>CAOKZL010001473.1:0-344027 GCA_948472985.1 Iguana delicatissima | reverse complement strand
TAAAATCTCTCCCCACCACCTTATTTGTTCTCCCCTCCCACCTCTTCCAAAGGAGAGTGGGGAAGGCAGGAAGGAACCCCCTGGGCCAGCCCTGCCCCCCTGTCCACACAGGGCAAGGCCTCAGAAGGGGGTCATGTGGGTGGCATGCTCATGTGCTATGGAAGTGGGGCACTCAAGACCACCATTTCCTCTCTCTCTGCCCGTCCACAGATAAGCCAGTGATTGTGCTCAGGATGGTGAGGGTGATCGGGCGGCAGTGGCAGTGGATGTCGTCTTTTGACACCTGACCCATGGTATTTTGTGCCTTCAGAGGCTTCCTAGCAGCTTCAAGGGCATCGCCAGGGAGGGAACCCCCCGGAGAGCAGAGGTGGCTTATTCCTCTTCCTCCTCCCGCTGCCCCCATGGGTGCTCTCGCTCTGTTCCAGATAGAGCTGGGGCTTCTCCACTCACCTCCTCCCAGGAGACCCTCGACAGGGGCCAGCAGGGAAAGGAGCAGAGAGAGCTGCTGCCAGTTGCTCCCGCCCCTCCCCACACCCATCTTTCTGGGCTGCTGAGTGTCAGAAGGGTGGGTGAGGGTCTTTCTTCTCCCCTCCCACCACAAGGAGAGGGCTGTGGGGCAGAGTCTCTCTCTCTCTCTCTCTCTGCCACCCCCCGTCCAGATGCCAGGCCAGCCATTGCAGAGTGGGCTGGCAGGCAGGCAGGTGAAGGTCAATCCTGTATGGGCAGAGGCTCCAGTTAGTCCAGAAAGGCCAGCAGCTCAGTGGAGAGTTCTGTGGAGAGAGGGGATGGCAGGTGAGCAGGGCAGGCACTGGGAGGACTGGATGGCACCTCCCAAAAAGTGCCGCCTGGGGTGGACTGCAACCGCTGCACCCCCTTGCTACGTCGCTGCAAAGCAATAGTTTCATTGAATACCGGGGGGACAATGAATGAAATGACCACATGGTAGGTTAGAATAGCTATAGGACCACACACAGATGTACCTATTATGTACCGTGGACCAGTATCCAAGATCAGCATGTGATCTCATCTGAAGCCCAGCAAATATGTAAAGAAGCATTCATTTATAGTTTAACCATCACCCATTGGAAAGACCTCAAGAGATTATCTTGGGAATTTTTATCTCAATTTTTAGTATGCATAGTAGCATGCCTTCATTTTATCCTTACAAAACCCTGTAAGGTAGGATAGACTGAGAGACAGTGATTGGCCCAGGGTTACTCAAGGAGCTGTTTCTGGCAATCAATAGATAGCATGATGACTTTAGATAGTCTAGCTTGATAGAAATACTGGGATCCTAACCCACAGTGATTGTCTGTTCAGCATAGCAATATCCACTCTAGATAAAACTTAGAAGAACTGCTATTTGAACTACAACCTCCAGAATACCTGAGCCAGTACAACCAGTTGCCTTGTTGTCTAGGGGGTTTGGGGAGTTGTAGTCCCAAAAATTTGTTTTGCAAAGCTCTGAATTGCCAAAGTTAAAACTGGAGGCTGCTTCTATACCTTTAATGGTTGTATAAAAGAGGGGATTTCAGCAGGTGTTGCTTGTAATCTGGTTGTGTAACAAGCAGCACTTGGTGAAATTTCTTCTTCTGTACAACTGCTAAAGCTACAAGACCTTTCATCAGTTTTCAGTCTGGCAATCCTACTAGCACATAAGAAAATAAGAGTCAAAGCTGAATCAGATTGTAGTGCTATTTCGTCCAGCATTTTGTTCACATAGTGGCTATCCAGTAGACTATAGGAAGTATATTCTACATTATGTGAGTAGGACTGCACCCTCCATCTTGCACTCCATAGCAACTGATGTACAGGGGTATATCTGGCCCTGATGTTGAAGGTGATAGTAGCACAGGTGGTAGCATATCCTTGTTTTAAATTGTCTTAAACCTAGTATATGTGTGCCTTCAAGTTGCCTGTCAATTTAACGGCAGTCCCATGAATTTCATAGTGTTTTCTTAGTCAAAGAATATTCAGAGATGGTTTTGCCAGTTCCTTCTCTGAAATCCTACAGCACCTGGTATTTGTTGGCAGTCTCCCATCAAAGTACTAACCAGAGCTCACCTTGCTTAGCTTCCAAGATCAGACATTATCTGGTGACTTTAGGGCAGTGATTTCCAAACTCTAGTTCTTCAGATGTTTTGGACTTCAGTTCCCAGAAGTCCCAGCCACCTTGGCCAATGATCTGTGATTCTGGGAGCTGAAACACCTGAAATACCAGAGTTTGGGAAATACTGCTTTAGGGTATTAGCTTTTAAAAGTAAAGGTAGAAAGTAAGTAAGAAAAGCTTAATGATTTACCCCGCAATAGAATATGTATCAAACTGCTGTTCTTTGTGCTAACTGCCACCCATGTTCCAAAAGTGATAAAGGTTTCATTTCAGATGTTTCCACTCTGCTCTGCATTAATCTGGGGCACTATATCTAGCTCCAGATGTTCCCCTTCTGAAGAAAAGATATAGTCATGTTAAGAGCCTGGGAAAGCTACCTTTTGAGAAAGCTACCTTTAGGAGCCTTTGAGGCTCCTCCCTAAACTGCAAACCCAGGATTCCATAGGCTGTTGAAAGTGGAATAATAGCACTATAACAGTCTAGGGCAGAAATGGACTAAGTCCCATTGTATTCACTGGACACCAAAGACACCATGCAGGGGACTGCAACTCCTGCAAAGCAACTATCAAAGCTCCCTATTTGTCTCCTATAGTTTCTGTAATTTGTGGGTTATTTATGTCACTTGATATTTCTAACTGTCACCTTAATTTTCCTCAACATTGAGCTTGTTCCTTACCACATGCCATGTGTTCAAACATATGGCCTCAGCCTTTAAAAAAAATCACTCATTTTTTAAATAAAGATTGCAAAAACTTGCATGTCATGCTGCAGAAGATGGGCACAGCAGCAGTAACACCCAACATCTGTCTCTGGCAGGCAATGTGAGCACTTGGCAGCAACTTTGGTTGTTCTCTCTGTATGTAAATGATATTTGCTGATGCTTGCTTGATCTATCTTTTGCTAAGAGACAAAGGAAAGGCAAAGTCACTTTGAATTGACAGGGTGGACTACAGAGGAGCATATAAGCTAGCCATAATAAAACCACCTGGAAATTTGCTGTTGACTTCAATAGGAGCAAGCGTGGGTTTTACCAGACAGAAATTCCAGCTATTTCTGGGTCCTTCAAAAAATGAACAAAGAACAACCAGCCTTGAATGAGATAGGTAGTTTTTATTTAACCTAGCTATGTCCACTGGAAATAGGCAAGATCTGGTGTACTAGAGGCAAAATTGCAGCAATCTATCATAATCCATCTCTCCTATGTTGGGGCTCTTTCCAGCACTCACTGAAGTTCAAAGCAACACACATGGTAGTCAGTCTTTGAGACAGAATGAAGGTTATATTGATCCATCTTCCTCCCAATAATTTCCTTGATGGTGGCCTGAAGATGTTGGACTCAAGACTCTTGTGGGAGAATTTCCAGGATCCATGGTGAGCCACTTACTTGGAGCAACTCAGGATTTCATAGCTTCCATGACAACCATCAGCCTCAACTGAGGTCTGGTTCTCACACACTGTGCTCACCTTTGATTTAGCATTTCCTGTTGAGCAGAATAGCAGTGATTTGAGGGCAAGGGAGTCTGAGATAACTTTTGCTTTGGACAGATTACTGCTTGACAGATTACAATTCATTGAGACTTTTAATTTCTGCAGAAGTGATTAATGTACAACCTATTAGGATGATCTGATGTGTGAATCTATACAAATCCCCAGAGGTACTGGATGTGTTTCGTTCTGGCATGATTTAATATTGAAGTCCTCTAGAATGGCAAATGACACAAATGACAAAGAGAAGTAGACCTGATTGTTTGAGGGAGCTGTAATTAAATGCCATGGCCAGTAGCCAAAGTGATGGAGGAATAATCTTAACAATTCTGACTGAGCACAAGCAAAATGATATTTTAGGGTCTGCCCCATTATACTGATAACAGTTTAAAAATGTAAACCTGAGTTTGGCAATCTATAGCCTTCTAGAGGTATTCTAGAATAAGGTATCTGGATTCTTAACAAAAATGCTATGGGAATACAGGAAGAGGACTGTCTCTTTGACAAAAGGTGAACAAAGGAAGCATGATTATTGCAGAGTAGGAACCTTATCTAGAAGAGCTCTTGCTATCAAGCCATTTAAAGAAGGAATGGGCAATTTGTGGCTCTCTAGATGTTGAACTAGGCAGTATAGCTAATGGTTATACATGATGAGAGATGCCTTATTTTGTGGAGTGAAATGTACAATTAAGGTTAAGTTGTGGGAGGAGTGTTCCCAGAGATGGCTGAAATTGTCATAGAATCTTAGAGTTGGAAGCAGCCATAAGGGCCATCTAATCCAACCTGCCATGCAGAAATACACAACTAAAGCCCTCCTGAAAGATGCCTATCCACTCTGTTTATAGACCTCCAAAGAAAGCGATTCCACCCTCCCAAGGCAGTTCATTCCACTGTCAAACAGTTTTTACAGTAAAAAAGTTCTTAATGCTTAGGTGATATCACTTGTAATTTGAATCCATTGGCTTATATTCTTATCTCTGGAACAGCAGAAAACAAGCTGGCTCTACCTTGTACATGGCTTCCCTTGGGATATTTAAAGATGACTGTCAAGTCACCTGCCAGTCTTCTCTTTTCCAAGCTAAACACACCCAGCTACCTAAGCTGTTCCTCCAAAGACTTGGTTTCCAGATCATCTTGCTCCCCTTTCTCTGGACACATTCCAGCTTGTCAATATCCTTCTCAAACTGTGGTGCCCAAAACTGGGCACAGTATTCTGGGTGACCAAAGCAGAATAGAATGAGGTGACTACTTCCCTTGATCTGCACACTATGTCCCTGTTGATGTAATCCAGAATTACATTGGATGTAGCTGAAAATGTTCTCCCTTTCTGAAATTAGGTGCGCATTTCTTTGTTTTATGGTCATCTTGCATCTTGATGTGTTTTAAAACTGAACAGGCTGGGCTCTGTAAGGCTACGGCTGAAGCTTCTGTTGTGGCTTGCTTCAGCTCTATGCCAATCAGACCGACAGTTCTTGGAGCAGATAATGGCTTCTGATTCCTTACATCTTGATGCTGTGCATGTACGTATTACAAAGCTGGGAGAAGTTAATTATCTGGGCTATAACTCCTTAAAGTCCACAGTTATCACAGCCACTGGGAAATCTGGGTGGGGGTTTCTGAGAGCTGTAATCTTGAAATGTAACACTTTCAGACTCTAGTATATCAAGGGAGAGAGTAACCTGAACTGCTTTGGAGAAAGCCATTGCCACACAAGGGGACTAGCTCCAGGTATTAGCTTTCTTCAGTGTACTCTTTGCAGCACAACTCAACATCTGAAAGACTGCCCAAAGTCTGAGATCCCCAGTGGAGGCCCTACTGCATGTTCCACCACGCTATGTCCAGTTTGTCCCTGGCCTACCCATCTCAGCTTGGTTCCTGGCTTTTTCTTCGACTTGTCCTGTCACTCGTCAGCCAGCCTAGATTATAACAACCATGAGCCTGCATCTGGTAGATGATGCTATTTGTATCCCCTGTTTCAGCCAGTCCTGGTGTGACTGGCCTTTATTTCTCCTCAGATTGGTTTTGCAGTTCCAACCTAATAAGACACTTACACTTAGCCCTAACTTCACCCTTTAAACACCACCTGTTAGGCCAAATAATTTATTTATGGAAGTTTTATTTGTCTTCTTTGTTACAGTGACTTTATATAACTCAGGCCAATTCAGTAGTTATAAAAACAAACTCTATCCTTTACTGTAATAACATTAACATTAAAGTATCTTGTCAAGGTTCATGTAAGGTACAGTGTTGTTACATTAAATAGTTTAAACTTCTGACAGTCTCTTAGAAGTTTTAGACACCAGTTCTCTGTGTCTTTTCCTCAGCTGCTTAAATACAACTCAGCCATCATCTCTGGCCAAGATCTCACTGAAGGCTCTCTTTCAAATAGACTTTCTGCCTTATGTTTAATTCCTCTTATCCATAAGCCCCTCCCACACATACCACTGTGCTGGGTTTCACTCTTAAGGCACTACTCTTGTTGCCTAGCAACCCACCATCAAGTTGCACTTGCATTCCACATAGCTGACCCCCAAAGCAACTTCATCATACCTGGTTTCTTGGGAACCTTCCATCTTTACTAAATCAAATCTTGACCAGACTACACAGGCTGACTACTGACAAGCTGATTGTCATATTCCTGTAACCATACTAATGTGTTATAATATCTTATGCTTTTATTTCAAGTGTTGTTGGTTACCAAAAACTCAGTACCTCACCATTTTTCTTTCAAAAAATAATGTTAACAACCATGAGGGCTAGGACCACCGCAACCATCATCAATATTTAGTGGAAACCTCATTTATCATGATGCTAATTTTATAATAGGTGAGATGTCCAGAGAAGATATATTGCATAGTTTTGGGAATAAGTTTTCTTCTAAACTAGTTTTCTCCAACATGGTGTCCCCAAGCTGTGTTTAACTACACTTCTCTTTGTCCTCAGGAAGCATATAGTCTAACATATCTGGAAAACACCAAGATGCAGAATGGTTGATCAAGGAAGATGAAATAAAAGTTTGAATATCAAAAATTCAAAGCGTTAAGAATAAATATTTTGATTTTTATCTAATGTTCATGTAACTCCTATGTGTTGATTGAGAATGCTATTATTCATTTGTTTGATATCTTGCATTTCTACCACAGTGGAACCCAGGTGGCTAAAGGACCAGTGTTTTTATAGGTTAGAGATGGAGAAGAATGGAGTTGGAGAGACATGGTTCTGGAGAAGTAGTTCTGTAGAGAACATATCCTCCAACTGTCCTGATTAATCCTCTGTCATCCCACTTTTTCAGCTGATTTCTGCCTCCATCCTCAGTTTACTTAACTTGATACACACTGGGTTCAAAGTGCAAAAATAGTTTGCTCTCATTTAGACTCAGGCAAAAACAAAGTGCTGCAGCATCTCCTAGCCTGTATGTTCTTCCTCATTAATAACTTTGGCCATCTTGCACAAACCCTGATATTGCATGGCCATATGTTTCCTGGTTTTTATTTGTGAAACCTTGGAGGGTAGGATGCAGCAGGAATTTAGACCTTTGTCACCTTGATTTAGTTAATAGAATTTCAATGCGTTTGTGCAGGGCTTGGGGAGAATAGGGTAAATTCTTTGTAGAGGGCCATCTGTGTTATTTTTTATAGTATTGCAGGGCTTTGAGGTTTGATCCGCTGGAATTATTGGATTTTGTTTGTTGGACTGTATCACCAAACATTTTGGGACTGATTTCTTGGTTTTGGGAACAAAGAAACTGTGGGACACTTTCAAGGAACAACTTTGTTTGTTCATGGAATTCAATGAGAGTGTGTGTGTGTGTGTGTGTATCCATGCAAATATATGTACATAATCCAGTTTCAATATATTTGTGTAGTTGTTTCTGTTTCAAAATGTACATCCTTGCAAAGCTTGTAATTGTATTTGCAATATTCATTTAAAAAGTTTGCCACGTAAGACCTCTGAGAGTAATACACTCACATTGGGATTCAGATTTATCCTAGCTTGAACTGCACTTTTAGCTGAACTACCCTTAATGAGCCCAGAACATGTTTGTTTGCTTGTTATTAAAAAAGAACACCTAAAGCTCATTAAGAGCTATATCCTGCAAGGTGCTAAGTAGCCCTTCCATCAGAAGCACTTCACTAAGAGCAAAGGGTGCTCGTGTTTGGGCCCTAACCTTGTTTGAAGCAATTAGTTCATCTCTCTGATTGAAGTGCTGCTAATTCCTTTTTCTGCCTTGCTGCGTGGGAGATGCAAGGGCTGCAGCCCACATGTGCACCAAGGTTAGGCTAACCATCTCAGTGGCAACTATTTCCACCTGTTTACCTTGTTGTTCTCCTCTTAAAGCCATTTTAAACTATGCTGAACAATGACGGGGACACGCTGGGCAGACTGTTGTGGGAAAGGAGAAAAGAATGGGCCGGCGGACAGTAGGACGCTGAACGATGTGTGAAAACGAGAATATGACTAAGTGATTTATCGTTCAAATAGCCTTTGTCCAAATGTGGATAATCAATCCTGGCACAGTGGGGATGGTTAACATTACAAAGGGTCTAATCAAGGATTTGTCCAATATCAACTTTCCTGCTCAGTAGCCTCCCAAGTCTGAAAAGCATATGCATGAATTTAGTAACAAAGAATTGAGGTTGGACCACTTTGCTTTTATAGAATGATGTGTATTCCAGATTCTAGGTGTCCCTGCCATGGTGATTGGAAGCATGGGGAGCAAGTGACTTCTCAGTACTCACAAAGCTCTGCCTGTGAATTTGACCGAACGTGATAGTTTGCCACAACTGAGATAACGATACTAAATGAATTTCATATTTTATCACATTCTCTTTTCACACAGAATGTAAAACAATGATACATTGTGCGCATTTGCCGCAAGAAAAATAAGGCATTCAGAGAAGTCGCTTGATTGCTTTCCAAATGAATTCATTTTCCTCAGCAAAGTCAAAAAGAGAGGTGAGATGGAAAGAAGCCAGTTGGTTAAATTACTACCAAGGGAGCTAAATTCTGAAGACTTCAGGCTGGCATCCCTGGAATGTTCCACTCCATTGGAAATATAGCCTGAGTTATAACTTTGATGAGCATTTGCTGCTCCTGTTGACTTTAAAGGAGGCTGGTAGTACTGGGTACATCCAGAAATCAAAGCCTTTTCCCTATGGTATTAGAATGGGTATCTTTCAGAATTTCATTCTCCTGTCTGGTCATTGTTGCAAAATAACATTTGTTTATCTGATTTATCTTAATAGGATCTGAGTTTTTTTCCAATCTTGGTTTCTGAGAGTGACAGGGGAAGAAATGATTTCTTGATATTTATAGCAATGCTGACTTCCTTAGGAATCTTTCACTCTTAATAGTTTGTTATACTTCTAAAATCATAATCTTCAGGAAAATATTGTTCTCCACAATAGCTGGCAGCTATGAGAGAAAGAGAGAGATATCAAAGGGCAGCTGGCAAATGGATCTAAATATTCTTTCTAGCTTGGGCCATTTCTGCATGGTGTTACCGTCCCTGGTTAGGGACATCATGGCAGCAATCCATGGCTTGTGCTTTTGCATGACATTGTCACATACTGCTGCCATCCTGCCCCCAGCCATTGTGATCATGGGATATTCGCTTAATGGAATAAATCAGAATAATAGTAAAACAAGTGCTTCATGGTGTCATGTTAGTCATGCTACAGAGAAGTTGCAGCACCTGTGATGAGAACTGAGTTACATTTGAACACTTGGTCCACATATGCATGACACAGCCCCACTCACTGGAACCCTATCCAGCACTATTTATTTATTAAAATATTAATAAAACAAAACAAATACATTTAAAAAGCACATAAAATTATACAAATCTACAAAAATTTTAAAAACGTCTTGATAAATTAAAAGCCCACCTGCATACATATTAGAAGCCAACTTAAATAAGAATGTTTTTGCCTGCAGGTGAAAGGAGTGCAAGGAGGGGACCAACCTAGCTTCCTGAAGAAAGAGTTCCAGAGGATGGGAGCAGCCACTGAGAATGCTCTGTCTCATGATCTCACCAGATGAGTCTGGGAGGAAGGTTGTTCAAGATACGGGATAATCTACATGGTGCATGATAGCTTCTATAAACTACCTTTAGGATATTTTCTCAGGCACTCTCAGAGGCAGATTTATACGGTTGTGTAGACTAGACCTTCTGTTGTGTTGCAGGTATGCTGAAGCCCAAATCTGTTTCCCAAATCAGCCTCATGCTATCCCCCAGTTTGCATAGGTGATCAATTAATGAGGTATAAATTCTAGATGCAGTACCTTCAGGATGAAACACTGACTTAGTGCACAGCTCTTCAAACAGGGCATTGGCCCTTGGCATCCTTTTACCTTGGTATAGTGAGCAAGCAATTTTGATGTTCTGTAGCCAATCAGCTTAAGATCCAAAAAGTCCATTGGCCTACCATTAACAAGATGGTCTTTGATTCATTTTTCTTTTGTTTTGTTTTTGAAGGGCTGTCACATAGAGTGTTATGTAGTGGTTTGAGTGTTGGACTACAATTCAGGATTCAAACCCCTGCTTGGCCATAAAAACCCACTGGGTGACCTTGGGCAGGTCACCCTCTCTCAGCCTCAGAGGAAGGCAAAGACAACCCCCCCTAAACAAATCTTGCCAAGAAAACACTGTGGTAGCTTTGCCTTAGGGTTGCCATAATTCAGAAATGACTTGAAGGCACACAGCAACACAGTGAAGTGAGGATTGCTGATTCCCTTGTACCTTCCTTTACCTTTCTGAAATAGGAAGTTCTCTGCAAGGAATTTGTTGTGCAGCCTAGCCTTAGCAGAGTTAGGCCCTTTCCACACGGGGAACGGGGAAACGGGGCGGCGCATGCAAGGGCGGAGCTTACCTGGAAGGGGGTTGCTCCATTCCCACAGGGAGCGCGTGTTCGCCGCTCCACACGCTGGCGAATTTCGGCAGCGTTCAGCGGCGCCCAAAATAGCGGCCAGCGACTTCCGGTGGCGCTCCGCCAATCAGGGCAGCGCGCCAGCCAGAAGCCCGCCCCCGGGCAGCTCTGCAGGGACACGCTAGCGCGTCCCTGCAGTTTCAAACGGGGCACTGCAACGGGTTAGCACGCTCGCGTTTTTTAAAAACCACATGAAATATGGTTTTTAAAAAACACGCCACGCCACCCCTTGCGGCTGCGCGAGGGCGGTTTGAGGTGTGGAACCTCCACTTTTCAAACCGCCCTAGCACACCCCACGGTGTGGATGACCTCCGGGTGAGGTCACCCTAAGCCGTTTTTTTTATCCCGTGTGGAAAGGGCCTTAGTCTCTCAGAAGTGTTGATCACTGATTCTTACCCCTTACTTCATTTGTGGAAGAGGCAGGTTGTACCTTTGGCATCGCTTCTTTTGGAATTCCTTGCCCACTCTTGCCATCTGGACTCAAGCAAGGATGATGACCAGTGCCTCTCACACCTTTGGGCTTGAAAAGAGATCCTGACTTTGGAATTTTTCCAATATCCCTGTCACCTTGATCTGGCCTTGCATATAGACTATTATTCTAGGAATGAAAAGAAAGAAAAAAAAAAGAAAAAGAAAGAAAGAAAGAAAGAAAGAAAGAAAGAAAGAAAGAAAGAAAGAAAGAAAACAAGATTGGGTTTGATCCAGACTTAGGCCATTTTTGCATGATGTTGCTATTCTGCAATAGCAGTGGATTGTTTCCGGTTCAGGAGCTGTGCTATTGCATGACGTCATTGCTATCCAGCTACTGTCCTGTCCCCAAGCACTGCAAAACAGTGGTATTCTATTTCCAGAAAAATCCGTTAAGTGCCTCCTTTAGCACTTCAGTCCTGTCAGCTGGCTCACTGCGGAACTGTAATAGCGCTTGATAGAACTTCCTATTGTTGTGGAGCCAGCAGCAGGCAGGCTGTGGGCGTGCCCAGCTTGTCCCTCCCTCAGTGACTCCCAGGTATGTTAACTTCGAAAGCTATCACCTTTCCATGTTTATTTTAAATTCTTCTTTGTGTTAAAACTTTTTATTTTTTAAAATACATTTTTAGACATTGTAGTGTGAAAATGCAATAGTGTACTGGCGTGTTTAGTATAGCTTCCAAAGTGGGGGGGAAAAAACTGCGACCAATTGGGTGGTGGAGTGGGTGAAGGTGGTGAAAGGGAGTGGCCAAGGGTGCTGTAATGCAGAAGGAACACCAGTGGCAATATCACTATTCATCTGCTTAAGGAGGAAGGGTGCAGAAAACAGCATTCCTAATCTGCTACCATTGTGTGAGCAGCAATGCTGGGATTGTAATGGTATATTGCATTAACGGCGTCTAGTGCGGAAATGGCCACAGTCACACCAAGAGTAAGCCCACTGAAAATAAATTATTGGTTTTAATTGGTCTACTCTATGTAAATATGTGAAAATCAGACTCCAACCTTTTGTTTTCTCTTTCTTCTTATGTATATGGTATTATGCTGAACCTCCACTTTGACTTGGACTGCTGATCTTCCTCTAATAGTTCCATGATTGATTTATGTAATTAATTTATAATACGTTTTTCTTCCATAACTGAACTCAGAGGTTTTCTACATGGTATATCTTCCAGGCATTTACTAGACCCAGGACTGTTTTGCTTCAGTGCATTTGATATCTCTTGGGACCATTGAATCCTGGGTCACAGTTTGGGGGCCATAGTCTTATCTTTTAATATTTTTATATAAAACTTCTAGATAATCCAGTATGTGAGTAACACAAATTAAAGGGCTTTTAGCTTCAGCTAATTGACTGTATAAATGGGGCCTTCAAATCAGAACTAAATTTGCCTTTATATATCCAAGTATGCCTCTGGGTGCCACAGCACAGTAAAATCAAGGTTAAGATCACTCCATTCCATTCACACACCAACTAGAGAGCTCAAGAAGCTCTTGTATAAACCTAAAGCCACACCTCTCCTCTGATTGCCACAAATATACTGCTTTCTATTGACAAGCGACAAAAGAAAATCTCTTCAGGCTGCTTACAGCTGACTACTTCTTTTATCTGAAGATGCACTCAGTGACTTGTACACTTTTTTTTTCTTTTTCTTTCGCTCAAGCAAAATACTTTTATAGAGTCTCAGTGAACCTGACAGTGAGGGCTAGAAAAGCTGGGCTGCATAGGGTCCGCTCAGAGCTTAGTGGGAAACATCAATCCTCAAAGAGAGAGAGAGAGAGAGAGAAAAAGATAGCTGCCAGCAGCAGAAAAGTCCAAGATGGTTTGTGCTTCAGCTTTGCCTAGAGGGAACATCTCACAACCACTCAAACCCTTTCCATTGCAGTAATCTGTCTTTGTATAATACACTTTTTGATTATGGTCATCAAGTAGTGCGTACACAGCCCTCCTCCTATTCCTGCTTTAGCCTCAGGACTCAGCTTATTTTTCTTATCTCTAGATAGGATAATAGGAAATAGAACGCATACGCAGAGCTTTCTTGCAAGTTTATTGTACTCAGCTCACTGATACGTCAATCATGCCGGCTGGGTTTTGTTATCATTTTTTCATTTGTTTAGCTTTGTCACCTAAGGCTATGATCTCATCAGTCTCTCACTCACTGAAGAGGGTTAGACCAGGTCAAGTGTTTGGATGGGAAATTTGCAAAGGAAAGTTGAGCAGTGCAGGACGTGGGAGTACTTTTAACAGCAGGTATCTTTACTGGAGGCCACTGAGCCGACAACATGGTAGAGCAAAGGAGCTATATATGCTTTCAGGACAACTTTGCTTTTGAAGCAAAATGGTGGCAATGTGATGCTGGGAGCTGAAGAAATAGGAAGGAGGATTCATACATATGATTGGTAAGCTGAGGCCATTTCAGCACTAGATTGTTATAGCGGTACTATTCCACTTTCAACATCCTATGGAATCCTGAGGTTTGCAGTTTAGGGAGGGGCCTTTGAAGAAATGGCCTAAGTCTCTCAAGGTTAGCAGAATTAAGTCTACAGGGTTTGCACTTGGTTTGGATCTCCTCAAGAGTAGGTTTTGGCTTATTTTAATCTGTGCATTTTATCATGCATGCTGACTGGGTAGTAACTCCCTTTGCGTTCTGTAGATTTACAGTCACATAGGATTTGTAAGAGCCATCATGGTGTAATAGTTTGCTTGCTAGACCAGGGCCATTTCCGCAGTACACTGTTATAGTGCTATTATTCCACTTTCAACATCCTGTGGAATTCTGGGGTTTGTAGTTTACTGAAGCCAAAGAGCTCTCTGGCGGAGAAGTCTAAATGCCCCTCCCTAAACTGGAATAGAAGTGGAATAATAGCACTATAACAGTGTACTGCGGAAATGGCCTAGGATTCCAGGACACCAGGGTTTGAATCCCTGGTTGGCCATGGAAACCCATCGGATGACCTTAAGCAAGTTATACTCTCAGCTTCAGAGGAAGGCAATGGTAACCCCCTGCCCCAAACAAGTCTTGGCAAGGAAACCCCATCTTAGATTCCTTTTAGAATTGCCATATGTCAAAAACATCATTAAAGCACGAAGCAGCAACAACAAATATGGTTTACAGTTCAAGCTGATACTGACAATCACCTATGGCCTAAACCCAATTTCCAGTCTCATCTAGAATAGACCCATTGACTCATTTGCTGAATGGTAAGCCAACACTTACATCAAGCCTACTGAGTCACTGGGTCTGCTGTAACTGGAAACTGCTACTGGGTTTAAATCTCTGACACTGTATCTCCTTGTTGGTATTTCAACAGGGCATGTGGACGATAGCTCTTACGACCAGTGAATGTATGCTGAACTTGGGTATATTGGGGGCAGCCCACCCAATGTGAAGCAGAAAACATTCCATGCATATGTGCAGCCATACAACTGAATCATATATTTAATATATTGATTAATACCGTGAATATATGATTGATTGATTAATTCATTAATTTCTATATGATTAATTAATTTTCAGTAAAATGAAAATTAGGTGCCAGATGCCTCTCAGTTATCCTATTAACTTTTCAGTTATCAGAGTAACTTAACAATGGCCTTTTCCGCATGGGCTTAAAGAAACGGTGCACAGCATCCTCCAGAGAGGACGTCTACACCTGGGAGTGGACTGGGTCGGACCTACTTTGTGTAGTTCTGCAACTCAGCCCACTCCCGAACGACCTGAAGTGGTCGTTCAGCGTGCTTTTGAAAGACCGCTTAAAACAAGTCTTTCAAAAGCATGGAGCATGCCACTCCGTGGCCGCGCTCCGGTGCAGATTTGCAGGCTCGCACCAGCGCAAGCCTGCAGATCTGCCAGGGACGGGCTTTAGGCTGGCGAGAGCCTCCACCAACCGGAAGCCACCATTTTCGGCCCTGGAGCAGTGCAGAGCGGTGGCCACGTACTGCTCCAGACTAGCCTGGACCTGCAGGTGGAGCACAAAGGTCTGGTGAGTACCGGCATGGGGCGATTCCCTCGCCTTGTGCGGAAAAGGCCAATGTGTCTGTCATCCTAGTAACTTTACATTAATTGGTCAGAATACTAGAAGATGGGAACATGGTTACTGTTCACTAATAAAGTGCTTAGAACATTTCTGTTTTTATCTCCCTATGTAAAAGAAAGATGAAGATGAAGGAAGATGAAGGAAATACTCTTTAGTAAGTGAATTCTCAACAGTCCTCCATGTCTATAGATGGCTCTAGCAAGGAGAAAGTAGTTTATAATATCATAAAGATTAGGCTAAAGGAAAAGTTGCGGACTTCTGAGTAGATTTCATGAGCTTGTTAAATACCACCCACTAATGGCACCTGCTTCTTTCTGATGTTACTAGAACCCCTTTAGAATTAGTAGAATTAATGCAACACAAGAGAAATAACAACACAAGAGAAAGCTACATTTTTTTTAAAAAAAACACCTTTTAGACCAGTATGTGCTAGATAGCGAAAGAATCTGCAAAAATATTTGAATGATTAAAAAAAAAGGAGGAGAAGAATTCTGGGCAGATGAATATCTTCAAATTTCAGGACTTATTCTGTACAAAAACCCACAAGACAGCTTCCTCAGTGTTGGAAATGCCATTTGAGTAAACATTTTTGAAAGTTAATGTAAAGCATCAGTGCGTGAACCTTAGGAGTAGCAGGATTGCAATAAGGGCAGGTTAGCCAATGTATTAAGCCTTTGCTAAGCTCCAGCAATGGCCAGTTGGAAATGTGGTTCTGGCATAGACACCAAGGTCCAAAGATACAGAGGAAGATGATATGGTTACAGTAGGGCTAGGATTGCAAATTGGACATTAAGGAGCCTTGTATTGGGACTTCATGGGTTCAGGCCAAAGAGAGAGGTGAATGACATTGTGACAATCCCTCATATGAAGTCCTGTCCTTCTCCTGTCCCCTGCACTGCAAATCATTGATGAGTTTTTCCCAGTGATGTATTGAAGTCTTTTATTCCAAATCTCAAGTTAAGTCTCAAGTCTCTACCGTCAAGTCTCAAGTCCTTGAAGATACTTACAAGTCAAGCCTCAAGTCTGGAAGCCAACTTTATACCCCAACAAAAATTCCAGAATTATTGGATAGAATGAAATAAATTCAGTTTTAGCAATTTAAGCAGAGTTGGCTCTCCACATTTGCAATTTTGCCATCTGCAGCTTTGGAAGTGGGGAATAGGATCCTATTTTACTCCCCATTACTGAAGATTCAAAAGCTTTAGAAGGAAGGATCCTTCTTCCTCAAGCCCATTGCCTAACATATTTGCTGTTCCCCTCTGAGAAATGCACCCTGCACTCTGGGGGCAAGTCTTGTCTTTTCCTCTTAGGAAACGTTTTAGAAGGCTCCTCTGATATGTAGCAGGGACAGGCTGCTGAGCAGACCTCAAGTCTGCCTCAAGCCCATTGCCTAACCTGTTTGCTGTTCCCCTCTGAGAAATGCACCTACACTTTGGGCTTGGGACAGATTGTCGTGTGACTAGTAGGCAAAAAGAGATGGAGGCGTTGTTCAAAGTTGTAAAGTTTCTAGATGAATGAGTTATGTTACTGAACCACGGGCATCAAGGCAGTCATTAAAAATATGCAAGTCTTAAGTCGAGTTGAATCAGTGCATCATTTATGGCCAAGTCAGGTCCGAGTCGAGTCACTGAAGCGACTTAAGTCTGATTTGAGTCCGAGTCTGTCGACTCGAGTCTACATCACTGGTTTGTCCTATCAATAACCAGTGATTGTGTAGCCCTCCCACCACCTGCCTGCATTTATTTGGTGTGCGGAGGTCCTGGAAGTGCAATGGCTGTGCTTCCTGCCCCAGCACAGCCTGTGACAGTACCTGGCTGCGCTGTGGAAGAAAAAGGTGGCACCATCGCATTTCCTCCTTTCAAGGAGGCAGCTGGTGCAGGTAGGAGTGCTCCTGTCGCGCTCCCCTCCCAGCAGAGACAATGCCGGGACCCTCACCGGATGTCTCCAGAATAAGATAAGCTGCAGAAAGGGCCAAAGTCTGAACTGTGAAAGAATGAGATTTTACTCGAGCTACTCTGCTGTGTCTGCCTGCTTACAAGAAGCAAGGTAAACAGCAGCTGTCTCCTGAATCCTTTACAGAGCATGCATGAACAACAAAACAGACAGAAAAGAAAAATGCCCATATCCTGCCTCAGCAGGTATCCCAGCATGTTTAAAAACAAAAAAACAAAAAAACATAGATCTTGCCACCAAATGGAAACCTTAAGAAAAGAAGAAGCTGGTGAAAGAGGAAAAAAAATTCATCCCTGGACGCATTTTGGAAGAAGACTTGAAACGGTCTCTGGAAAGTTCAAAATGTTTCTGTTCCCTTATGCAAGTTTACCTGACCTGGTTGTTTCATTTCTCCAGTGGCGGACCCTGGAGTGCATGGAGGAGGGCGGGGGGGCTACAGCATGGGGGTGTGACCACAGGGCACAGGGCAGTGCGCAGTGCATGGGGGCCACAGTGCGCGAGGGCGTGGCTATGAGCCAGGATGCCCCAAAAACATTGCCAGTGAGGGCGAACCGCCCCCATCACCTCCCTGTCCCTACACAACTTTATTTCACATGTGCATATTCTTAGTTTTGAATAGAAGATCTGTTGAAACACACTGAACTGCTCCTATTTTGTGTGGTGTAGGGACCTATCCCTATTCTTTCCATGTTATTCTATCTCTGGTACTAAATTTTATTTAAGAAGCAATGCCTAGGAACACATCTACTTCTTTAACTTAGATATACCTGTATTGTTAAAACTTGTTGTCAGCAGCTATGCTGAGACCTTGTCGTGGAACACTGGGGGGGGGGGATGTCCCTGGTGCTCCAGAATTTTTCTTGGAGTTATTATTATATTATTTGTTATCCTTTATTCATTTATATCCTACCTTTTCCCCAATACTGAGACTCAAAGGGGATAGCAAAGATTAAAATAAATACATATGTATTGAAATATACACAAAAACACCAATAAAAATGCATGCCAGTTATTATTAAAATGCAATTAAACAACTTAAAACCACGTTTCTCTTATATGACTGCATAAATGAAAGCAAGGACTGTATGTATCACTTAATACATATTCAGTTGTTTTTCCCATCGGAATTAATTTGCAGTCTTTGACTACTGAATCACTACTGGAACTTAAGTTACTAAATCTGATTGCATAAGAGGGGTATTTTCCTACCTTGCTTCTAATGTTAAACAGAGGGTGGATCTTGCCTGCAATCTTTGGCTCATTGGTGTTATTTTGCTTTCACCACCTCCCCAAGGCACCTAGACTACTGGGTCTTGACTTGATTTTCCCAGAAGGGCTCGCTGCTGGGGCAAATCTTGTCCCTCTGCCTCAGGCAATTCTTGTCTGGGGGAACATTTCCTCTTGGCAGCTCTGATCAGGCTGTGCAGCGCTTTAAAAACCCATATCTGGTCCTCCTTCTCGTCCACCAGCAGCTGCCTGTCCAGCTAAGGATGGTTTGTTGTCTGATTTCTCAGCACCACCAAACTTCTCCCAATGCCCCTCCACACCCAAGGAAGGTGATGGGCAAGAGAGGAAGTCTAGGGCCACTCACCTCTCTTCTCTCTCCTTTCCCTGATCTGGCTTGGACTGTGGGTGTCAGTTCTCCCCACCATGCCTCAGCCTCCTTCCCACAAGCACACATTTTGATATTTGATATTTTCCCACTTTTGTGGGGGTCCTGCACACCTAATTGTAGCAAATGTGGAGGGCTGACTGTATCTCCAAAATTCTGCTTATGTGTGTCATTCTTCGCCAATGACCTCCTTCATTTTGCCAGCACGAATGTTAAGTTTCCAGAAGCTGTTGGCCATAAAAAGTATTTTTTGTGCATTTTTGAAGCTGTTCATTGGTACTGTGGTGAATAAATTTGTTAACTAATGTGTTATTGTGCTATGTCCACATGCACACCAATCCAAAATACTTCTATGTTTTTCTAAGTGGAGTATGGGGTGGACTTAGAGGGATGTGGCCACAACCTCTTTCTCCCAGCAAAACACTGAACTAAGCAGGAGAGCATCCAGCTCTTTTGAGCCAAGTTGGCATTTCTTCCCTGCCCCTCAAACTATTTCCATGCTCCAGCTTGTATTGGATTACTGATGTCTTTTGAGAGAGAGAAAATGGTGGCCAGCAAAGTTAGGCATAGTTGGCTCAGCTTCCAGTGACTCCTTGGCTCTACTTCGGTTGACCTTGCCCTCCACCCCACCAGCTGCACTCAGCATGAGCCACCACTGTGTCATACAATGTGAAAAGCCTATCATAGCACTGAATATTCACGCAAAAAATCTACCCCGCCTCCCCAAATCTTCCACTTCTCCTGTTGCTTTCTGCCTGCTATGTGGCTGTTAGAGTCACAGGCCTCCTATTTATTGAGAAGAAATGGCAACGCTAATGTCTCCATAGATTTTATTTCCAGAGCATAAGTGCTCTAAGTCAGGAACACACTTCCTAGCATCATCTATACAGGAAGAGACGCTGATCTGCTAAGTAGCAGTCACTAAATTGCACCTGTGGTCAGATTATTATATGTCGGGACACATTTCTGGATAAATCCTATTTTTCTGTTTGACCCTCTTTTTAAACCTCACTTTGAATCTGACTCTTCCATAATTGCAGCTCATCGCTTTATCACCATAATTGAACTGTCCTCTGTCACCTTTCTTTTTCCTCCACATCACCCACTGTGATGTAACCACTTATCTGTCTGATGTTTGAAGGAAAAGTGAAGGAGGTTTGCTTAGCCTGAAGGGTCTTGATACAGGTGAATGATTAGTTGCTAGGTGAGCAACTTGCTTCCCAATACATAGCTGCCAGTTATCAAAAGTATCACATCCTTTATCTTCTTGGGCTTAATCCAATTGGCAGCTAAGATGGCTGAGACCAAAGGACAATGCACTGTCTCAATTAGTTTTTATCATCCAGGCCCACATCTGGAACACAGTCAGTATATACCACTTCAAAGCCACTTGGAGGAAATCCTCTTTCAGAAAGAAGCCAGTTTCCTTTGTAGCCACATACAGTTGTGTTGTAATAGGACTGAAAAGCTTTGAGGCGCCAGACAAGGTCTGAGTAAGGAACCAGAATGGAGCAGTGGATAGCCACCACGCTGAGGGCAACCATATCATCCCAAGAAGATGTGAAACTCTCCAGCATAGACTTAATCCATTGGTCTATGTAGCCAAGAGGTAGGACTATGCCATTGGACTCCAGTTCCCATAGGTCCTGATTATCAGCCCTGATGGTGGAAATTAACTGCATACATGTGGAAAGCCACCCTGATGTAATCAATTTTGTCTGCTACAGCTGGTAGATTTTCAAAGTCCTGCACAAAAGTGTATGCAGGAGACTGATGCTGTAACCAAATTCAAGCAAAGCATATGCTGTCCTGCTGAGTTTTGAGCTTTCTTCAGTAGCAAACCTAGGCCCTTTTTGCACCTTACCTCATCCCGGTGTCATCGCGAGGGGATCACACAAGAAGCCTCTTGTGAGAGGCACTCGCATCCCCTCCACTTGCCCTCCGCACCAGCTCCATGTTGGGCGGAAGAAAGCATGAGGGCTCCGCCCCTTCCTTCTGCAGCACAACCGGGTACTTTCCCAGGCTGTGCTGGGGGAGGAAGCGTGATGGCCACGTGTCCAGAGGCTCCGCACACAAGGTAAGTGTGGGTGGGGCACGGGAGGGACGTGCAATCGCACATCATTTTCAGCGATGAGAATGTGTGATCACTGCGGAATGGCCTCGGGAGCATCGCGTGATTGTGTGGACGTAATGTGGAACGGTTCTCACAATCCCGCAGTGCTCCTGAGGCCACTTCGTAACAGGACTGGCGTGCAAAAAGGGCCCTAGTTACAGACTCCTGCTGACTCATTCCTGTCAGCACCACCAGGGTTTTTACTGTCCATTAGCTCTTCCGGATTCAGAGAATTTAACTGAGGGTCCAAATGACGGTGTCTTCCATTTATAAATCTCCTGCTTTTCACCATCAATTTCCTTCGGCTTACCACAAAACAGAACAAAATGAAAATTCTATTCAGGAAAGGAAGATGGACCTTTTAGCGTTGTGAGTCAATTATCTGGAAGTAGCAATGAAGTTTAAATCCCACTGGGAACTTTTATATCCTTGAGAAGGGTCTGATGACTGCCAGAGCTCTAGCTTCAAGAAGTTGAAAAGGATGTAATGGGGGAGCACAATGGCCTAGAGCTATGTTTTTGATTTAGTTTAGGTCTACTCTCCAGTTTAAAAGACACAGTGACCCTATGAAGATAGAGACCATACCCTGAATAAATCTAGTGTTTTGAAAGTATAGTGTCAAAGCTTGCAACACATTTCAACTATCACTGTTACTTGCAATGAGTTACATTTTGGGGCTAGTGTATATACAGACAGCCCTCCACATTTGCAGGTTTCACTTTTGCAGATTTGATTATTCATGGATTATTTGCCGTCAGCTCTGCTGCCTCCATATGCCATTTTTAGTAGGGATTGCAAGCCTTGTGAGACTGAGAAACTGCGAAGCAGGCTTGTAAGTCCCTATTTAAAATGGTGTGGGGCAGCAGTGGAGGTGGCAGAAGCCCACCAGCCACCCACTTCTGCCTTGTGAAGGAACCCTGATGCCTCAAAGGAATCCATGGTGGGTTGAACATGGTGAGCATACTTTTTGTGTGTGTTAAATATGGTTTGGGAGGGTCTAGAGTTATTCACAGTTTTTCAGCTTTCACAGGGGTCCTGTGCCTCTAACCCTAGCAAATGTGGAGGGATGACTGTATGTGTTGAGACTGCCAGGCTGGGTCAGGAACAAAGCTCTTGTATAACTTTACTACCTAATACCTTGGACCAGGATGAGGTACCATAAAGCTCCATCAAGTGGGATGGAGATACCCATCCTCCCTCACAGTCCAAACCCCAAATTTCATCCACAGCTATCCAGCAACAATTACAGAGTTGGGTACTCTTCCACGCCTCCTCCTCTCCCTCCACTGTCAAGACCCTAGCTATGTTAAGAGAGAGTGAACGGGGCTGAAAGTCAGTGTTTGGAAAGTAAGGAACAACAGCTACCTTCACCCTGCTTGATAGAGCTTTGCAGTACCTTGCATCCTGCTGCAAGATCTGTTAAGAATTAACGCTGCAGGAGCCCCATCCCAAATCCAATCTGGCATCTCTAATATGTGTGTTTGTGATGACATTCCTTTTGCAGCACAATGCAATGATTCTTGGGGTTTCATACTTGCTCTTGAACTATAGCTACTTACCTGAAGTATATAACATGAATGGAGGTGTTCCTTCTCTCTGAACCTTTCCACACCATACAGTTATAGTGCTATGTTCCCACTAACTGCTATGGCTCCATCCTATGGAATCCTGAGTTTTGTAGTATGGGAGGGGTCCGTAGAAGCCCCACCCAGAGAGATCTAGTGCATCACCAAACTAGAGATCCCAGGATTCCATAGGATGCATCAGATTCATAGTGTTAAAACTGTGTAGTGTAACAGGCCATATCTGCTGCTGACTGCATTATTCAGAATCAGAGCAGAATAGACTAATGAAGAGATTCTTTAGCCAGAGTAGAGTAGTGAAGAGATTCTGTAAAATTTGTCTGGCCACTAAACACTACTTGAAGGCAAGGCAGCAGAACCTCTTGCAAGATATCAGAGCTCAGAAAAGTTGTGTTTTTGAGCCATGGCCATGCTGGCTGGGGGTGGGGGACTGTAGTCCAAAAACAACATTCCTGACTCCAAAACTGGAAGCTGCAGTTCTAAAGCCCAACATCTGCAAAATGTACATCAGAACTGAATGTCGATTGCTGTAGAAATTGATGTATAGTCTGGAAAAGGCGGTCGATTTATGCACCTTTATGTGTGGGGTAGTCCCTGCACTGAACTCAATGGAATCAGAGTAACCATAGACAAGCCTGATGTGTGTCTTTCTAAAATTCAGCCCCACTGATTGAGCTCCAAGAGGTATGAAAATATGCTCTGTTTACCAACCTCAAGATGGCACTGCTGTCGAACTGCTGTGCTTTCCACCAGAACAGTTACATAATCTTGTTTATTCAGGAACGGGGTCATTTGAAAGCTATGATCACACAATGCTAATTTGGCCAATGACTTTCAGCTTTTTCTTCTCTTCTCCCTTCCTCCGACACTTTGGCAAACTGCCTCTTTTATGTCTAGATGGAGACTTCTAAAGGAAATGTTTGTGTGCAGAATGGATGTGCTGCCAGGGAAGTCTTGCAGCCAGGGAGAGCTCTCTTAAAAAAAAAAAATAGCTGGGATTAAAGTTTGGAAAGGTCTCAAATTATGCCTCCCTTGGAATTTGTTGTTTTACTTTCCTGTTCTAGGAGACAATGATATGGGAACAGTTGGCCTCGGCTCTCTCGTGTTTTGTCAATGGGGGTTCTTGGCCAAGAGCTACCCAGTGGATTTTTCCATTCTGAAATTCTTTTTCTCTCATTCATATTGTGGGAGCTAAATGAAGATGTTTCAGAGGAGACAGAATCACACCCAACTGCCCTTTCATCTAGCACAACACATGCAAAAAGGTTCAGGGTAGTGGTAGTAGCCTCATCGCATTATGTGATCAGTTCTATTTTTAACCACATAAAAAATAAATGTTAGGCCAATTTACTTCTAGGGGAGACACACAAGTCAAGAAACTGATGCTTTCTGAAAGGGACATGGACAAAAAGCCACAGCTTAGGAAAATTCCTATTTTGGACCACAACTCCTGGTGGCCAGGCTGGCTGGAGGATTCTGGGAGCTGTAGTCCAAAAAAGAAATCCCTTAACCCCAAGCACTGCAGAACATCACTTGGGTGTGTGTGTTGTAGTTTCAGAGAGAAACGGCATGAACAGGCACAGTCTTAGTTCAAAACCAGCAATCTCATACCCTCCTACATTTTGCAGATGAAAACTGGGACCCATGTGGCCAAGCAACATCAGAGTATGGTCAAGGTGGCTAAATTTATTAATAAGGGAGAATAGACAAGCTAGGAAAGGCTGCAGCAGTTTGACTTTGCCTGAGCCTACTGGGAAGGGCAAGATTCCACCTACACCTCTCCTCTCCCCTCTGCTGAGTTAACTGAGTGCAAACTACTCTTGCACTTATAAATGAAATGCGCATATATTAGATGGGTGACACCTGGCTTGACTACAGTACCTGTGTAAAAGTCTTAGTAGATTACAAGCTGAACATTAGTCAGCAGTGTGATGTGACACTTTAAAAAGCCAAAGTGATTCTGTGCTGCATCAACAGGAATATAGTGTCTAGGTTAAGGGAAGTGATAGTACCACTCTGTTCTACTTTGGTCAGATCACACCTGGGATACTGTGTCCAATTCTGGGCACCAAGTTCAGGAAGGATATTGACAAGCTGGAACATGTCCAGAGGAGGGTGGCCAAATGGTAAAAGACTTGGAAACCATGCCATATGAGGACAGGCTGAGGGAGCTGGGAATATTTAGCCTAGAAAAGAAGTTAAGAGGTGACGTGATAGTTATGTTTAAATATTTGAAGTGAAGCCATATGGAGGATGGAGCAAGCCTGTTTCTGCTGCTCCAGAGACTAGGACATGGCTTCAAACTTCAGGAAAAGAGATTCCATCTAAACATTAGGTAGAACTTCCTGATGGTAAGAGACAGTGGAACATGTTGCCTCTGAGTGTGGTGGAGTCTCCTTCTTTGGAGGTTTTTAAACAGAGGCTGGATGGTTATCTGTCAGGAATGCTGCATGGCAGGGGGTTGGATTCAGTGTTCTTTGTGGTCTCTTCCAACTCTATGATTCTATGATTCTGTGATTCTGTGAAGCCCATTTGCAACAATTGAAATAGGTGGAGTGCAAAGAATGAAAGTGGGAGGAAGAGAGAGAAACTGGTGGGACATTTTAAAAGCAGCTGAAGTGAAACAACAGATGATTAATCAGGACTGTCCCTGACGAATCAGGACAGTGGGAAGGTATGGAACCCAGATCCAAAGAGCCTGAAGTAGTTGAAATGGTCGAGGATAGATCAGTAATCAGAGGCCCTTTCACAATACACAATTATAGCACTACCTTCATTTTAACAGCTGTGGCAACATTCTATGGAATCCTGAGGTTTGTAGTTTTGTCAGGCACTAAAGCTATCTAGCTAATAATAGATCTATATCTATCTATCTATAGAGAGCGAGTTCCCTAAACTGCAAAACCCAGGATCCATAGGATGGAATCATAGCAGTTAAAGTGGAATCATAGTGCTATACTTCTGTAATGTCAAAGGAGCATGGTTTCTGGGACTTTATCCACAAGTCCAGAGCAGTCAGAAATGAACACCATGTTCTAAGATAGACAGATGTAAGGGCATGAGAAATGCAGGTATGTATGTGGCTATCCAACTATTGCTCAGATGGGGAGCCAGTGAGAAGACAGTTCTTGTATAGAACCAGGGCTGTTTCTGTGTTCCCCTCATTTTTTTTGGAAAACCCTATGGGATAGGGGGGATTTAACCGTGCTTTTGACTCCCCCGAGCCGTAATTTGGCCCAGACAAAGCCAAAAAAAAAAAAAAAAGAGAGAGAGAGAGAGAGAGCTGTAAATCCTTCCAGGGTGCCTTGCAAGACCAATGTTGGCTTCTCATCCCCTGACAGTTGCCCATCTTGGTGTAGATCATAAAAGAACATAGGAGAATTAAAAGGGTCATGCTAGCTCAGAGCAAAGACCTATGTCTAGTCCAGCATCCCGTTTCCCACAGTAGCCACCTAGATGCCTCTGGGAAACTCACAAGCAGAAAATGAGCGCCATCAAACTTTTGTTTGTGTTTCCCAGCAGCTGGGACTAAGGAGTAATACTGCCTCAGATATCGAAGACAATATACATCCAGCATGACCAGCAGCTACTAATAGGCTATTCCTCCATAGTAATAGATTGTTACATTTCATACCATTTATCAGTGCAAAGCACTCCCTAAGCGGTTTACAATGTGTTTTTGCTAATTGCCCTCAACAAGCTGGATACTCATTTTACCGACCTACGGAAGGATGGAAGGCTGAGTCAACCTGGAGCCCTGCAGGATTGAACTCACAACGTTGTGGCTGCAGCACCGGCATTTAACCACTGCGCCACCAGGGTTCCTCCTCCATGAGTTAGTATAATTCCCTTTTAAAGCTGTTAAACCCATCACTACATTTGGTTCATTTCATATGCTATAGGACAAAGTACTTTGTTTGGTCTGGGATAGATATTCTGCCACACAGCTTCCTTTGATCACCCCTATGAAGCATGAGAGAGATAAATATACATTTTCTCCGCACCGTGCACATTTTTGTGTATACCAGTGGGACAAAAGGCAACGCAAAGAGCTCAGTTGTAGGGATACTTTCTTGGGATGGTCTAATGAGCCCCACAGCTCTTTTCGAAACCCAGCTTCAGACATCTACCCACCTATGGTGACAGTAGACCTGGGGAAAAAGTTGGGATCATTAGAAGAGCACCAATTTGGCTGCTGAAAGGCTTTGTTGCTAAGGATCTGTTCAGAAGGAAATGGAACCTGATCCCATTTCTTCTGCTAGAACAATTGCTCCAGGGGGTTCTCCACATCCCTGGAGGTGGCTTTTAGTTATAGGGTGCATGGTGCAGGAAGGTGTCACTGATTCTGGCAGAAGCAATGGGATCCATTGGATGCATCCAACGGCAATGATGTAGACTCGAGATGACTGACTCGGACTCAAATCAGACTTAAGTCGCTTCAGTGATTTGACTTGGGCTCGACGCGGCAATACATACTGCACTGACTCGACTCAACTCGAGACTTGTGTGTTTTTAGTGACTGACTTGCTGCCATTGGTTCAGTAACATAATACATTCATTCAGAAACTTTATGATTTTGAACTTAGACTAAACACCTCCATCTCTTTTTGCCTACTGGTCACATGACAATCTGTCTCAAGCCCAAAGTGTGAGTGCATTTCTCAGAGGAGAACAGCAAATGGGTTAGGCAATGGGCTTGAGATGGGCTTGAGGTTTACTCAGCAGCCTGTCCCTGCTGCATATTGGAGGAGCCTTCTAAAACTTTTTCTAAGAGCAGAAGATAAGAGTCACCCCCCAGAGCACAAGGCATTTTTCTCAGAGAGGAATAGCAAATGTGTTAGGCAACAGGCTTGAGGAGGAAGGATCCTTCCTTCTAATGCTTTTGAAGTTTCTTTAATGGGAAGTAAGAAGGATTCTATTCCCTGCTTCTGAAAAATCCTCCAGCTTTAGGAATAGGAAGTAAGAAGGATCCTATGCCCCATTTCCAAAACTGCAGATGGCAAAATCACAAATGTGGAGGGCTGACTCTGCTTAAAGTGTTAAAACTGGCTTTGTTCAACTTTGTATAGAAATTCCAGAATATAGGTTGGGGTATAAAGTTGTCTTCCAGACTTGAGAATTGACTTGAAAATATTTTCAAGGACTTGAGACTTGAAGGTAGAAACTTGAAACCTGACTTGAGACTTGGAGTAAAAGACTTAAATACATCACTGTCCAACAGCACCCTAACCAGGTATTCCGCAGGAAGGGTCTGCTGTGGAGGGTGGGAAGACCCAGTAGTGAGAAATGAACGAGTAGAAGTTCAGGAAGAGGTGAAACTTTCAGGCTTCTCTAGACCGTGGGAGGAAATTACCTAATCCTCCAAATGTTATTGGATTACAATTTCCAGCAGTTCTAACCAGAGTAGCCAATGGTGAAGAATGCTCAGAGTTACAATCCAGCAGTATCTGGGGTACCACACAATTCCAGCCCTGCTCTACTCCTTTGCTAGGTGAGCAGCTCCCTTTGAGACTATTCTGTCCAAATCCTCTTGCTCTTCACTGCCTGACTCCAGTTCTGACTTCCATAGCACATGTGGGTCATGGACAGTGCACCTAATCTCCATTTTTTTTTTATTTTCAATTTGTGGCATCTTTTTAGATGTTTCTGCTGAATGGGAATGCATTACTGTTTATACATCCTCCCCTCTGTGGGAAGAGTCCTTACCTTAAAAAAGCAAAATGATACAAAAACTCTCCATTAATACTGAAAGACAACCTCTTGTGTGAACAGTACTGGAGACCTCAACAGAATAAGCAGGTTTGCCTCTCTTTGTGATGGATACTAGGAAATAGATGATGACATCCACACATACCCACCAGCTTTTTGTCTTGTGAAGACATGGAATTTAGCATGGGAACGTGATAGCAACAATTTCATTGTGACAAAGAAAAAAATAAAGGCACAGTGGCACAAGTGTGCCAGCTTGGAATGGATATAAGGGTCAGGTGCCATTCTTACCCTTATATTTCTGTGCCTGAATACATGAAAAAGAGTGAAAGATGGAAAGTCAGGCTTAGTCTTATTCAGAAAGTGTTCAGCTACAGCCCTGGATAGAATTTAATTGATGTAAGTCTACTTAGAAGAAAGCTTGGCACCAACTCACAACAGCTGAAATGTAGCAGATGGCTAGATCTGAAGATGTAAACAAAGGTTGATTAACCAAGCAATGTACTCTGGTAAATGTCAAAAGTCTGGTGGATGGAAAAAGTTTTTGCCTGGAAATTGTCATCAGAGGTTTAGAGAACACATCAGTTATGAGGGCAGGCAAGAACATAATTATGTTCGTTTTACACAGCAGAAGACCAACAAGAAACTCCTTATTCCACCCAGGCAAAATTAAATTCAGTGCCACCTAGTGTCGGAATGCTACAGTGATGTTATCCACATATATTTTATTTGAATGTGGGGTAAACAACTGTGACCCTCCAAATGTTTTTGGCCTATATGTCCTATTAGCCCTAGCATTCATTGTCAGTGGTGACACATTATGGGAACTGCAGTCCAAACACATCTAGGAGGCCAGAGTTGAACGCTCCTGGTTTAAAGCAGAGTTCCAGATGTGTTCTACTTCATTTTGAAGAAGTCCTAGCCAGCAGACAGTAGTAAGAGACTGAAGGAGATATAGTTCAAAGAGTCTGGAAAGCTGAAAGTTCTCTATTTTAGAGTCTTTCCATACTATACTGTTATAGTGCTATTATTCCACTTTCAACATCCTGTGGAATTCTGGGTTTTGTAGTTTATTGAGGCCAAAGAGCTTTCTGACTGAGAATTCTAAATGCCCCTCCCTAAACTGCAAACCCAAGGATTCCATTGAATGTTGCAAGTGGAATAATAGCACTATAATAGTGTGGTGCAGAAAGGCCCCTAAAATAATGAGTAATTAATGATTTCTGTTGAAGTGTCTGATAACAAATGGATCTGCTAAAAACTGTTTTTGTAACCCACTTTGGAAAATACAATGGGTCCTTTCACTGATCCACAAATCTCAAAGGAGGCAGATTTCTTCTTCCTTCAATATCTGCTCCAGAAAGGTAGAAAAGACTTCAGAGCACAGTTTCAAGTAGTTGAGTAGACTGGGAGTGGGGTGTATGAGGGTATAAGGGAAAGTTTACAGAAGGTTGATTTTTTGTCTTGTTTTGTTTTTTAACAAATCCACAGTTATGAGAAAACAAATTTTACAAAATTTAGAATTTTTGCAGGTTTTTTTCTCAGACTTTGTTTTAAGAAATTGGAGGTGTAGGGGCTTTGGGAGGGATGCTAGAAGAACTGAGACAGCATACGGATCACAGGCTAAGCTTTCCCCAGCCATTAGATATATATTTCCTCATTTTTTGTGAGGATTAGGAACACTGATCCACATTACACCACAAGACAAGTGGGATTATTTCTGCAATTCCACCATCTTCATTCTTTCTTACGTTGTTTCCACCTTCTGGAGTAAGAGAATGGGGAATTCTAGATGGTGCACTGTACATTGTCTGAATTGACAGCACAATTTGGGACAACATCAGCAGTAGGAATAGGGAATACATAGCCATTTAGCTGTGACTAACTGCAATTCTCATAATCCTTCACTATTGAGAGTTCTGTTTAAGGCTGATGGGAGCTGAAGCCTGTTGTTATCTGGAGGGCCGTAAGCGCTCTGAAGTGATCCCCCTCAGGTTAAATTTAGGACACTGGTTATTCCAAGCAGTCTTTTTGTCTCCCGCTGTTTTCACTTTTCTCACTGTGGCACTTAACTCCATGATTAAGTTCATTTTCCCTAAATGTGCCTGTCCAAGGATTGAGGTGCATTGGTATGTGCGTGGGGGTCCTCCCCTGTGTCCCACCAGTGAGATCAACATGCTGTGCTGGGATGTAAGAGAGCGCTTCCTCAACCACGGCACCCCAACTGTGGAATGCCCGTCCCTTGGAAGCCCAATTGGCACTGTACTCATTTTATTTAGGCCCCAAGGGAAAATTTGCCTTTTCATTAATTCATCCCAAATACTGATGTACACAGTTTTAAGAAAACTTTTAAATCTGTTTTAACTCATTATCATTAGCATGTTTTTAGCTTATTTAAATTATTTTTATTATTTTGAACTGTTTAACTTGTTTTTAAATAATATTTGTAAGTCGCTCTGAGATTCCTTTTAATATAGGATGGGTTATAAATATTTTAAGGAAATATAATTAATTAATTGATTAATAAACTGGGTGTAATCTCATATGATGTAGATGGTGAACACAAACTATTGCTGTTATGTGTCATAAGAAAATGCCCTCAGATTGTACAAATGCTTTCTGCCTTATGCAGATCAGATATACAAAGCTATCCTTTGGCCAGCATTCTTTTGGGAACATAATAAATGTTAAGTCTGACATACACCTGTGTATGTCTTTTTCTTTTGGTCATTGCAGAGGTTGCTATTCTCTTCTTCCCTTTGCAACAACCAGACTGCTCCCACCACCATATTCACTTTTTAGAAATAAGATTAAGTCTTTGCATTAAGGCAGTTGTGCTATTTTTAAAAAGGTACACATGCTAAAAAATTATAATACCTTGGTACCACTTTGCATGATATGATTCCATCCTCCTTTATCCTGGGAATTGCAGTCTGGTGGGTTACTTAAAATTCTCTGATCGGATAGGTTTAATGTTGTGGTTCAGGGGTGCAGTAGAGAATCCTAAATCCTCCTCACCAAATTACAAATCTCAGGATTTTATGGGCCATTAACGTGCTGTCAAACTTCTGTAACTGAGCAGTCTGGATACATTCTTTGTCTTGTTAAGAATCATTACCAAATGTTTTTGGATGCTTATACATGTATCTGATACGGTGAATACATGTTGTTGTTATTGTTAACTGCTGTTAACTTCAACTTATGGCAACCCTACAGATGAGAGATCTCCAAGTCACTCTACCCTCAACCTCTCTGCCCAGGTCTTTCAGATTCAGGGACGTGTCTTCCTTTGTTGGGTCTATTTATCTGTAATGCAGTCTTCTTTTTCTACTACTTTCTAACTTAGCAAGCATTATCGTCTTTTCTAAGGAGTCATGTTTTCTCATGACATGGCCAAAGTGCGACAGCCTCAGTTTAGTCAGCTTGGCTTCTAGGGAGAGTTTAGGTTTGATTTGCTCCAGGACCCATTCATTTAGCTTTTTAGCTAAAGAACTTTGCTGTAGAACTCTTCTCTAGCGCTGCATTTCACATGAGTTGATTTTCTTCCTGTCTGCTTTCTTCACAGTCCAGCTTTCACAACAATACATTGAAATGGGAGATATGACGGCATGGACAAGCCTAACTTTAATATTCAATGCTATACTTTTATATTTCAGGATCTTGTCTAGTTCCTTTGTAGCCACCCTTCCAAGTCCTAGTTGTCTTCTGATTCCTTGACTGCTGTCACCATTCTGATTAATGATTGAGCAAAGATATGGAAAATTTTGAGCTATTTCAATCTCTTCATCATCTTCTTTCTTAAATCTTCTGTGGTCATTATTTTTGTTTTTTTAATGTTCAACTGTAAACCTGCTTTTGTATTTTCTGCCTCAACTTTCTTCAGCAATCGTTCCAAGTCTTTGCTGTTTTCTGCTAGTAGTATGGTGTCATCTGCATGTACGTAACACAAGACTGAGAGACTGTTTCTAATAACAATGACAGAGCTAGAGGAGAGGGAGATGAGGAGTTATGATTTATCAAATAAGGAACAAGGAAGGTGCTAGGGAATTTGTGGGATGGTCTGTGAGGGCCTAAATAGGATTAAAATAACTTGAGTTTCATTGGCAGAGTGTGGATCGTAGAATGAGTGTCTAGGTTTATAGCAGGAAGCAGAAATTTCAAGTCCTGAGGCTAAATCTGGCCCAATGGCCTATCCCAGATTACCACTCTACATTGGCAGCTGGTGACTCCCATGTTAGTGGAGCAGTGAATCCACGCAAGGTTTTGGCCAGCTTTAAAGGAACTATCCAAGGTTCTGGACCCATTTAGGACTAGAATTCAGCTCCTTGGAGAGCTCCCCTAAAGCCTGGATTAAAACCTGGAATGGATTTGCCACTCCACTAACATGACAACCACAAACCACTACTGCCACGTTCCTCCATGACACCATAATTTGATGACATGCCAGGCTTTTATATGTATTCCCCCATTTTAAATGACTGAAACACTGTTACCCTGTTTATTGGGAGTCCCGGGAGGGACACCAAAATGTGCTCAACTATAGGTGGGGAAAATTAGCTCAGAGCATGCTTAGTGTTACGAGAGGCAGGGTAACTTAGCAGGGTCTTGTAACCCAGTGTTTACGGGGTCAGGCCAAGTCAAGAAGCAGACCGGTTTGAAAATAATGAATATTTATTAAATATGGGCACACAATGTAAGCAACACATGCGCACAGATAACTAAGGAAAATAAAGGTGTGAGTAAGATAGCGGGATTTTCAGAGGGATAGGTGGTTTGGGTGATATGACATCTGTTCCTGAAGCCTGGAAGAAGATAGAAAGCGATGCTGGGGTTCGGTGTGGCTCAGCACGTGGAGCTGAGGGGAAGCTCACCAAGCAATGCAGCAGCAAGACGGTTGGAACTCGGGAGCAATCCGAGGAAGGTCTCGGAATCAGGGGTTTTTATAGGGAGAAGTGTGACTGCAGGCTATGCCTTACTCGGGGACAACAATGAGTTTTGGGTGTGAGACAATGTCTCAGAAAGGTAATAATTTAGCATGATTGAGTTAAGTCTGAATTGACAAAGAGGTAGACTGTATGCAAATGCTCAGTGCTTGGCATTTAAGCTTCTAGCTTGCTAGGTTACCTGCTCGGGGCAGGGAGTCCTTTGTAAACAGTGTGCATACATAATGAGGGTGCTTGCAGAGAGGTCTCCTAAAGCGGTGATCTGGCTATTTATGGCCTGCCTGTATGGCCGACCCTAGTTCTGTGCTTGTCCGGGGGCCTCACAAACAAATGGAGAGGGGTGGTATGGTAAGGCCAAATTATGATATCAAAGTGATATGGGGTGCCATCGCCAGGTAGGCCTAAACTGCAGTAACAACACCTCTCCTAAGGCTTAGTTATGAGCAGAAAAGGTGTTTGGCCCTGCCCACCACTGGAATACAACCCCCTCTATATACTTTTGAATTTTCCTCAGTCTGAAAGATTTAGATCTGATTAAGAGCAATTCCCTTGATTTTGAGCAGAGGTGGGGACAGTGATACCCCCAGGCCACATATGGCCTCTAGACTTCCCTTTTGTGGCCCAGAAGCCCGCCACAAATTCTCCAAAGCCCACCTAAAATTGCCCCCAATTGATTTGGGGGCAATTTTTGTCCTAAAATCATGCAGAAAACCCCCAAATGCATGAAAACATGCAAACATACCCCCACACCCACAAGCAGCTCAGAATGCTATATATCCTAAAAACCTTCATTTTTCTTCTGCAGACACTCTCAAAATTGCAACAGGAAGAGATGTGCCTTCACTTTCAGCCTGAAAGGATCAGCAAAGGAAGTGCCTCTTTTTTCTTTTGCAGAAGCTCTCGAAATGGTGACAGGAAGTGAAGGCATGTATGTTCCTGTCTCCATTTTGAGAGTGGCTGCAAGAAGGAAACAGAAGTATTTGGACTTGATGCAGTGGCACTTCCCCCTCTCCATGGAATGACCCTTGACTTATTCATAGGTCATATCAAAATGCATAATTTTGGCTGCAAAACCTGCCCTCAATTTATACATGAAATCAGTTTATGCACAACTATATACGGTCTATGTTTTGTTAAGGAATGCCGACAGTCTGTAAATTTTATTTTTTTCTGTCCAATTTTGTTAAGTTATATTTCTTCCAATTAAAAATAAAAATAAAAATCAAGGAATCCATGGCCCTGAGTTTGGAAGATATGCACAGGGCAGTTGATTCCCAGGGCTCTGGGAAGTTTCTCATTCATCTAAACTGACTTGATGGCAAACAGCAACAACAGTCCCCCAAAAGGAACTTTTCCAAGCTGTGACAAAACCAATTTAGACTTTGGATAGCCCAGCTGAATATGTATGCACTCAATTTCAAAACAAATGCGCAGCCTATACAGGCTTTGAGCCAGCCAGACACATTTCATAATTATTTTTTCTGCTGAATTACAGCTCTCAGGTTCTTTTCTAGGACTACTCTAGGTTAAAAATAAGCTCTGAGAAGGGTGCTCATTTTGTAATTCCACACTAAAGCACTCATCAAGCATTAATAACAGCATCTAAAGTTGTTTCATCACAGAGATAGAAGATATACTGCATTTGCTGACAGATTCAGGCTCTGATGTTCCCCAAAAGGAGTTCCAGCAGTCTCCCCTATTTCCTGTGTTAATACAAACATACATCAGAATAAGGATGGTTGAGAGCAAAGAGACACGAGAGTGGTCAGAACTGCTATATCCTAGAATTTAGGTTGACCACACAGGACAATGTGTCAACCACTTATGTCTGTGTTTATCCAGACTTAGGTCACTGGTTCTCAACCAGGAAAGTGCCAAATGTAGTTGGATTCCAACTCACAGAAGCCCCAGCATAGCCACAGGTCAGGGATCTGGGAACATTTGGATCCTCCCCAATTGAGAACCACTGCTTGAGAAAGTTTTTGTCCTTTGGGCCTTTCCTCACTACACTGTTATAGTGCTATTAATCCATTTTCAACATCATATGGAATCCTGGGGTTTACAGTTTAGGGACAGGCATTTAAAATTTAGAATTCTCAGCCAGACAGCTCTTTGGCTTCAGTAAACTATAAATCCCAGAATTCCACAGGATACTGAAAGTGGAATAATAGCACTATAGCAGTGTAGTGTGGAAAGCTCCTTTGTTTCTCTTTGATCTAAAAGATCTTTAAAGTGGCTTACACAAAAATCATAACAAAGCTTCAAATACTTTCACAGAAAATGTTATATATTACTTACTGTGTTGTTCATTTTTGTTAACCACAGTACTAAATTTCTATCTCTGTATTTATAAGGTTTTTTCCGACATCTCTGATTTTGTTATGATTTGTTTCTTGCTATCAGACCAAGTGAATATACCACTATCTACATAGCTTATTCATTGTTGCTGGTAAGATTCAACATCAGTTCAGCATTGCCTCTAATAGCATTCAGCAACAACAGCAACAGCTAATTGTACCATCTCATGATATGTGCAAAGTACAATAGCCTCAGTTTACTCTCTTGCTAGACTTAGAAGACTCAGTCTTTTATATAGATCTTTAACAGATTCAGTGTTCTGTGTCAAGCAGATAGACCATGGCCATTTCCGCAGTACATTGTTATAGTGCTATTATTCTACTTTCAACATCCTGTGGAATTCTGGGGTTTATAATTTACTGAAGTCAAAGAGCTCTCTGGCTGAGAATCCAAAACTGCAAACCCCAGGATTCCATAGGAAGTTAAAAGTGGAATAATAGCACTATAACAGTGTAGTGTGGAAATGGCCCCTCTTAAAGAAAAAAATGACATTGAAAAGATCGATGAGGAAATTACAGGAGTGCAGCACAAAGACAACTGGGATAGCTAGCAGTGATGGAACTTGGTGTATTGTCAGGCTACTGAGCCCCTGCGATGAGAAATGAGTCTGGTCTGACTGATATGTGTTGGGCCAATGTATTTAATCATTGCTGAAGCAGTTACTACGTATCACTGCTAAGTTTTGCTCTAATTGTTAGAAGGTATCTATTGCTAACTGAACATTGCAACAATGTTTCCAGTGAGGGGAAGAACAGATAAGGGCGAAAATGAAAGTGTAGACTGTAGAGGCTCATTGTTTTGAGAACCAGGGGTCTACGAGATAAGGCAGGAAATATGTGATCGGGTCAAACCAGTCAAGGATGGAGGAAAGTATGTAGCTGGCAGAGGCCTGGGAACTGTTGACGAGGTGGTGTGATGCCTGGATTTATGGCCCTCACCAATTACTGCTTTGTGCACCATAATTTGGAATGTTTACCTATAAAAGTTGTAAGCTCCACAGTTGCATTAGTCTCAGCAACCTCTGTGGAAGTGTGCTGAGTTGCTCATGTTCTCTTCACAAATAAACTACTGCCCATCTCAGAGTGGATTTTGTGGAATGTGGGTTATCTAGTACATGACATGTATTCTGGGCTTGGTTTAATCATGCTACAGAGTTTAATCATGCTACAGAGTGCACCTGTTTAGGTGCAGAGTTTAGGTGCAGGAGTACTCAGGAATACTTTTTGCCCATCCTATTTAGGGAGAAGAGTTTGATAGTTCAATTTATTCAAATTTAGATATGACTGTCACTTGTTCCTGCCTTTCTACAAGGGTGTAGCTATGCGGACAAAATGAGGACATTGCCCCCTCAAATAAGAATTCTGCCTCCTCAGATGAAATTTTTCTTCAGTTTCCCATTTCTATCATTAAAATGACTTGAAAATTCCATTGAGCTTTTAGAAATATAGTTTAGGCATCCAAAGAAAATGGGTAGGAAAAGATACCAAGGGAATGCAAACAAAGCAAATCTAAGAGTTCTAAGTGTGAACAATTTTCACTCTCTCTGCAGTGCTAGAAATTAGGAGTCTAAAAGAAAAATGTGTTTGGGACAGGTAGAATTATTTTTGTGGGGGGCATGTCCTTATTTGGCCCACCCTTTAGCTACTCTCCTGTCTTTTTAACTTCAAGTCTTCATTATGTTAATGGGTTGTGCAAAAGAATGCATTTCATGTTGGTTTATGTGAACTTAAAGCCACATAGTATGAGATTTTTTTAAAGGGTGAGGAATACACTTTCAAGGCTAGTCTTGCAGGAATTCATGTTTAATTTATTTTGTACAAATGTACTCCTCACTGTAATTTCACTGCACACACCTTTAGCTTTAAATCAGTTTAACTTGATGACTCCAAGTATTTGGAGTACAGTCCTCCCTCCACACTGACCTTCGCAAATTTGATTATTTGCAAGGCACATGCTTGCCTCTCCTTCTCCTTCTCCTCCTTGCATTCTTCACTCCAGGCTTGCAAGGCTTGTGTTTAAAATGGATGGTTTTTTTTCCTTTTGGGTGAGCAAAGCCTGTCCCCACTGGAGGCCTGTCCTCTCTGCCATGTGGCTGCATATTCTGCTGTGTAATTGCCACTGATTGGTCAGGTGCTCTCTTTGCTCCTACCCCTCCCCTCTGGGAGGAATCTCCTTTCTCAAGATGGTGACCGGCAGTATCTAGAACACCAAAACTCAGCACTCTGCTCTTCTTCACCTGAGGGGAAAGCATCAGTAAGCCTTTTACTTTATCCTTTTTTCTCCCCCCCAGGAATTCCGGGGCCAGAGGCAAGGGAATGGAATGGAGGAGCTCCAGAGGGGAATGGGAAGGAGAGCAGGGGAAGAGTTATTCATGCTTTTTCCACTTTTGCAAGGGTTATGCACCACAAATCCTTGTGAATGTGGAGGGACCACTGTACTATAAAATGAAGAGAAAAGTTTTTTTCCACTTTCTCCAGTGAAAGCACCTGTAGAATTATTTAATATGTGGAGAAAGTAACCACAGAGAAGATTCTTTTGGTCTTTCTCATAATTCTAGCAGTGGTGACCCTCCACTGGAATGGAATGTCAAGATTCATTCAGGACATAAGATAGTATTTCACACTTTGGCTTTGTTCAGCTACAGTAAGATGTTTTAACATTTACCTATTTTTTTAGATGTTTCTATGATGATTCTCATTCCCACAGTCACACGGCAGTTTACAGTACTGCAATAAAATCCCATAAAACCATGTAACAGAATACAATAAAACAGAGATAAAACAATAAAATGTGCAATTGAACTTACCAGGGATAATTTTCTAAGTTGTTCAGAAAGAAATTTGTAGTATATACTCTTGTAGACCAGGTCTCCTTCATCACATGCACAGAATGAAATGCCTATGAACACACATTTATACCCGTGAATGGGCAGGGAACGGTGATGCGGTTCTGTAAATTTTGCATTTCCATAACTATTCACACACACACACACACACACACACACACACACACACCAGCCAACCATTGGCTCCATGCTTCTGAAGTAGACCCAGCCTATGAAAGTTTACGCTACAAACCTCTTTCTCTCAGTCTCAGAGATGTTACAAGATTCCTTTGCATATTGATACTGACTAACATGGCTGTGTCTTTTCATTATCTGAGTTTTTGATTAGGAAAATGCCAGGACAAACAACTGGTAGCAGATACAGCCTGTACTAGGAGCCCATCTGATCTCATCAGGAAGATCATTCCACATGGTGGATGCACAACAAATAAGGCTGTCTTCTGTATCACATCCAAATTCCCTGGACTGTGGGACACTAAGCAGCCCCAATCTTCGCCTAAGCATAGAGATCAGCCCATCCTAAATGGAGGAAGGTGGTCTTTCAGATAATTTGATCCTCCTGAGCTATTTATATTTTTACTAATAGAGAGCAGCACATTGAATCTGGATTAGTAGTTCATTGGCAGAGACTGCAGGACTTTCAATTTAGTGGTTAGATGTGCATAAAAGGAAACCCCGCTAAGCAACCTTGCTGTCACTTCTGTATTAGTTGGACCAGGCTCAAGGATAATCTCAAATAAAGCCCCACATTAGAATAGTTCAGTCCTGAGCGTATCAATGCATGAACTGCTGTCACCAGTTCACATTACATGAACAAGCCTTGGGGTGGTGCACTTCCTTTGTTATGACTGGCTCAAGCATACCTGTATGATGTTCTCAAATGTAGGGGGAAATACATGAAATTCAATTAGAAGAAAACAAGGTACCTGCTGAAGAAATTGCCCTCGCTGCCTATTTGCTATTGGCCCCAATTTAAAAGATTTTTGTGTGTAGTTTGTAAAGCTGTAAACAACCTGGGACTTATATGAGAGATTTCATCTTCCTTTGTAGACCAATTTATTCTATCAGGAATGGCTATCCTGGTAGTGCCACAGCTTTTGAGATCTCTGTAGTCTTTTTGAGAAGGGCATTTAATATGGTGGCACCCACTCTCAGAAATACTCCTGTCTTAGAAATTCAACATGTTCCAACAGTTTTTAGACATGCTGAATGTGTTCCTTCCTTCCTTCTTTGTTTATTTATTTATTTATTTATTTTGCAAGGCTTGCCTTTGTTGCTTGCAGTGTTATAAGTCCAGTTTGTTGCAAAGGTTGAAATTCTCTGTTAACCTTGTGCAACGACCAAAATGTTCCCAATACCCACCATTTAGCTGCAGGAGCACCCTCTCCATGTCCATTTAGTGAATGGTTGAAAGCAGGGAGCATGGGAGAAGTGTCTGGCTACATCCCTGTAGCCAGATGCAGAGTAACAATTTGGGGGTCCTCTGGAGGTCTCAGTAGATGATGTCATTGTTCTCTGTCTGGATAGAAAGAGAGGTAGGCAAATACTTTTCCAATGCCCCTGCTCTTCATAGATCACAAAACAGCTGTGGAGAGGGAGCTCCTGTGGCGAAAACTTGGGTTGGGATGAGGGGGAGATGTAGTTTAGTTCTGGATGTGGACATTTTAAGTTATGCCTCCAAAGTGCAGGATCTTTCCTCTAGTATCATGGACAGTACAAATATTGTGTTTTGTGATTATTGTACATGTGTTTTTAAAATTATTGTACCCCAGTTGAAGTCCCCAGATCTAAGCAGTCTGTAAAATGAATTCTATCTTGGGAGATACAAGGTGTACAGAGTCAATAAATAAAAAATAAATATTTATAAATAAATGAACAAAATAAAGGATGGTTGGTTCCCCCTGCTTGTGTCACGTGCTAATATCAATCCGAAAGGGATTTTTTTTTGGTTCACTGATCAGCAGTGTTTTTCCAGAATCTGCACACTGTATTTCAAAAAGTAATTTGAATTATGACTTCCTGTTGAATCCAAAATAGATTGGACCACCAAGGGAAGGTGTTATGAAATGACATTTAGTAAAAGCTATTCTCTGTTCCATTGCACAATACCCCACTGTGTCCTTCATGCCAGTTATTGATCAGAACGTCATTCAATGCAAAAAGCCTCTCTTTGAGCCTGGGCTTGGGATGTTATAATAAAGTAGGTCATTGATTAGCTGGAAGGTTGACATAGAGATCCTTCAATCTGATCCTGATGTACTGGTACAATTTGGGGTCAGGAGGGAGAATGAATAGATAATACATAAGTTATATGTGGGGAAAACCTTCAGACACAGACACATATTTTTAAAAGGTTAGTCTCTCAGAACAGTAACTAGATAGCAAAGGCTGGGTGAAATAAGAAACTTTACAAAAAGTTGCCAGGAAAATAGTAAGTACTGTTGACTTGCACAACATTAAAGACTTGAAAACTTAATTTTCTCTGAACCAAGAATTCTGCAATATGAGCCATGTGTGTGTTTTTGGGATTACATCCTTTTGATTCCAGAGGGATATGATGGCTCAGTTCACAAATGGTTGAACATTGCCATGTTTTAGTGTTACAAGGACAAGCTGCAACATATATTGGAGCTGTGTGCTCTTCCTTCCCCCTTTTCTTCCTCTGGTATAGTCGGAAGGACATACAGAAAATCCATCTCTTTTTAAAATTAACCCCAGTTTCATGTTTCGTCTGAACCCCTAAAATGTGGTTAATCTTAATGGCAGTTGGTACAAAAATCCAGTTTAAAAACTAAGGTTTGAAGCTGGTTTTTTTTTTTTTTGTTTCCACTAATTATAATAGACATGTTTTGATTGATTTTTTAAGATCCAAATAAGCAAATTACTTGGTTTGCATGGTAGGAATTATAAGGAGGGTGTGGAAGAAAAGACTCCAATAAAACAAATAAGAGACAATGCTGGAGTTGATGTGGCCACAACTTTGCTGATTATTATTTATTTTATATATTTAATTTATATTGCACTGTCTCCTGTATGGGGCCCAAAGCAATGAACACGTTAAAATGTTAAATCAATCCATTAAAACAATATAGCTAAAACAATCTCTAATATAATTTTTTTTAAAAGTATTAAATAACAATCCTTTCAAAAACATTAATTTAGAATAGTTAAAAGAAATTAAAGCTCTTACACATTAAGAAGTGACGCACACACCCATTGCACTACCCCAATCAGTTAAAAACTGAAGGTATTTTGAATAACATTTTGCCTGCTGGCAAAAAAAGAGTAGAGAGGACTAACTGAGCCTCTCTTGGAAGAAAATTCCATAGCTTGGGAACAGCCACTGAGAAGGCTTTCCCTGGGTCCTCACCAGCTGTACTTGTGATGGTTGTGGGACTAAGAGAAGGGCATCCACTGAAGATCTTAAAACTTGGTTTGGTTTGGTTGAAAGACATGGTCTTTCTGATAGCTCGGATTATAACTGTTAGCACCTTGGTGCAGCATAGGGCATGGATACAGGTATCAGTCATCCTATGTGCCTTATCTGCAGTTGCATAGGGAGGGGGGAGGGGGGTGGTTTGCACCCGGCAGCAATGTTTTTGGGGCATCCCAGCCGGTAGCCATGCCTCTGCGTGTCCTGGCCACATCCCCACATTCCTGGCCATGCCCCCCATGCACCACAGCCACGCCCCCTCCCGCCTCCCTTCCACACACTCCAAGCTCTGCCACTGCTTATCTGGCTCTGTCACCAGCTCTTCATCACCGCCTCTCTTCCTTAACTAGTTCTTACTCTTGCTTGAGGTCAAATGTTCCTCAAAGAAAGGTTGTCTGACTTCTCAGCCAGGGAATGCTTACAGGTGCTTCAGCAGAACTGGAGCAAAACTTCTGTTTCAGATGTCCACATTTGAGAGTCTTGCCTCTAGCCCATCAAATGGCTCTCTCATGGCTGGCTGTTTCTCACATTTGCACAGGCCTCCTTGAGAAGAAGATGGGCTGAAGACATCAACCCAACATCTTATCCTCACACAGCCAGCAAAGAAAAGTTCCTTTTAAGTCAGGAGCCCATACTGGTCTTTTTCCCCTCATACTTCAGGAAGGATGCTCTGTAGAATTTCTCAAGTTGTAGTGTTATACACATTCACTTGAAAGTAACTCCCATTGAAACCAATGGAATTTACATAAGAGTTAACAGATAAGAGGATGGCACAGTTAGCAGTTTAACAGAAATTCCCATGACACCAGTATGAAGACATGAGTACGATTATTAAACTCATATTAAAGCTTGGCTCAGGTTACGCATTGGCTCGAGGGAACATTAGATGCCTTAGTGCTGATCTCTAAGGATTTTTCTCATTACAAGAGCCACATTTGACAGTGGATGATAGCTACTGAACTCTCTGTTCTGAAAAAGTGTGAGGATGGAAAGAAAGCTGTTTTATCTCTATCTAGAAAGATACTCTTCTAAAATGTAGATTAGAAGGTTTTGTGTATGAAGGTATATACAGTTGACCCTCCACATTCCTGGATTCTGTATCCCTGGATTCAGCTAACTATTGCTTGAAAATATCCTCCCCTCAAAAATCCAAAAAGCAAACTTTGATTTTGCCATTTTATATAAATGGTGCCATTTTACTACACCATTGTACATAATGGGACTTGAGCCTCCATGAATGTTGGTATCCACAGTGGATCCTGGAACCAAACCCTAGTAGATATTGAAGGCCCACTGTATATGTGTCTGCACATGTACATACATGTCATAGAATTGTAGAGCTTGTAAGAGACCACAAGAGCCATCGAGTCCAGCCCCCTGCCATGCAGGAATATATATCGTCAAAGCATTTCCGAAAGATGACCATCTGACTTCTGCTTGAAAACCTCCGAAGAAGGAGATGCTACCACAATTTAAGGCAGCATATTCCACTGTCGAACTGCTCTTACTGCCAGGAAGTTCTTCCTAATATTTATATGAAATCTCTTTTCCTGAAGTTTGAAGCCATTGCTCTGTGTCCTAGTCCCTGGAGCAGCAGAAAACAGGCTTCCTCCATCTTCTATACGACATCCCTTCAAATATTTAAAAATAGCTATTATGCTGTCTCTTAACCTTCTCTTCTCTGGCCTAAACATACTGAGTTCCCTAAGCTACACCTCAAGGGCATGGTTTCCAGGCCTTCTACCATTTCGGTAGCCCAAATGTTTTATGCATGCAAATAAGCCAGTTCCAGGGTTTGGAAAGTTAGTTTGAAAATAATTAGTTATTTAAATATTATCATTTGAAGAATTAGTTAGCATATTGTTACCATTATAGTTTTAAAGAAATCACTTTTTATTGTCCTGTTTCTCAAAAATAATTACAATAGCTTGAATATTGTGTGTGCAATAGAACACAGGCCATTTCTGCACTACACTGTTATAGTGCTATTATTCCACTTTCAACATCCTGAAGAATTCTGGAGTTTGTAATTTAGTGAAGCCAAAGAGCTCTCTGGCTGAAAATTCTAAATGCCCCTCCCTAAACTGCAAACCTAAGATTCCATAGGATGTTGAAGGTGGAATCATCGCACTGTAACAGAGCAGTGCAGAAATGGCCATGGTCTCTTTCTGTCCATCTTGTTGTCACCTCAATATCCACAAAAGAAAGGAAGGCAGAGGCATGAGGTACATGACTAGAATTCAAACTATACCATATTCCTTCTCCACCATTTAGTAAAGGCAATTTTCTGTAACTTAACAGCAAAAGGAGTGACATCATCACTCTGTGAATTAAAATTGTAATGGAATTGAAAAGAGGAATTAATTATAAGCAGCTAGTTATTTCCAACTAATTACTTTCTGGATCTAGCCATTTCAATATGCACTCATGTACAACTTATACCAGCATATATCAAATGCAAAATTCTAGTCAACACATGTAATTACAAGACCATTAAAAATAAACTTCAGTAAAAATTTAATGAAAATGATTGCTTGCAAACATGTATTTGGTATTTTCTTACTACCTTCTTTCAAGCTCTAATTCTTTTGTTGGTGTTGTTATTCTTTTATCATGTGAAAAAAAAGATTTGTCTTTATAGTGATAGTAACTGATGGATCTCTTCACGGATTACATCTGCTTGATGTTCAAGTCAATGATCTGTGAAATACATCTTGACAAAAGAACATCACTAACTGCAGGAAGATACTGGAGCTGACAACACTTTCACATTATCATCTCACCTTTTACCTTTGGGTTTCCTGAGCTCTGAAAATGTTCAGCTGATGCACATGTGTTTATCGTGCATGTGTCAAGTGGATGGCATGCCTCCTTCCCTAAAAGCAGCAGTAGAGGCTGTACTTTTATAGCACAGTGTGATCAGGTTCCCTGTCCCTGCCCTGCTGGAAGGCAACCTTCTTAGGATTCCCTTATTTTTCTTTTTCCTTCAACAGAAAAACTGAATTGCTTCGTTTGAAAAAATGGGCTCCCACAGACAGGGCAAATGTGTTGCTCAGCTGTGGTGTTACTTGATGCTGTTTCCAGAGTTTTTAAAAATATCCAGTGTTTCTGTTGCTCTGGACATTTTTCTGACAATCCTGGCATTAACTGCAATATTTTATTACCAAAGTAAATTTCTTTTTTTAATTTCAAGACATACTAGAATAAACAAGTTCTCTTTTTTTCTCCTTTCTTTTCAGTTTTTTTTTAAAAAAAATTCTTAGGCCATTTCCACACTACACTGTTATAGTGCTATTATTCCACTTTTAATAACCTATGGAATCTTGGGGTTCGCAGTTTAGGGAGGGGCATTTAGAATTCTCAGCCAGAGAGCTCTTTGGCCTCAGGAAACTACAAACCCCAGAATTTCACAGGATGTTGATAGTGGAATAATAGCACTGTAACAGTGTAGGGTGGAAAGTGTTAATAGGGCTATAGTGCATCAGTGAAATGATACTTCTGCACTATAACACTAAAACTCTAAGAAAATATTTTTTTAAAAAATCAGAGGAGAAAATGTGCACTGCAGAACACAGGATCACTTCAGAATACTATGACCTCCGCCTTTCGGAAGAGTCCTATTGTAGATCCAAGAAAACATTACAAACAGCCTGCCCAAAGAATGAAGCAAATGGTTGTGGAAGAGACAGCAATGGACAAAACCCAAAGAACTATACTGTAAGAACTCACACTTCTTTAGACCAATCTGGAAGAGCCCACTGTTAATTAATTAGAATTTTTAAATGCCTTCATAGACTTTTGCCAGATCTCTAGCCTAGACTTCTCCATTTTGAAAAATATTAGCATCAGCTTCAGGGCCCTGTAATTTCAAAAAGGATTTTTTTTTTCATTTGGCACATTAATATGTCTCTTCAGGTTTTTATCATTGAGCTCAACGCAATGTACATGGGACTTATGGTGTGTTTTTCATTCAACCACCAACGAGTTACGGCTGGCTCTATGATTAAGTTTAGATTCTGTACAGTAGAATGTGGTGCCTGCATCAAGCATCAAATTTGCCCCTTGGCTTGGGTGAGAGAGCACTGTTTACCAGTCCGCTTCAGATAGCAAGGTATTTTGGGTAAGCTCTGAACCAGACGAATGCTTCTTTTACCTCAGGGGTGGGTGGATAATGTGTTTTTAAATCCCTGGGCAATTTGGTCTAGGAAAGCATACCCTTGATTCAGGGGTGGAAGAAAGGCAAAGTCGATGAACAATGTGGATAGCATAGAGGTAACTTTCTAGAACCGCTAGCCCTCACTTTGCTTTTTCTTGATTTGTTAGGCCTCAATTCCTATCATTAGCCAGCTGGGCAGGGGTGATGGAGATTGTGATCCAACACATCTGGAGGATGAAAGTTGGGGGACATTCTCCTTAGCAAGCTACCTGTGAAAAAAACTGAACAAATGTGCTTAAAATGCGATCACACATTGGCACCCTTGTGCAGGGAGCCTGGGGGTTTAAAAATAGCCACTCCACCTTCTGATCTTCTTCTGATCTCAGTTTGAAATGTTGAGGTTCACCTCCAAAGCTCTTTATGGCATAGGACCATTGTATCTCAAGGATATTTGCTCCTGTGTGAACCTGCCTGGATAGTCAGGACTTCCTCTGAGACCATTCTACAGAGGAAAGACAGATGATGACCAAAGTAGATGCCCTGTACAGTGCCAGCTAGCAACATTTGTGTTTGTCCAATATTTTATAGTTGTTTAAATGTTGTTTCCCAAAAGAAATAATTTACAATCTTACATGATTCTAGTTTTGTTACTAGCTTTACTGGTCATTGCTTTATAATTCTTAGGGCATTGCTAGCCTTGTCACTTGTAATTAGTAGCATGGCAGAGAAAAAAATCAGCCTCCCCTTCCCCTCCCCCTCCTCCTGCTCCTCCTTCTATTTATTTGTTTGTTTGTTTATTTATTTAGCACTATTAAGCATACATAGCACTTTAAATGAGTAATTAACAACTGTTAATTTGACAGTTGCCTGCCCTCAGGATTACAAGCTGAAAAGACATAACACACAACACACAAAGTGATGGCAGTTGGGAGAGAATTAAGTCCAGTATATACTGGCTGTTGCTATCTCCCTCCAAGGCTATAGCAGTGATCGTTGGGATGGATGGAGGTCCTTTTATCAGCTGCTACAGCCTATGCATGGTGAGGCTGTGCCTACCTCTTCTTCCCTCCCTCAGAAGCCACAGCAGCGGTAACTGGGATTGAAAGAGGGACTTTCATCAGCTTCTGGGGCCAACGCATGATGGCACTGTGCCTGCCTGTTCTCCTCTTCCTCTAGAGACCACAGCAGTTGGGACAGAAACAGGGCTTTCCACCAATTGCTGGTCTAGGCATGATGGAGCTCTGCCTGCTATTCTTCTCTCCCTTCCAGAGTTATGATGACTAATGATGACCCTGTCGTAGGGTCTTCTTAGCAAGATTTATTCAGAGGAGTTTTCCTATTGGCTTCCTCTAAGACTGACAGAGTACGAGTACTGTAGTCTAGGGTCACCCAGTTGCTTTCTGTGGCTGACTGGGGATTCAAACCTTGGTCTCGACACGTAAACAGCTACATTGAGCCCTCAGTATCTACTAGGGCTTGGTTCCAGGACCCCCTGTAGATACTAAAATTCATGGATACGCAAGTTCCATTATGTAAAATGACATCCCTTATATAAAATGGCAAAATCAAAGTTTGCCTTTTATATATTCATTTATATATTTATTTATTTAGAATATTTTCGGTTGAAGCCATTGATACAGAACTCATGGATACGGACGGGCAGCTGTATAGAATATTGGCTCTTACTCTCTTTCTTCTGTGATTCTTTTATTTGTGGGCTCAGTGCTTCCAACCCTTTGGACAGAGTTGGGAGTAAGTTGTAGAGGAGAGAAATATTGGGCAGGACTTTGGGGCAGAGTTGGATATTCCCCAAGGGCAGCAAGATTTTATTACCATATTTTGAGGCAATTAAAATACTATCTATAAAGATGCATTCCTAAGACAATTAAGTCTGTAGTCTAAAATTACTTAACTCACACTCTCTAGCTGTCTCTGTTTTGACAGTTTCAGTTAATCTTCTGTTGTCCCACTTTTAAGCTGCTTTTAAAATGTCCCGATTCCTTCTCCTCTTCCCACTATCCTGCTTTGTCCTCAGCTCACTGCATTTGCTGCAAACTGAGTTCAAAGTGCAAGAGTAGTTTGCACTGGTTTAACTCAGAAGGGGGAAGAGGAATCTTGCCTTTCTCAGTGGACTCAGGCAAAAGTGAACTGCAGCCTCCCCTAGCTTGTTGGTTCATTAATAACCTTTGCTGCCTAGTCCACACTTCATGTTAGTCACAAGTTTTCATCTGTGATCTGTTGGGGGTGGGGGGTGTTAACAGTACCACTGCTAACTTACAGTGAACATCTGTAGAACTGAGTTGCAAGTTTTCTGTCTTGAATCCTATTCTTAGTTCCAATTAAAGTAGATAAATTGAATTGATATGATTTTCCTGTGTGTTGATTCACCATTGAACAATTGATTCACGGGCTTACTTCAGTTTGAACTAACCTGTAGGATTCAGGTCTCTCAGGGTAGCCACCTTCACATAACCCCAGAAAAGGAAATGCTTAATTCAAAACAAGGCAGAAATTTGTGATAAAATGTATGTGCTAATTTATATGTACTTAAACAACTTAAGGAAAATACTATAATTTAAATAAAAATTGAATGCATAACTCATCCTACTGGGGGGAAAAAACCCCGACGGAATAGATAACCTGTGTGCCTGCTCTGTCTTTGCCAGGCATTAATTGTTGATGGAAATATCCTTTCTTCCAATTGTTTTGTTGTTCTTTTACTTGTAAAGTGTCATGTACAGAGATAGGGCTATATAAATAGATGATGATGATGATGGTGGTGGTGATGATGATGATAATGATAATGATAGTTCTTTATATTTAAATTGAACTTGGATTGGGCCAGTTATGTATTTAAGTCTTTTACTCTAAGTCTCAAGTCAAGGCTCAAGCCCTTAAAGATACTTTCAAGTCAAGTCTCAAGTCTGAGAGCCAACTTTATACCCCTCCCAACTTGTATTCCAGAATTTCTGGACAGAGTCAAATAAAGTCAGTTTTAACAATTTAAGAAGAGCTGGCCTTCCACATTTGCGATTTTGCCATCTGCAGCTTTGGAAGTGGGGAATAGGATCCTTCTTACTCCCCAAAGCTGGAGGCTTTTATGCCAATGGGCATAAAAGAGTCTGCAGTTTCGGAAGTGGAGAATGGGATCCTTCTTATTCCCCATTACTAAAACCTCAAAAGCTTTAGAAGGATCCTTCCTCCTCAAGCCTGTTACCTAACACATTTCCTGTTCCCCTCTGATAAATGCACCCTGCACCTTGGGGGTGAGTTCTGTCTGCTGCTCTTAGGAAAAGTTTTAGAAAGCACCTCTGATATGCAATAGGGACAGGCTGCTGAGCAGACCTCAAGATCGCCTCAAGCCCATTGCCTAACCCATTTGCTGTTCTCCTCTGAGAAATACACTCACACTTTGGGTTTGAGACAGATTGTCATATGATCAGTAGGCAAAAAGAGATAGAAGCATTGTTCAAAGTCCTAAGATTTCTGGATGAATGTGTTGTGTTACTGAACCAAGGGCAGCAAGTCAGTCACTAGAAATATACAATTCTCAAGTCTGAGTCAAGTCACTGAAGTGACTTAAATCTGACTTGAGTCTACATCACTGGACTGGGTAGCCCTTCAAACTGAAGCAGGACACAGGGCCACTCTGCTGACAAATGATGGTACAGCTAGAATTTAAGGCTCAATCAGGCCTTCCACAAAGTGACCTGATATCCATCTTTTACATCGGTGAACCCTTTCATGTTGGGAGGAGCAACTGACATAGGAGAGGAGCTTAGTCCTTACAGCAGGTGTGGGGACTTTCTGTAGGACTGCCAAGCTGACAACTAGAGATGGTTGTGTGACAAGTAAGATCTGCTGAAATTCCCTCTTTTGCATATCCTTTAAAGGTACCAGAGTACTCTCCAGTTTTCAATCTGGCAACTGGGACTGTGTGCCCACCCCCACCCCTGGTGGACTACAGCTCTCAGCATTCTTCATCTATCACTGGCTATGCTAGATAGAATTGCTAGGGATTGCAGTCCAATCGCATCTAGAGGGTTCTACAATCCCCCCCCCACCTTATAGACTTAGTTAATGACAGTGGGCGAGAGTACAGAAACTGAGAGTGCACTGTTTAAATTCCTCAATTCCCTGATGGAATTTCACTGGGAGTGTTTAGGAAATTAAAAGGATCATTGGCTTAAATGCTATTGCTTACTAGAGCACAGAATAAGTAGTACTGTTGTACAGTCAGCCCTCCGTATTTGCTAGGGGTAGGGGCACAGGACCCCTGCAAAAGTGGAAAAATCACAAATAGCAAAATGTGTCTGTGTGTCTGTCTGTCTGTGGGAAGGGGCCCATGATCTGTTCAGGGGAATGGACACTCAGGATCCAAGGCATGTCAAGGAAAGGAGAGGGAAAGGGAGTGAGTCCGCATGGTGACTGGCCCTATATATTCTCTCTCTCTCTCTCCCATCTTCTTCCTTAAGCTTGTGTGGGGATATGGAGAGGGTTTGTGGTGCTCAGAAATCAGGCTGCCAGCCATCCTTAGCTGCTGGTTGAGGAAAAAGAGGCCAAGAGGCTGGTTTTTAAAGGACTGCACGGCCTGATCGGCACTGTTGAGAAGGAAGGTTCCCCCAAAAAAGAAGCACTTGAGGTGGTGAGGGTGCAAGGCTTGGAGAAACTCGCAAATAATCAAATCTGTGAAAGTGAAACCCACAAATGTGGAGGGCTGACTGGAATTGTAATTATAACAAGGGACAGGCTTTGGGTGCTCCCTTTTAGGCCATTTCCACAGTAGAGTGGAGGAGCGTTTCACCGCATTTATGAGCGGTGTTTTTTACTCCAACTTACCCCGATTCCTATCTGCGCGCCCTCCAGTTTCTGTCGGAGTAAAGTGGAGGAAATCATTTGTAGCTTCTGCATTATCAGTTCTCCTGGAACACCTATTCCGCTCCCTCCTCTACTCTACTGCCGCTGGTTGGTCAATTTAACGCCCACTTCTGTGGTGTGAATCGATGTAAGGCTTCCGCATGTAGGGGAAAAAAACACAGCGGCATCGTTGTAGTCAGTTTGCATTGGAGGCTTTCCGTTTTTACATTACACTGGCTTCAAAACGATGAGAACTGCGCTAAGAGATGAACACGTGCGTAATGAACTACGACAGAACAACGTCAAACTGGTTTGACGTGCAGATGTATTCATGATGCAACGACACCACAGCAATGTATTTCCCTTGTGCGGAAAGGGCCTTAGACAGTTAAAGCCCCAATAGAAGCCTGAGGGCTGCTGTACCAAAGTAGTTTGATCTTTTGCAATGTGACTCAGGGCCAGTTCTGCACTACATTGTTATAGTGCTATTATTCCACTTTCAACATCCTGTGGAATCCTGGAGTTTGCAGTTCAAGGGGGGCATTTAGAATTCTCAGCCAGAGAGCTCTTTGGCCTCAGAAAACTACAAACCCCAGAATTCCACAGGATGTTGAAGGTGGAATAGTAGCACTATAACAATGTAGGGTGAAAAGGCCCTCAGTTCTGCAAACACATGCACGGCTGCTGACTCTGCGGGTAATGGGCTGGAGCCCCCAAACCTTGCCCCAAGTCTTTAAGCCGCTACAAGACACTTTTCTGTGAAGGCTTGAGCTTTGTGTGAAAATATTTGTACTTTTCTTTCCTCTCACCAGTTTCATTTTCATCCTTTCCACTCCATGTTGGTGGGTCATTCCTTCTACCTCTGCTAGCCAAGGATCATAGAATCATAGAATCATAGATATGTAGAGTTGGAAGAGACCACACGGGCCATCCAGTCCAACCCCCTGCTATGCAGGAACACCCTCAAAGCTTTCCCGACAGATGGCCATCTAGCCTCTGCTTAAAAACCTCCAAGGAAGGAGACTCCACTACACTCCGAGGCAGCATATTCCACTGCCGGACAGCCCTGACTGTCAGGAAGTTCTTCCTGAGGTTCAGGTGGAATCTCCTTTCCTGCAGCTTGAATCCATTGCTCCTTGTCCTGATCTCTGGAGCAGCAGAAAACAAGCCCTCTCCTTCCTCTACATGGCATCCCTTCAAATATTTAAACATAGCTATCATGTCCCCTCTCAACCTTCTCTTCTGCAGACTAAACATACCCAGCTCTCTAAGTCTATCCTCATAGGGCATGTCTTCCAGGCCTCTCACCATTTTGGTCGCCCTTCTCTGGACTTGCTCCAGCTTGACCATGTCCTTCTTGAATTGGGGTGCCCAGAACTGGACACAGTATTCAAGATGAGGTCTAACCAAAGCAGAGTAGAGTGGTACCAGTACCTCCCTTGATCTAGACACCATACTCCTATTGATGCAACTGAGAATTGCATTGGCTTTCTTGGCTGCCGTATCACACTGCTGACTCATGTTCAGCTTGTGGTCTATGAAGACTCCTAGATCCTTTTCACATGTACTGCTATCCAGCCACGTGTCTCCCATCCTATATTTCTGTATTCCATTTTTTCTACCTAAGTGTAGGACCTTACACTTCTCTCTGTTGAATTTCATTTTGTTAGCCTTGGCCCAGCTCTCCAATCTATCCAGGTCATTTTGAATTTTGATCCTGTCCTCTGGCGTATTAGCAACCCCTCCCAATTTGGTGTCATCTGCAAATTTGATGAGCATGCCCTCTAATCCTTCATCCAAGTCGTTGATAAAAATATTGAACAGCACTGGGCCCAGAACAGAACCCTGTGGCACCCCGCTAGTCACTTCTCTCCAGGATGAGAAGCAGCCATTCGTGATCACTCTTTGGGTTCGGTCGGTCAACCAATTACAAATCCAACTACCAGTAGCCCTGTCCAGCCCGCATTTTACTAGTTTCTTTGCAAGAATGTCATGGGGAACTTTGTCAAAGGCCTTACTGAAATCGAGGCATGCTACATCCACAGCATTCCCTTCATCTATCAAGCTAGTAACTCTGTCATAAAAAGAGATAAGATTAGTCTGGCGTGACTTATTTTTGAGAAATCCATGTTGACTTCTCGTGATTACCGCCTTGCTTTCTAAGTGATTAGCAACTGACTGCTTAATGATCTGCTCCAGGATCTTTCCGGGTACTGATATCAGGCTGACTGGGCGATAATTATTTGGGTCCTCTTTTTTTCCCTTCTTGAAGATGGGGACAACATTTGCTCTCTTCCAGTCTGCTGGAACTTCTCCTGTCCTCCAAGATTTCTCAAAGATTATAGCAAGCGGTTCCGAAATGACCTCTGCCAGCTCTTTTAATATCCTAGGATGCAATTCATCTGGCCCTGGAGACTTGAATTCATCCAGTGTGGCCAGGTATTCCTGTACCACCCCTCTACCTATTACGTGCCTCATTTTCCCTGCTTCCTCACCTGCTCCCCAACCGCCAGGTTGAGTGCTTGTATCCTTCTGGGAAAAAACTGAGACAAAGAAGGTGTTAAGTAATTCTGCCTTTTCTCTTCCCCCTGTGAGTAATTCACCATCTTCTCTGCACAGCGACCCTATTGTCTCCTTCTTTTTCCTTTTGCTGTGGACATATTTAAAAAAGCCCTTTTTATTGTTTTTAATGTCTCTGGCCAGCCCAAGTTCATTCTGTGCTTTAGCCTTTCTGACCTCCTGCCTACATCTCCGGGCCACTTGCTTAAATTCTTCTTTGGTGGTTTCCCTCTTCTTCCATTTCCTATACATGTTTCTTTTAACTCTTAGCTCAGCTGAGAGTTCTTTAGTCAACCATTCTGGTTTCCTCAGATGCCTTCCATTTTTCCTCCTTATTGGCACAGTTTTAGATTGTGCCTTCAATATCTCCTTTTTAAGGAACTCCCATGCCTCCTGAACGCCTTTCCCTTTTACTATTCTTGACCACGGAATTCCAGCCAGCAGCTCCCTAAGTTTACAGAAGTCCGCTTTTTTAAAATCTAAGATGAATGTTTGTCTACCTTTATCTTCTCCTTCCCACTGAATGCCAAATTCCAATAGGGCATGGTCACTCCCCCCTAAAGATCCAACCACTTCTACCTCATTAACAAGGTCATCCCTGTTGGTCAGGATCAGATCTAGAATATTTGATCCCCTTGTGGCCTCTTACACCTTCTGGACCATGAAGTTGTCTGCAAGACAAGCAAGAAACTTGCTGGACCTTGCTGTCTTGGCAGAGTTTGACTGCCAACATATATCCGGGTAACTGAAATCTCCCATTATTACTGTATCTCTCCTCTTTGAATGTGCAGCCATTTGGTTGAGGAAGGCGTCATCAAAGTCCTCAGCCTGGGTTGGAGGTCTGTAGTAAACCCCCACCAGAATATCCCTATTGTTTCTCGCTCCCTTAATTCTTAGCCAAATGCTCTCGACCTGGCTTACTGGGTATAAGTCAAGGATCTCTTCACAGGTGAAAACATCCTTGACATACAAGGCTACTCCTCCTCCTTTCTTGTTTGGTCTATTTCTACAAAATAGGCTATACCCCTCTATTCCTATATTCCAGTCATGAAACTCATCCCACCAGGTCTCAGTGATGCCTATCAAATCGTATTTATTTTGTTGTACTAGGAGCTCAAGTTCCTCCTGCTTGTTTCCCATACTCCGTGCGTTAGTGTATAGACACTTAAGTCCCCGGGCCCTTCCTGCAAGTCCTGTACTGTTGTTTCTACTCCTCCCGCCATTGGCCTCTTGTACTACTTATGCAGTATCATTTGGGCCTTTCCCCCCTGCGCTCGTCAAGTCCCTGCCCTGAATAATATTGTCTCCCTCCCCAGCGGAACTTAAAGACCTCTTAATCCTCCTTGCGAGACTGTTTGCAAAAACATTTCTGCCAAGTTTTGTGAGGTGCAGCCCATCCGTTGCCAGAAGCCCACGTTCATGGAAATTCAGGCCATGTTCCAAAAACCCAAACCGTTGCTGGCGGCACCACGCGTGGAGCCAGTTGTTGACCTCTGCTATTGCCCTTTCCCGACGTGCGCCATATCCTTGAACAGGGAGGAGAGACGAAATGACCACCTGCGCACCAAGGTCCTTAAGCTTCGTCCCCATAAGCTCATAGTCCTTTGCGATGTGCTAAAAGCTGCTCCTTGCAGTGTCATTGGTTCCGACATGAACCAAAATGAGGGGCTTATGGTCAGTGGGTTTGACCAGCCTGGTTAGCCTCTTCGTTACGTGATTGATCCTGGCCCCAGGAAGACAGCAGACCTCTCGATTGAGCTTGTCCGGTTTGCAAATTGCCCTTTCGGTTCCTCTGAGCAAAGGATAACCGCACAAGACTGCTTCACAGATTAATGTAGCTGTTTCAGTTGTGTAATGATTTTCTTCTTATGGTCTAACCTGTTTTATAGTGGAAACGTGGAACAGAACTGTAACACAAATAAGACCATAGTGCTATTATTCCACTGTCAACGTCCTACGGAATCCTGGGCTTTGCAGTTTAGAGAAGGGCCTCTGAGGGTTGCTTCATGGGGGCCTTTGAGGCCCCTCCCTAAACTGCAAAGCCCAGGATTCCATAGGACGTTGAAAGTGGAATAATAGCACTATAACAGGCTAGTGTGGAAGTGGCCAGAACTGGAACGTGACGAAGTGGGCTAATCCACGGGTGTTTGCCACAGTAAGACACGCTTTCTGGGAAGGTGACTCTCCTTTAACACAGTGGTGCTTAGTTGTCAGTACACAGATTGAAGCATTGAAGCCTGCGCTGCGAGTCCCTCAAAGCGCCCGCAAGGCTCCCGCGTGTATTCGTCGCGGAGCGGATTAGCGCTCTGCCTCCCGCTCGTCCCACAAGCGGAGCCTCAAACGCCCAGAGCACGAAAGGCAAACAGATTTCGCTTTCCTATTGGTTAGCGATGATGTAATATGACAGACCATCCGGGTATTCTTGTCACCCCCCCCTTCTCGTTCCTAGTAAGTACTGGAGAGAAGGCCGCTCCAGCACCCAGCCAATCACAGGGAAAAGTCTATTGCGGCCTTATGCGGCGGAGGAGGGGGTGGAGTGGAGTGGAGAGTGCGCTTTGCTCAGTTGCTTTTCAAGCACCGCCCTTGTTCTTGTTCCGCCCACCCTTTCCTCGGTTCCTTCCAATTGAAATATAGAATTGGCGCCTGCGCCCTTTAGCTATTTGAGACTCTATTAGGAGGACGCGGAAGCCAGCTAAGATAGGCAGTTGCCAGAGCCAATGGTAAAAAAGTAACCATGCAAGGAGAGAAAGGAGTTTATGTTTGGTAAGAGAAAGAAGTGGAATAGAGGACAGGACGAAAAATTAATTGGCACCTACTTTAACCAATGAGATTCCGAGCTGCATAGTTCCTGGGATGTATTTTTTTCAAATTGCGCATAGGTAAGGACGGAGAACTGGTAGATTTGATTGACAGGATCTTTCACCAATAGACGCTAGGCTGATATAGGGGCGCGCATCCAGTGATCATTGAGGGAAACGGGCTGGTGAGTAAATGGCAAATGAATAAGCCAATTGAAGATCAGGAAACAAGACTCTGGCGGGCGAGCAAGCCAATGGGGAAAAAGGCGGCCAGCCGAATTTTGAGTGATGGTTATTTCAACCAACGGCGGGAGGTCTTTTTATTTTGTGTGTGTGTATGCCGGCAGAACTGAACCTTCTGAGGCTCTGGTAGGGAGGGGGCGCTCTTTCCCCTCCTCCCACCGGTGCATTCTGACGTTGCGCGGCGGGGAAGGAGGGAGGGCCCAGCAGCGCCCGCTGGGACGGGGGCTCCCAATATGTCCGTGCTGCTGGCTGCGCCTGGCGTGCGAGAGCGAAGGGCGGCGAAAGGAGAGGAGGCCGCTGCGTGAGGAGGGAGGAAAGAAAGAGGCGGCGGGGGGCCCTCGAGCTCTAGCCTAACCCTAGCCGGCGCCTCAGTCGGTGAGCGAGGGACCCTGCCTGGCGCGGGCACGGGGCTTCGGAACGAACCAGGGAGTCTACGGCGCCAGGTACAGGCCCGGCCCGCCTCCCTCTCGCCCGCCTGAGGGAAGGAGGGGCGGGAGCAAGCTGGCGGGGCGGACGAGGCCTCGGCAGGCCTCGAGCGCGCTGGAGAAAGACGGGGAGGGGGAAGGAGGGAGGGGAGCGAGGGAGGAAGGCAGGCGGCCCCGGGCTTGGGCCTGCGCCGGCGCTACGGGCCGCCGCCGGGGCTTCTGCGTAGTACGCAGTTGGGAACAGGAGGCTTGGGGATGGCTGGATTCGGGTCTGTGCTGGGATATTAGGAGCGCGGGGAGAAGAAAGAGGAGGAGGAAGGCCGGCGATCGGCGGTCGGGGTTGGTGGGGGCTCCGTCTCTCACGGCTGATCGCGCTGTGGGGGAGAAAGGTGAGACTGAAGCCCGGGGCTTTGGTGTGAGGTTGGGAACGAGATCTGCGAAGAGACTACGCCGTGGGGAGAATTTGGGGTGTAGACCGGGAAGAGGGGTTCTTTTCTGGGTTGCTTTTGGGGGAAAGAGAGGCCACTTTCTGAGGGAGGCCCTTTCTCGCCTCCCCTGGTTAGTCTTAGTGGCCCATAGTTGGTCCTTGGCCAGGATCCAAGGCACCTTTGTTGCCCCATTTCTAATTGACCCTACTTCTTAAAAACTGGTGTCTTTTCCTTTTAGTTTTAACCTTTTTGAAAAAAAAGCACAAAGTTTTATTCGTGGTTTTTGTTACGGTTTCTGAATTGAAATTTTTAGGCTCTCTTTAGGCTTTTTAAGATGAGCTGTAGTGAGCAGTTTTTGTGTTGTGCTTACTGCTCGGAAAAGACGTCTGCCTTTTTTGCAGAAAAGACCTGATTTCTTGCTTTAGGGCCAGCCTACATAACTGCAACAGGGCTTATAGTTCTAATGCCGATGTATGTAGCAATTGGAACTATCTCTTGCAGGGTGGGTGGGTTCCTGTCCTGATTCAGTTCATGCAGGTCCTTGCTGGTTTAATCTCATTTAGAGACAAGTGATAGCAAGCTACATGCTTAATATTCGGCTTAACGAAAAAGGAGAGGAAAGTCTTCTTAAAGGAAAGGTTTCTGGAGACTTGCATGAGATTGTTTCTTCACTTTGAAGATGGGTCAGATAAAGACAAGTTTTTGGGGGTCAGGACTGAAAAACTCATGTGGCAAAAAAAGTTGAAGAAATGGGTTTAAATTCTCTGTAGCTGGGGCTGGACTGGTTGCATGTGAAAACATTGCATCAGAATTTTTGCCTATGTGCTACATGAAATGGTGAACTTTAATTAGGTATGTAGAGGTTGTACCTATTCCCCTAGCACGTGTATAAATATCTTCCAGCTGAAGTAGTACTCCATATGTCTTATGAAGTGGTTTTGCTATCTGTGAAAGCTTACGCTGAATAAAACTTGTTAGTCTTCAGTTTGCCACAGGTCTTGATTGTACGTGAAGAGAGTTCTTTGGGTACCTCATGAAAATTCAAATCATAACGAAACTGTAGTTTCTAATTGATTTGCATGTTATCCATATAAGAATGTGGGTTTAGTCAAGAGCTTAGGGCTTGATTAAAAATACATAAGTGATGAGATTTGCTCACCAAAGAGGTCAGTGTGAGTAGAGGGTAGAAAGGCTAAACTACATGCATGTTGCTTATAAAAAATTGCTCAGGAGTAGCGTCTACCTACTTTAGCTGTGGTGCTGGCCCTACCCAGGATCTTCAGTGCAGATGGAGCATCTTTGTGACTTGATGCACAGCTTGTTTCATGCATCATGTAGCCTTCTTTAGGTATCTAGAACACCCCAGTACTATAGAAGTAGAGCAGTAGTCATTTCTATACCACTGGTGGGAACTGTGTTGCCCTCTGGATGATACTGACTAATGTTAGCTAAGCAACTTTAACATAAGTAATGATGAAGAAAGCTGGGAAATACAGTTCAGTATATTCTGCAGGGTTACACAGTCACCACCTCACGTGGTTCCATGTGCAGCTGTCTTTCCTGAAGGCCTACCTGGACAGGGACAAGGGAAAACTTGCTCTTTCCCTGGGAAATAGTTTAGCACATCTGTTTACAACAGTGAATGCTCACTCTGCATTATTTTTCTGTTGTGCTGGAAACTGAAAGCTTATCTGGTTCCATTTAGAGTGGGTTTCAATTTGCCTATCCTTATTCTGCTTGCTCTTTAAATTTAAGTTCTTTAAATTTCAGAATCTCTTGGCTCTCACTGTTCAGTGTATGAAATAATGGCTTTATAACTGGCTGACTATCAGCTGCCTGTACCCCAGCTGAGAGCATGCTCCACCTTGTCATGAGGAATTTGTGCACAAGCGTGGCTGTGTGTTTAGTTGGGCCATATTATGGATGCTGTATATAGGTGTCAACCTAGTAGGGTTGATATCTGGTCACCTGGAGGCAGTGAGTGCTCACCACACCTGTTCAGCCAGGTGTTGAGGCTGTTATCCCATTGTCAGGCAGTGGAATACAAAAGACTCGTTAGGTGCCTCTCTTCCATGCCTGCCTAGGTTCATGTTCAAATGAACACATGGAGAGGTTGAAAGTTTTCTGTGTTCTGTGAAGAATAAATATATGGAGAAGGGTGGATATCTTGCTGTGGAGATGATTATTTGTTTTAAATATACCAAAGTAGCTTTGCTTTAATATTTTAACAATGAGACATGGTGTTGCAGGAGGTGACTAGAGCTACGGTAATATGGTGCTATGATTAGAATATTGGTCTTGGGCATCCAAACTAGGCTCAACTCTCACAGCTGGACATGGTGGTGCCAATGGTTTTGTGCAAATTGTATTTTCTCAGACTTCATGGGAGGAGTTGATGTGCATAGCATGTGTTTACTTGGTGAAGGAGTTGCTAAGTCCTCAGTCAGTTGAATAATAAGATGTCTTTTAGACATTCGGATAATTTTCATTGAGATTTATGTAGATGTTTTTCTCCATTGTTGTACTTCTAGATTTGTGTGAGTGTGTGGGTGCTTTGTTTTTATAAGATACTTGTATAATAGGTGAGAAAACGTTTCCTCAGACTTGCCTTACGCCTCACAATTTTTTTTAAACACAGTTTTAAAAATCAAATTAATGGAGAACTCTACAGACTTTCCCGTGTAATTTGTATGACGTTCTGGGTTACAGAAAGCTGATCAGTAGATACTACATTGCTGGGGTGTTTTCTGCTGTTAGCCTTTCATCAGCTGAAATGGGGTAAGGTAGTGGTTCTCAGTATTTTCTTTACCAGGGACCCCCTGTAAATATAATTTGTTGCTGGGGACCACCAAGGGTCAAAATCTGAAAATTTAGATTTAAATATTTTAAAATTTGTAGGTACATTGATTGACTGAAGGCTTCTGGAGGCTAGGATTCAAATCCATGCTCAGACATTGTATGACCCTGGGCAAGTCACATTCTTTCAGCCTCAGAGGAAGGCAAAGGCAAACTCCTTTAGAAAAAATCTTGCCCCCCAAAAAGCCCTGTGATAGGTTCAACATATGGATGCCATAAGTCAGAAGTGACCTGAAGGCACACAACAAGAAAGTGTAACTGTCAAGGCAAGGTTCTTTCTAGCTATCATGTCTGTTCCCTTTGAAAAATGACTTATGGTCATGGAGGTTTTCTTGGCAAGATTTGTTGCCTTTGCCTTTCTCTGAGGCTGAGAGAATGTGACTTATATGAAGTCACCCAGTGGGTTTACATGGCTGAGTGGGGATTTAAATCCTGACCTCCAGAGTCATAGCTTGGGCATGCCCACCCACCTGCACCATGCTCCTTTTGTCAAAGATGGCAGCAGCAGGGGGTGTAGATGGTGAGGGACACAATGGCATGTGTTTCATGAGCCCAAACTACTCCTTCATTTGCAAAGGCGGGAGCAGTTTGGGTGTGTGTGTATACCTGCTGCTGTGTCCCTCAGCACCCATACTCCCTGCTGCTGCGTCCCTGACAAAAGGGACACAGTGGCAAGCGTGTGTGTGTGCCCAAACTGAGGAAGCAGTTTCACCACCATCCAACTGCAGTGTCCCTGTTGCAACTGGCGGTGTCCAGCAGCAGGGCTTCATGGAGCTGCTGTGTGAGCTCCACGGACTCCAGGTTAAGAACCACTGGGGCAAGGGTACCAAGCTTAAAGTGACCCAGCCTGATATAGTAGTTTGAGTATTGAACTATGACCGTGGAGAACAGGATTCGATTCCCCACTAGGCCATGGAAACCCACTAGGTTTCAGGTGCATCACACACTCTCAGCCCCAGAAACCCCCATTGATAGACTTGCCATAGGGTCCCCATAAATCAGAGAAGACTTGAAGACACACAACAACAACTGAGCTTAGACAAAGTTACTGCCCAATTCTGCCTAATCCTTCCTCTTGCTACCAGCTGCTTATTCCTCCTTCCTTAGCTGCTTGTCACTACTACACTAGATTCCTAGCCATAATGGGATAAGGGGAATGTACACAATTCTGACAGTACTGTTATTTTTTTTAGATTGAAAACAGTGCTGTAGAAGTATTTTGGGCATCTCCCATTTCAGAGAGTTGAACAATGTAGCATTGGTTGTAGTGGAAGAGGGGATAACTGACACTTGGCCATTTGCCCCGGGGGGGGGGGGTTGGTAGGACCTGTGTAGGCCTGATACAGCTGTACTTATATTTAGGCATGTATTCTACATTTTGCGGAGATCAAGTGAGTTCTTCTTTTTATAGTGGAATTTCTTTAAAACCATGGAAATATAATTTTAGATCAGTAAAATATTTCATTAAGTGTCTGGTCCATATGGTTTCTTACAGCTGTGTTGTAGTAGTGTTGATAAGTAAACATCTTACTGTTGTTAATAAGTGAAAATTCTCCCTATCCTATTGGTTTTAGTCTGTGAACTCAAAGAAAAGATGTCTTCATCATAAGAACCATCAAAGAGATTTTGTTAGATAGAAGGCAGGCAGAAACAGCCAAAAGAGTAACATAGAAGAGAAGAGCAAGCAACTGCCTATGAAGGAGAGCGAATGTGGTACTTGGGTGTATGATCAATAGAAATAGGGGGCTCGTGCTTACAGGTGGTTTGCCTAATAAGCAGAAACAGTGCATCTGGTGTGAAGGTTTTGTCACAAGATGTATGCTTCAGTTTAGGTGTGTGCAGCAGCACTCTACTTGCCTGATCACCACTTACTGCTGTAACACAACCTTTAAATCCCCTGAGGGATTTAAAGAAAAAGTAAGACTAAGTACAGAAAAAGTATTGCTTTCTTACTGTTAAAGCTGCTTGTTCTTGCCTGTGTAACCCTAAAGGGCTTAAGCTCTGTGGTAAGGATACTCTTGATAAATTCTGTGGGTGTTTATTAAATAAACATATTAATATGATACCATGGTACACTAGGGGTGTTTTCCACTGTCTGCATTCCAGCTGTGGGACTCTGTTGTTCCACAGTTTTACCAAAACACAAATACCTGTTGACAGTGTAAAGTTCATGAATCTGTTGTCTTCATGTAGAGAGAAAATTGAAATGGCCAAGAGGCCTGCTGTCTTGCATCTGCTAGCGTTTTCCCTACTCTCATTCTGCACCCCATCCCTCAGCTCTCAACTGTAGCTTGCGTTCTCTCCTCCCCCAGTTTTTCTTTATTTAGTGACCAGTGTTAAGGGTTGAGCTATTTTTAGTTCTGTTTTCAATAGATTTTAGGCTCTATCTGTATCTTTAAGGTCTGGGAAATTTACAGCACTTTTAAGGACTAGAGAAGGAGTTTACTTCAGTACAGATTATTAGATTTAACTGCTGAAAGCTAGTGAAAACAGATGGTCCATTGCTCACATTTATTCCTTGTTTCTTTAGCCTCTCCAATCTCTCCTCTTCTTTTTCCTGACTCAGTGTTGAAAATCAGATTGCAAACTCCTTGATGTAGAGACCTGCCTCTTGCTTGTGTTACTTTGTAAACTACGCTGTACTTTAGCAGTTTATAAATAACAGAAACATCTTGCAGTGGTTCAGAAAAAAGTTCAGGCTTTAAGTCTCTAAGAGAAGGAAGTTGTATAACTGCAAGTCATGACACAAGGTGATACTACGCAAGTATATCAGTGAAAATCTGTAGCACAGTAGTAAATGCATCTACATCACATGTAAAGCTAATCTAAAGTATAACAGGTTAGACCTTAGTGGCAGTCAGGTGACTCTTTGGCAGATGATAAACTTTTGTGGTGTCTGCAGTCATGGAGAGTTTATCCAGATAGTATTGTGAGTGCTTTTATGATCCTGTTATTCCAGGCTTAATTTTCCTTAGCTGCTTAGACAGATGCTATACAAAGCCAGCTTTATGTGTAGTTGCAGACATTGCATAATATGTTTATAAGCAGCCATCAAACAGTACATTGTCAACAGGACCACTGTAAATACAGTTAGTAGTTGGACAAAAGAGGCAATCGTGGCTTCAGGTATGTGACAGATTTATGTGGTAAAATTTGGAATGAGGCTAAAAAGAGAATTTTGCATTCTCATTCAGAAAGAATTGGGCTGTCTAATCATATAAACATGTAAATGGCAGAGCAAATTACAAGAAGGATTATGGAGGAAGAGTTGGCTGGGATCCTGAGTATTCCACACTGTCCAGTTTTGTTTCAGGTCAGACTCTGGCCTGTTCATAAATGTAATTGCATTTTAAGAGGCAGCCTGTGGTACTACATGTTTTGTGTGTTTCTATATCAGCTGTAAATGAAGCTCTAAATGTGCTTTGGTCCTATGGCAGTAGATCTCGGTGAGGTTAATTCCCTTCATGTCACTACTAGACGTATCTGAGGAATCATGCCCTTAAGCCCTTTCAATTGAGAAGTAGATTTTGTTATAACATCTAAGACAATAAATAAATAAAAGCATGGGATTTATGCTTTCTGTTGTCCATATTACTTGGTGTGAGCAAATGAAAGAAGAGTGTAGGCAGCAACTTTGTTTCAGAGCCCTTTGATTCATGTCGTGTCTGGGCTCCTGCAACATATCAAGTGCAACATGCGTGCTTCAGCTGTATCCTATCACTTCAGCAAAGCTTTGGAATGCATGAATGGAAGTTTACTTTCTGTATCTCTTCCTTTTGTACTTCCTTTTTACTTCAGACATTCATGGATTTCGATGGTGTTTCAATAGGCTGTAGCAACTTTGAATGTTTCTGTGGCTCAGCATTCTCTCTGTGATTAACAAAACACAGGGAGGGTTTGTACAATAATGGTACCTATGCTGAATTGAACCAATTTATGAATAGATAATTGGTATTTTTAACATTGATATAAAATTTCTGAGAGAAATTATTTGGAAGTTTGATCTCTTTTGTACACCAAAATCACAGAGAACTAAGGAGTTTTTCAGCAGGTGTCCAGAGACAGATTGATTGTGAGTGAGAGGATACAAGAACCAGATGATTCAGGTTGGAAGCCTGCCTTAAAGAATGGAGATATGCATTTGATTTTGGATGGAGTTGCACTTGCCTGGACCAAGTTTACAACTCTTGTACTTGCAACTGTATGTAGAGATGCTGGTAGTGAGTGGCTGGAAGTACATCTTACAAGTATAGATTGTATACTGTTTGCACGGTATCAAGAGTGACTGGTATGTACATAGCATTGGTAGTATGTAGACGAAATGTTCTGTGCAGCCTGCCTTTGAAAGCAGTTTGAAGATTTTAATTGGTGCAGAACTCACTACCTGTCTGAATGTTTCTGGGTACTTGGAATACACAATAGCGATTTTGTACCAGTTGAACTGGTTGCCTGTGTATGTCCATGTCTGCTAACAAAATTCTGGTCTTAACCTGCCTCTAAAGGTTGTCTGAAGGACTATCTAAACGTGTATGAGCTTGCTTAAGGCTTAGGATAAGTTTTGGCAGTTCTGGTAATTTATGTGGTGAGCAGGAAACAAATGGTGTTTTTACTGGTGGTCCCAAGTTATGGAATTTACTCTGTGTTCATAGTTACAGAATTTCTCAAATTCTGTTATGTTCTTCCTCCACTGTTTATAAAAAAAGTTTTTTCCTTGGACCCTCTGTCTCTTTCTTAGCTCATCTATATTCTTGATTGCTAGGCTTAATATTGTACAACAGTCTGTGAAAACATCAAATCAGAAAATAGTCCATGAAAATAATAATCCAGTCCAGTGCACTGATGTCACATCAATATCTTGTTAAATTTCTGTTGCAAAATATGTGCTGTATTCTGGATTCATCTGTAGTAGCAGGATGGTGTGGACAGTACAGTCAGCCCTCCACATCCATGTATTTTAACATTTGTGGATTTGATTATTTGCAAATTATTTGCTGCTGCCTCCATAGCAGCCCCACTCCATTCTTAACAGAGACTTATAAGTCTTGCTTCGTATTTGCAGTTTCTCTGCAAGCCGCACAAGAGACAGTGAACGTGAGGCAAGGTTTTTAAGTCCCTATTAGAAATGGCATAGGGCAGCGCTGAAGGCAGATGCAAGCTTTCTGCCTTGTGAAAGAACTCTGCCACTTTGACAGCAGAACTGGTTGGTTGGTGTGCTCCCTATTGTGTATTGTAATGCACTGTGTGCTGTGTGTTATTGTGTGCTGTGTCTATACTCTTTGCATGTTAAATATGGTGGTGGAGGGCTATAGATATTTATACTTTTTCCATTTTTGCAGGTAACCTGTCTTCCTAGTCCTTGAGAATGTGAAAGGCTAACTATAGCTGCATTTACTAGTGTTGTAGCTCGACAAAGCCATACCAGCACTGTTCGGTTTAAGAGTTTCTGTTCTGCTAGTAGAGGCTTAAGTGCAGGCTGGGATTCCAGGTATATTGTGACCAGTAATTGAGTGCCTCCATGATTAAAGATGATTGCAAATAATGCTGATAGTGTATACTAAAGACTGAGGAACAGGACACATTCTCTGCGGTTTATGACACAAGTCTGCAGTGAATTATGTATATGCAGGAATGGCTATTTTTGCTTTAGCTTATGTTCAGTATAAATTTTTTTTATTAGAAATTTTTACAAGTTAACAAAGATACGTAAAACAAAAACAACAAAAACAAATCACACCAATTCATCAAAACACATAATATAAAATATATACATTAACGTCAGCATTGATATTGCATGTGTGTGTGTGTGTGTATATATATATATCCTACTCAAACTAAACTAACAAAAAACCTACATCTAATTAAAAGTGACTCCTATCCTTGTTGCAAACAGCTCCAATTTATATAAAGGTACTTAACTTAAAATCATCTTTCTACTGTTTTAAATTTGTTGCTTATTACATTTACATTTATATTCCTAAATTATTTTAGTTTCTTATTTCATAAATTTCTATTTCCAAAAATCAGTTTTGTTAACTATTTTAAAATACTCTTATTTAATCCCACTATTATTCCATGACTAAGTTACATTAATCAAATGGAATCTATCTTGAACATATTATAGCAACAACTTTTAATCATATTTAGTTCTCTAAACATCTTTCTCATAATAATATACAAAGATGCAGTGTTAAGCATCAAAGGCACAGTGTTAAACAAATTCAAACCCCCAGGATCATCCAATCACCCTTATTTACTTTTAAAAATTTTATTGGACATTTCACATTTGAGATAAATTCTTCTTCAGAAATTCCCTTCAGTTTAGCAGGCAGTGTGTCCATCTCTCAACAGTTGACAGCAGTCTGTTAAACAATTTAGTCATTGATGAGACCTCAGTTTTCTTCCAGTACTTTGCATAAACAATTTTTGTTTTCAATATGTATTTGTATGTATATGTACTTCAATATGTATTGATTTTTTTGCCAGTTTTAACATCACTCCAAATACTTAGTAAAAATAGTTCAGGCCTTTTAACTATTTGACATTTCAAAATTCTTTGAATCATATTCTGTATTTCCATTCAAAACTTCTTAGCCCTTTCGCAGGTCCATCCCATACTATACAAAGTTCCAGTGTGTTCTTGACATTTCCAACATCTGTCTGTCACATTTTGACACTCTCTGGAGTAAGATACCAGTGCACCATCATCTTATACAAATTTTCTTGAAGATCATAGCAAAGCATATTTTCTGGTTTGTTTTTTTCCAGAGTCTTTACCATTGACTCAGGGATATATTATGGCCAAAACTCTTGGCCCACTTAATCAAGTATTCCTTAACTTGCTCTTCTTCCATGTCTGTTTTCAGCAAAAAGGTATATAATTCGGCAATCACTTAATCATCATTAGTGCAAAGCAGCACTTCATATTCTGATTTGTCCTTTTCAAAGTCTTTATTTTTTTTAATTCACCACAAATCTTAGGTAATACTGTCTGTGTGAAAGCCATTGCAAATTAAATCCTCTTTCTTATAACTATTGTAAAGATTTCATTTCAAAACCACGTTTCATCTTCTTTGATGTATCTTTGTACATCAGCCATTTCTCCATATCATTCTTAATATCCTTCCATGTCCTCACATAATTGTTTGGTACTTCCAGTTAAAGTATAAATTACATTGAGCAGTTTACTTAATACGTTATGTCCTGCCCAAAGGAACTGAAAGCAGAGAATGTTAATGTTGGTATTTTAACTGGTTCCAAATGGTCATGATTCATCTAGCATTTACTTCAATAGCTGGTTTAAAGTTTTTCAAGGTGGTTAAATCATAGGTAATGATGTACATTGTACCTGCTGTATATGTTGGTGTCCCAATCCTTGCGTAAAAACAAAAAACACAAATGATTATAGCCTGTTACAGTAAATGGACGCAAGGCGCACATTCCTGTGGCAGTACGGTTGTGTGCCTCCTGTGTCCATTGACTACAATGGGGCACAGCACTTTGCGAGAGCTCGTATTCATGCATGCAGAGGTGGCATGATAGGAAAACCCACTGTATAATTAGTGTTGTCATAACAGGCAGTATGTTCAACCATCAGGCCCCTCTTAGCAATTACCTTGCCATGTAACTCTTCTGTCAGAGCCATGGAGCCAATTTCAGAGATGGAAACAGTTTACTTTCTGTAGAAAGCATACTGGACTGACTTACTATCCTGCAGTCTGTGGAGCATCAAGAAATGTTTCCAGGCAGAGGTGTGACAAAAGAAGTTCTGAGGTTTGTCTCTGATTCAGTTGCATTGATATTTGTCCATGGTCCTGTATCCTTATGTTGTCTTTTGGTTGAGTACACCAGTTCCTGTTAGTTTGGTGAATAGTCTAGGATAGGCTAGGGGGACATTTAGCTGTCTCACAATGTATGACCTCAGATTAATTTTATTAATAACTTGGTAAACTGCAACAAATTTAATCTCATAGGGCACGGGTTCAAAAGTTGTTCTACTGTTTTTTGGATGCAAATCTTGTGTGGACCTCTGGAACAGAAACTAGCCCTTTGGTTGTTCATGTATAAGATACGTGCCAATAAAGGAGAGAACGGGACAACAAAGTAATGACCAGTGCATGGCTTTACTCAAACATAAGTTGTTAATTTCCTGAAACATAATACAGTACTGAGGAAAATAGGTAACAGCTACTGTTAAATGAGGGGCAAGGCCCACAGATAACAATTTAGGTATGTAGTGTAAATTAGATCATTAAATATTTGGCTTAAACAATCATGTTTCTTTAAAACACTCGGGGGAAAAAAACCTTTACAAATTACAGAAGTAATACCTTCTTAGGTAACTTTCATCTATTTCTGAATTGAAGTTAGATGGCTGACATGGAAATTGTGTAACTGCATGAAGAATGGTGTTAGAGAGCATTTATTTAAAATCCTGAAGTTGTGTTCCAACTAATTAAAGTTCATAGTCAGCAGACATTTCAGCAATGTTTAGTTTCATGATTTTTAGAACTTATTTTTCAGGCTAGTTTATGAAAGCATCTGTGATAACTGTGAAAACTGTCATAAATAGTAGTATTTTCAGTTATCAGCCCACTCTTAGTAATATCCTTGCCAGTATAACTTTTGCATGAAAGCTAAGGGAACAGGTTCAAAATCTAAAGGTTGTCACCTTGCTGTTAATCTTGTTGTTCATAGTGCCTTAGACTGGATTGCAAGTATATATGCATGTGCAGCAGAGCAAGTGCTGCCACAGGTACGTGCCTGAAATGTCAAAAATGTGCTGTTTGGTTCCCACCTCCCCAGCAAATAATGTGAAAAACTGTTCTCTGAAGAAGTGCAAAGAATCTTTGCCAAAATATGAACAAGTGTTTATCCATTGTCTTTTGAATTCTGTTTGCATTTTCTTGTTTCCCGCTAAAAGTTCTGTGCTTTTTTGCCTGAGGCTTTCAACAGGTGCAGTGTTACTTTTGGTAGACTGCAGCTGGCTCAGTTTGTGTCACTTGCTCCTCAGTGAAGATCTTATGTCCTTGAGAGCAGTTGTCCTTCTCAGGAAATGATTAGTCTTGGCAAGGCAATGGGGAAGTTTTATATCAGAGTTGTGATCTCAGCTCAAAACACTGATACAGGAGGGATATTGGAGTACTAAGTTCCTCACCTTTTAGGAGCTAGCTCAGTCTTCTGGCAGCTGTTCCCTGTGCTGCTTATGATTTGAAATATCTTTAAGTAGCAGCTACCTATAGGTCTGTGGAGGCTTATTTAAGAATCTTTCACTTTCTATTTGAGTACAATTTCACTTTATATGGTCAGAATTAAGATGAGCTGTACCAATACGTTATACCATCGCTTTCTCTTTTAGTTTTTAAACACATATAAGTTACAGTTCTAGACATTACAACTTATATATCTGTACTTCAATTCCAAAAGTCTGGCAATTTTTTGTTAATTTCTGGAATAAGATAATGTTGCTAATTGACATGAGTCTGATATAGGGAGTAACAGCCTCACAAATTTAGAAGGGACTTTATAGTTTCTTTTGTGTTACTTGCTCCCTGTGGACTGGATTTGGTCCTTAAAGCAACTGCTTGGCCACCAGCAGCCATTCTAAATTTTAAAAAACGTTCAGGTTCACTCTTTTTTCTAGGCAGCTAGGAATTCTGAGCATTTTTAAACATTTTGTTTAGGTCAATTAGGAGTCAAGTAAAATTGCTTTTTGAGTCATATTGAAGCCAGAGACAGCCAGCAGTATAGGTAGTCTGTAAAGCTCCTTCCAATGCTACAGACTTCAGGTTCACTAGCAAGGGAAAGATTACCATGGCCTCATCTTCTGCTGATACTTCGTCGCTCACTCACTAACTATTCAGTGTCTCTTGTATCCCTGTCTGTTCCTAAGAGAATAGTGCTTGGCTTCAGCTGCCTTGTAATGCTATCCCAGCCAATTTAGATTATGTCATGAATGTGATGTCCCAAAGCCAGTGGAAAGGCAGGAAACATTGCCATCACTCTGAATTGTTTTGAGTTCATGGATTGCTTCCTCATTGCCAAAGGGCAAAGTAGGGGAGGTGCTTTTCACCAAGGGTAGACACTTTGGCAACTGCTCCTCCCTCATTTTATCACTGTATATGTTACCAAAAAAAGTGCTGTGTAACTGAAGTACTTTATGGTTCACTGTCTGAAATTATTGAGTTTTACAGTACGTCTCTGATCATGCAGGTAACTACAATTGAAATCACTTTAGCAACACATGATTTCAGTTTTTAAGGATGTGCTTTTTTTATTATATTCTGCATATTGTTTGCTTCTGTCTATGAAGTTTGATTCACTTTTCTGTTAGGAAAGTAAGTGATGGATGCTCCTAGGTTACAGTTCATTTTCAAGTTTGCAGAATAGGCTCTTGCTTATATGTAGCCCAGCGCCTTGCAAAGGCATTTGCAGTTAAAGTCCCCATTTTAATGAGCAGTTAACAAGAGCATTTTGAATCATGAATCTTCCAGAGTCAAGCAATACAAGAGTAGTGGTATACTGCTCAGTATTTTAATCCCAACAGCAGTATAAGATAAAGCAGTAGATACTGATTTGGAGGATATGTGTTCAAGCCTCAAGCTTAATTTGTGAACCTGTGCCAGACACCATCCTTTACTCTAATATTATTAGAAGAAACTTGGAAAATACTGGATTGATGTCACTGAGATCCTTGAAGGAAGGCTGATAGGTAGAACAAAATAGCTCAGCACAAAGCCTCACTGAAACCCTGAACTCTGTATGAGGATTGTGAAGTTTTACTATGCATCTTTGATCATGCAGCTTAATAAAATCAAAAGCATTTTAGCAACACTTGACTTCAGCCATTTGTTTCCGGTAATTCCAATTCCTGAAATAATTTAATCTGTTAAATGCAAGGATGGGGAACATGTCATACAGATGATGTAGTGCTTCATCTTCATGTTCCCTCACCATAGGTTGTGTTAGGGGGAGCTGTAATCCAACAACATCTGTAGAACTGCAGATGTTCCATTATTGAAGCAGTTCTATAACTCAGGTATGCCCAAGTTTAGCAATGTTTTGTGGGCGTATATCTGAGTGCTCAGTGCACTTCATGTATCTTTCTAATTTCCTACTTCTGTGTCAGAGATGAGGGACTGAGTCTGAGAATCTAGACCTTGCTTATGGCCAGCTTAAGAACTTTTGTAAGTTCATGGCTGAGATGAGGTTTTACCCGGGTTTTTTTTGAGGGAGGTGGAGGAGTAAGATGGAAATTCTATTTTTTCATATTGCAGAAAAAATTGAACTTTGTGGAACATAGGAAATAGGGATATATCTTATGCTGAGTAAGACCATTTAGTCCATGTAATCCAGTACTGTTGACATTGATTGGCAGTGGTTTCAGGCAAGAGTTTTCCTGTCCTGCTAACCTGTTCATGAACAGCAGGTGCTTTGCTACTGAGCTTCAGCTTCACCCCATAAATATAGAAATCAGTGACTATGGTGAGATCATTGTCCTTGTTCCCTTACAGGGAACAGTGGGGTCTTGAAGCTGCTTGGGAAACAGCAAATATCTCTCTTCATTTTCAAGGCATATCCAGAGGTCAGAGTACAGGAAGGCAACCCATCTTCCCATGTACAGCTTTAAATTTCTTTTATGGGAAGTAATCATGCCATTCTCTTCTGCCTTGGTCATCTAATGGACTGTGTCCAGTCTAGGGTATCACAGTTGAAGAAGATTATTGACTAGCCAGAATGTATCCAGGAGAAGACACCAAGATGGTAAAGGGTCTATTAACCACGCCCTATGAGCAATTGTTGAAGATGTTGCTTTAGCCTATAGAATAGAAAACTGAGAGGTGATACAATACCTTTCTTTAATACCTGCAGGCTAGTCATATGGAAGATGGAGAAAGCTAGTTTTCAGCTTTACCAGAAGGTAGGACCTGAACCAGTGAATTCAAATTAAAAGAAAGGAGATGTCAACTAAATATTAGAGCTTCTTTATTGTAAGAACTGTTCGGCAGTAGGATGAGTTGCTTTGAAAAGTAGTTGATTCTCTTTCATTTGGGATTTTTAAAATGGGTTTGGATGGTCATCTGTGATGAATGCTTCAGCAGTGGGTTTTTGCACTGACAGGGAGTCACTTTGAAATGGGTCTCACAGTTCTTTGTTATGTTTTTCTGTTCAGATGGGTGGATTCAGATGGCAACTTGCAGAGGTCTTTTGGATACTTCTGGGAGTGGGAACCCTTCATTTGGAATGGTAGGAGTAGTGAACTGGCATGTTACTGGAAAATACAAACTACTTAAGGTTGAGGCTCCTATATAATGCTGTGATACAGTCATACCACTCTACAGATTTGCAGTATTGTAGGTGTATGAAGAAATGTGGAAAATGGCAGACGAATATCTGTGGGTCAGGGTTCCACTAAAAAAACTTGCTAAGGACAGTAGACCCAAGATACAGTTGTTAGTACATTTACATTCTCATATTCTCTATGGATATCCTTTCTGGAATCAGTGCAGGCACTAGGAATTGCACTCTGCTTGAAACAGGAATTGAAAGGACAAAGCATGAAGATAGGGATCTGGGGTGGATGGGCGAGGAGGACTCTAGCTTTCCTAAAGATGACCGGTGATAATTATTACTGTACACAGTAGAGGACCCACTGAGTTGTGAGTCTTAAACTCTTTTCCAAGTACTCAGGAAAAAAGTGGGAGGGCATCAACACCAATTATTTGTACATCTTTAATGCTAATATTTATATAGGGCAGCTAGTTAAAAGGAGCGGGTCAAACAGTAGTTTGTTCTATCTTAGTTTGCAAGTTTTGCCTTCTTTGACTTTTATTTCGGTAGGTAAATGTTTAACAGAGCAGATTGAAGTGAGGATGCACAAGAAACAAAGGTCTAATGGTTTATGTTCATGGAAGAGTAGAAGGGAAATCTTGTGAGGTGATATCTACAGCTGTCACCATCCACATGTTGTTATAGTCATTTCTTATTCCTCTTTTTCACCAGAACAGGGCTTTATGGCATTTTACATTACAACCTTGCAGGAGCTCATTATATAATAAGCAGTAGCTGTTGATATTAATGATGTATTATTGATAGTATAGGGTTTCCATCATCTTGATAAGGGTTTTTATCTCAGAGTATTTTAAGGAGTGGATGTGATCGTGACGGATTCAATAAAGAGAGAATGGGCACCATTGCAAGTTATGAGGAATAACTATTGCTTAGAGGTCACCACTATTAAAAATAACTTTTTGGGCAATTCATGTCAATAGTCTCATCCACCATCAATTTGTCTGTTCCATTTAAACCCATCTATTTTGGTGCCTAATATGAATTTTGCCATCATAGCTTGTTACGCAAAATAAATATTTTCTCCTTTGTTGTTCTTTGGATTCCACATTGGGAGAAAGCCAAGATATAAATTAAACTAAATAAATTTGGTTTTTATTAACCGCAATTTTCTTCCTGTCCACCTGTGTTTTCCCATTTCCAGTTTTTGACACTGTAACCTTAAAACATACTGGATGTAAATAATTTTAGTTTATTCTCAGATGAAAGCAATAACTTGATTCTTTTTTTCCCTACTGTACCTACTACACTTGCAACTTTTTGTGTTAAAAATACCTGCAGTTTATGAGTGAGACATAGTGAAAAAGTGGCAGAGCATTGTACTGATACCATACCGGGTAGGCTGGAGCACTCTCTTATTTTCCATGTATTTTCTTTGCTACTGCAGCTGCAAGTACCAAGTTCCAAAATTTGAGAAGAAGCTTGAGCAAGAAAGGTCTTCTCATGGATTTTATTGCACAGCCAAGTTGGCCAGTGTCATGGGATATTATGTTGGCTGACTGCTGTTACCAGGGATACCTAAGATGCAGATTCTAGAAGCTCTTGGAGAGAATAAAAAGGCAGTTGTTTAGTCTAGGAGCATCATTTACAGAGAGCATAGAAAAACTTTGGCTCTGCTGGTGAGTGAGGTGAAAAGCAGAATGCCATCCCTAATTTAAGTTTTGTTTCTCAAAGGAGAATATGGGGAAAGATCACTTTCCACTCGGGCAGACTTAAATTGTTGAATAAATGGGAGAATGATTGTCTGTAAAGGTCTTTCATTGTCAGTTTTCTAGAGTTGGGTATCAGGAAAAGAGGAGACGCATATACTTTTTCTTAAGGGTGGGTTTGTTCATTGGCATATGTCTGCAAAATCGGCTTAGGATGCCACATTCTTACATATTCAAGGATACTTAATTAATATTTGTATTATTTTGCATACATAAAATTGAAAGCATATTAATTTTTCTGTAATGACCTTGCAACCATGATTCAGGTTGGCACTTGCCTGAGCTGAATAGTAGAATGGCTCACTTAATCTAGTTACTGTTCAAGTAATGCTGTACTACACTGTGAAACATTGACTAACATTGTGTAATGCTATGGTAACTGCATTTATGTGTCCCTTTGATTGTTGGCCCTTAAACCTGTAAAATCCAGGAAAAAAATTGTGTGCAGTTATCATTAGACTATTTTCTAGGGATGTGGAGACTCAGTGCTATAAAGATTGTGTTCAACTCCTTCTTGGCATTACAGCCAGCAAAATAGTCTTAGAACATTTTGCGTGGTAACTCACCAGCTATTATGAGTGTCAGCATGTAATTTTCTTTTTTAATTAGTAGAAGTCCTTGAATTGGGCTCAGCAGCTATAAGCCAAATTGAATCCCTGAAGAAGTGTTTCCTCTTAAGATGTCTGTGATGTACAAAGGGAGCAATGGTTATGGCATTTGGCCTTACATGCCAGTCATCAAAGTGGTGTTCCAGTAAAACTAACCACTGACATGGGCTTTAGGGTTGATTCCTACTAGCTGGAAACTGAGGCGAAAAACCCCTGATCTATCAGAGCTGGTTTTCCTTAAGCTTTTTGTACCTTGAGAGACTTAAGTCAATTTACGTATTAGCTATTTCCTTGAGTATTTGGAGAGTAAATCATGTCCATTCCCATTAAAGGTAATTAGAATAATGTACTCCCTACAACTACTAGGATTTTCAAAGCCTGATGATCAAACTATTGCAAGTGTTAGTGTGTATATGCTTATGCCAAACTTTTGGCAAGTCAAGCAGTATGATTAGAATCGGCAAGGGATATCAGATTCATACATGAGTTTGGGAAATGTACTTCTTGAACATTTTGAACTGGAACAAATAGCAAGAGAGACAAAGATGGTTGACTTTATGTTTATGTTAACAAATACTTTATATGTTGCAATTTTATACATCGGTTTGGATCCAGTATATTGTGGGTACTAGAACACATTTACAAGAGATATTCCCCTGTGCCTTTCTCCCCACTCATGATTTGAAGGCAAACGATGTGGCTGAAGTTAAGTAGGTGCAGGCCTGGTTGATGTTTGGATGTGAGAGTATTGTAATACTTTGAATTCTTTGATGGAAGAAAGGTGGAATATAAGTTTATTGAATAAAGCAATTCATTGTAACCTTTCTTGGGTTCTCAAAACTTTATTCTGATGCCTGGAGGAATCTCAGGAAAAGCCTGGGAGTTGGAGGTATATAGTGCAATGGAAGGGAGGATTTTAACTGGATGTAGCATGGATTCTGGCTGCGTTTAATAGGCATATTAATTCCAAATTGTCTTCAGCAATTAGGTTTTTAAAACACCCAAACAGCACTGTTATTGAACTATTTAAAGCGTAATGTACACCGTTACCCTTGATTTCCAAGATATTTTTCAGAAACCCCAGTCTATAAAACAGGTCCAAAGTGGTGGGATCCCTGCTAATGTTGAACCCAAATTCATCTTGAAGATTATAAAAAAAGCTGCAGACAGTAAACAATGAAATAAGATCTGATTTCTGTTTGCAATAGTATTCCTTCAATATAAGTACTGTTTTAATATTTTGCTAGCACCAAAATCTTTTGTTTTATAAATCTTGCAATTTTTCCCATTTTTGTTCATATTCTTGAGATCACTGCCTTTATTTTAGCAGTAATTGATAGTGTCCTATTTATTGGCAAGGTCAGTGCTTCACTACTCTCCTTATGTTTCTTACTTTGAAGGCATTGAAACAGTTTTGATCTCTGCCCCTCCATTTTTATATTAATAATACAAGTTAATATTTTGAGACTGGTAAAGATTGTAAAATAAAAGGGTTGTAAAATACCTTTCTTTGTATCAATGTAACTGAAACCCATGCTTCTATGGAAAAGGAGAAAATGTGCGTCTATGCAAAATAGTTAGACTGTGTGTTTGTATGTGCCTTCAAATCACCTGTTGGCTTATGGCAACCTCATGAATTTCATAGGGTTTTTCTTAGGAAAAGAAAACTCAGATTGTTTTGCCAGTTCCTTCATCTGAAATATAGCCTACAGCACCTGGTGTTCGTTGGCAGCCTCCCATCCAATTACTAACCAGAACTGACCCTCCTTAGCTTCCAAAATCAGACAAGAGCTGGTGCCTTTAGGGTATTGAGGCCTTATATATTTAGTTATACTATAGAGTAGCAGACATAGACTAGTTTTTCTCTTTATAATTAGAAGTATTATCATTCCTTAAAGTTTTCTTTTTATGATACAGTAGCAGAAATATCAGTCAGTGTAACATGGCTAGATGAGACAGGAATAGAAAGTTCTTCTTACTCACTTTAACTCAGGTGAAGAACTCTCTATTTTGATAAGGCAATGTATCTGTTATGAGTTCTGTGATTTGGAGTACTGACTACTGAACTTCTGTGGCTGAACACATGGAATCTTTGTTCTTCATGTCCTCCTCAACAAAATATCAGTACTTGTGTAGTTTACAACATAGTTAAAACCTCAAGGCTTCCAACATTGCCATTATTTCTGCAGCTTCATCAGTGTGAGAATGCTTTGTGGGATAATACAAGAAGCTTACATTTCAGTGACTGAAAATCAGGGAAGTCTGGCAAGGGAAAGAGGGTTTAGTAAAAGGGCAAGGAAATGCAGCTTATCCCACAGAGCTGCTAGATGTATGTTTCTTTCAAAAATTTCATTTTTGAATGAAAATACCCCCCTCGCCCCCCCCCCCGTAAATGAAAAATGCAGCAGTTGGTTAAGACTTACAACCCTGGAGTCTCCACTAACAAAATCATCCCCCAGAATGCTTGGCTTTTGGCAGAAAACAAACTGATGATAATGACATGTTGCTTTTCAATCACCCAGAAAGACTTATTTTTTGGGGGTTGTGTTTTGAGTACTAGTGAAGTTAATGGATATACTTGGAAAAGTGGGGTTTGAGGAGTTTGGATGAAAATGGCTTTATAATGATCTGGAAAATCAGTTTCAGGAAAGTTGCCAGTTTATCTGATTATGACACTGTCTCCATCTTTCAGAATCATATCCTATAATTATGCTAAATCCTTCTTGCTGTGGCTCCCTCTTTTAACACTCACTCACCTCAGCAACCTTCCTATGTTTTACTCATCCAGTGTTGAATTCACACAAGCCACATAAACTAAAGTTTAGGGTCTCTGTGAGGAGCCTCAAAATATTGACACAGCTTTCAATCCAATAAATGTTAATTTTGCCCCAATCGTTAATGTCCTTTGTTTAGTAATACTGTGGTATTCTGTAATTTGCCTTAGTATAATGGGGAAATGATGATTCTACAAGCATGCGTCTCAGCTTCTGCACCCTTCTCTTTCCCTCTTTCCTGGATCTACTGCAGTTGGCTGAGAGATGCTGTAGGGTAGATGGACCAGTTTTTATTGAGTGAGGAAAAGTAGATTTGCACAATGCTAGATTTTGACCATAATATTTACAGTAGTATTATTAGCCAGAGAGTGAGAAAATAGCCTCTTGAAATCAGTCATCTTCCCATTATACAGTATCCATCAAAATTCTTTCATGCGTAGGGAAAAAGATGCAAAGATTGCCTGTGATTCTTAATGTTTAGTGAAGTTCTGTACCTGTGATGTTTCAAAGCATGAAAAAAATGTTTAGAGGGAGTTTTAAGATATATTGCAAAATCAGAGTGTCTTGTAATTTGTTGGTTTACTGAGCAAGTATAATTTTTGTTGTTCATATGTTTTGTCATAATATTAACTGTGACGTAAATGGAGAAACAGTTTTTGTGTTTTAAGTATTTATTTGAGCAAAATGAACTATAATATAATAATAATAATAATAATTGATAGGCATAGAATACAGAAATATTTTCACATTCCAAATCTTTCGTATAATGTGAAGTACTAATTACTACTACTTCTTTCTTAGGGAATTTCAAGTCAAAGCAAATGTTGGATCCTGCATTATCTGAAGGCTTTCAAATATAACCTGTTCTGTACCTATTGGGGGAAGGAATGTAAACCCTAAGGTTTGAGATCTGTCCAAAAATTTACAGAAGTACAGTTGCCAGGTAAATACTGTTTTGGTATGGACTAAGTTTAATAAAAAAAAACTATTAAAACAGTCTGAGTATTGGAATAATACGAATTAACAGATTATATTTGTGTGAATCAAGTTTTCTGTTTCTGTAAATATTCTCCACTGTACTTGTGAGCCTTTATGCCCAGGCAAATTCAGTCAAGGTCATTGTGGTATTTTTGTTTCTGATAGTCTGTCAGTGCAGTCATAAACAAGACAACAACATGGTTAATTGACCAGTGATACATTTTAAGTATTTTTTATACATATACATATATATGCAGTAAGATGTTCACCAGCATTGCTTTTAGGATATTATCATGGCCAAAAATAGGTCTGAGATTTTTAAGAATCTCTAATGGTTGCCTCACAGTTTTTAAAAAAGGTGTCTTTCTTTTGTTTTGTGCAGTTTGCCTGTGCACTACAAATCTTGTTCCTAAAAGCTTAAGTTGGCAGCATGTAGCATGAGGTTCATATCCATAGCACCAAACCATAGTTTGTGTTGATGTGTGAATCGACCCATTGTTGCCAGCTCACAGTTGCCCATTTATAAAAGTTATGTCCTACTTCAGAGACAACTTATAAGGTTAAAACTCAAATGAAAGAGTATAGTTTTTGCATGTAAAAAACCTGCTACACGTACATGAAATGTTTATAAAACTTTTTTGCAAGATATTTTGGTGTTGAACAATGGTGCTTTTCTTACAAAGACTTCCATTAAAAACAGCCTGCTTCTTAACATAGTGTTCATGGAGTTTTTATTTGCTTGGAGAATTTTTTGGTTTTTTTTTGAGACTGGCCCAATTATTCCTGTGCCTCATTGGTTCATAGTAAAGGAGGGTTGCTACCTGTTTTATGCTTGTGTTGATCTGAAATAGTTATATTAGCATCCATTATCCCTGTAGATGTGTCTTAACCAACAGATGTTACTTACATTGCATTACTGTAATGCATGATACACATGGCTGCCCTTAAAGAAGGGTCAGTTACTGCATAATGTGTCTGCCAGAATTGTAACTGGTACGGCCAGCTGGACTCATACCACTTTTGAAGCAGCTGCGCTGCTGGCTGCTTACTTGCTTCCAAGCCCCAGATCATGGTTTAATACTCTGAATGGTTTGGGTCTCAAATATTTGCAAGAGTACATCTTCCATAAGATTGCTCATGACTTAAAAGAAGGAACTACCTTCAGGTACCTTCAGATATATCTGAATACTATATGTCAGCAAGAGAGGGAGGCTTCAGAGTTGTAGTTCCCCAGCTTTGGAATGCTCTTCTCTGTGCTGGTGTACTCAGTATCAGGGCTGCAGTTGTTTGCCACTAGTTCCAGACCTGTTGGTTTGCCTCGTCATTTTAAAATCAGCAGATTCAGTGTGGTTTTGCTGTTTACTTTGTTTTGAGGAGATATTTGGAATTCGTATTTGGTAAAAATCAGTTTAATAAATAATTAGTTGAAAGCACTTTGTCATGAACATGTTGGTTTATTTCTTTCTTCATTTTGCTTTGTTTGTCATTTTGCTCTACATAGGAATTTTGCAAACTTCAATATGGTAAAAGTGCACATGGAAATCCTGTTTTATCCTACTATGGGTAGTATTTTAAATCCATTTTCCTTTCATGTCCAGATTCATGCATCAGCATGTTATTCATAACTAGATGCACTTGACTGAATGTTTTCACTGGATCATAGTTCAGACTTACATACTGTGGGGCAGTTTTAATGTTCAGAAAAATCAGCTGTTTATCTATGATCCTAGTGGGGAAAAAGCCCGTCACATTTCTCTGAAAGCTAGTGCAGGGCAAAATATAGGACGTTAGCTCCTTATGTGGAAGGAGTGTATTACACAAGAAACATTCATATGATTCCTCACCTACCATCTGTCAGCCAGGTTTCTGGATAGTTTCATGATTTTAAGAATGAAGCACCACATATTTCAAGACTTTTAATAGAAGGACAAAGGAATTCCTCATCATAATTTTGGCTGTCTTGAAGTTGGATTTTGCTTAGCTGCTCAAGTAGTTCTTTATATGCTTTGCAATTGCTCCGTTTTGTATTTGTCTTGCAGATTTCTTTGCAAATCAAGCAAACATGGGTGCATTTTTGGATAAACCAAAAACTGAGAAACATAATGCTCATGGGGCAGGAAATGGGTTGCGTTATGGCCTAAGCAGTATGCAAGGATGGAGAGTGGAAATGGAAGATGCTCACACAGCTGTTGTAGGAATTCCTCATGGTTTGGAGGACTGGTCCTTTTTCGCTGTTTATGATGGTCACGCAGGATCTCGTGTGGCAAATTATTGCTCAAACCACTTATTAGAACACATCACAAACAATGAAGACTTCAGGGGAACAGAACAGCCCGGCTCTGCTCTTGAACCTTCAGTGGAAAATGTAAAGAGTGGAATCAGAACTGGCTTTTTGAAAATTGATGAATACATGCGCAATTTTTCAGACCTCAGAAATGGCATGGACAGGAGTGGCTCAACAGCAGTGGGAGTTATGATTTCACCTGAGCACATTTATTTTATCAACTGTGGAGATTCGCGCGCTGTTCTCTATAGGAATGGACAAGTCTGCTTTTCAACACAGGATCACAAGCCGTGTAATCCAAGGGAGAAGGAGAGAATCCAGAATGCAGGTGGGAGTGTCATGATTCAACGTGTTAATGGCTCATTAGCCGTTTCCCGTGCTTTGGGGGACTATGACTACAAATGTGTTGATGGCAAAGGCCCTACAGAACAACTTGTTTCTCCAGAACCTGAGGTTTATGAAATTGTAAGAGCAGAAGAGGATGAATTTGTTGTCCTGGCTTGTGATGGAATCTGGGATGTAATGAGCAACGAGGAGCTCTGTGAATTTGTTAAGTCTAGGCTTGAAGTATCAGATGATCTGGAAAAAGTGTGCAATTGGGTTGTGGATACTTGTTTACACAAGGTAGGTGACTTTTTTTTTTATCCAAAAGGCATAATAAAAAAGACATTCCATATACCTAACAAAATAAATCTAAACAAATCATGTTAAATGGATGTTCAGTTTTTCTATTTTGCTAACAGCCCCCTTTAGAACTTAATAAAGAATAACTGTGCAGATTGATAACAACAGAGGATTTTCTAGGAATTCACACTGATATTGGGTTTGGGATTGTCAACGCCTCTTCTGCAATCTGGCTAGAATTTTTTGCACTCTAAAATTTACCAGTAGAAATTAACATTTCCCTACACTTGGAAGCAGAATACTAAAACAACAAAATGTTAGATCTTTTAAAAAGGAAGGAGAAATTCCTTTTTCTTCCTGACTGAAGAATATTAGAAACCAGTTGTACTTTGACGGTCGTTATTAATAAATCTAGAATGGATGGTTCTTACTGTTAAGACAAGGTTTTCTGTTTTGTTTTTTTTAACTTGCTGGGAAATATCTCATGTTACTCTTTCAAGTGGACTTAATTGCTTTTAGGATAAAAAATAATATGTGAATTGCTATATTATACAAAAATGAATGATATAAAATTGAGTTTATATTTAAGCTTCTTACCCAGTATGCCCAGCTGGTATGTTTAAACCTGTGGTATGTGAGATGAGAACTGTGGAAATATTTTGTTGTTGAAGTGTAAGTTTTGATGGGGTGTTAAATGAGTCATTTGACTTTTCAACAGTGTTCAAAAGCTGAATGGAGGCAGAATTGATTGCTAAAATGTTATGAGATGTGGAAAAAATTTTTCAAAAAAATTCAGCTTCTAATTCTAATCTAATGTGATTTTTAAAAGATCATTTCATAGATGTATATTGAAAATTGCAACAGATGGAGGGACATTTTTCTTAATGACAATTTCTTTGAACAAATAATGCATTGTATATTATGAATTCAAGCATAATAACTAATTATTTTAAAGTAAAACTGAGAGTAAGAAAGAGTAAGAAATATCTAGCAAACCAGAGGAATGTAGTTTTTCATATATTTAACACTGAATAAGCATGTGATTTGGCATTGTGAACAATAAAAACACTAAATTTCAAATATGAACTATTTTTCCTCCCAAATATAGGGAAGTCGTGATAACATGAGTATTGTTCTAGTTTGCTTTTCAAATGCTCCTAAGGTCTCAGATGAGGCAGTGAAAAGAGATGCAGAATTGGATAAGCACTTGGAATCACGGGTGGAAGGTAAGAAATGGTTTTCTGTATTATAGTTTGTGTGTGTGTGTGTGTGTGTGTGTAGGAGAATGTCATGAATCAAACTCAGTCACACTCCCAAAACCAACTGAAGCATCTTTAGACAAAATCAGCACAGAGCATAGGAAATGAAAAAAATAACACTACCTCTTTTTTGGGGGGGGGGTCATGAATGTGATCCTGAACCACAAGATCTAGACCAGCAGCCTGATGCAACTGATTATATGAGTAATTCTCTTGGAGCTTGCACAGTTTGTTTAATGCAGTTCAGTGTGTTATATAAAGATACAAATTATTTTGCCACCTGCATGCTGGCAAATTTATAGGGAAAGGTACATATTTTAAAATTAGTGCAGTTAGCTCATCCATTATGAACACAATAGCATTATGAACTGAAGAGCAAGTAAACTTACTGACATTAGTCATCCCTCCTGTTGAATAATTAATATCAAGCAGTATATGTGTCTTCATTTGCTACAATAGCATCAGCAGTAGTATTTTGTAACTTCTGGATCTGTCAATAGTGGCAGAAAGAAGAAATGATTGTCAAAGGCATGACAGAAGAAGCATGTGTCTCTTTAAAATGTTAGAAGTCTAAGCTGTTTATTAATAAGCATTTCAGCATGAGGTGAAGAAAATATTCAAATTTTGAGGGTATTTCTTTTTCCCTTGGCTTCTAAGTACCATACTTAGAGGTTTTTTGCAAATTGGCCACTGAATGCTTGTGTAAACTTGATTGTTCTTGAGTTCTTGGTAGATATTTACCAGACAGAAAATGACATGGGTGGAGGTGTATATCACACCATGCAATTTAGAGTTAACTGTATTTACAGGCATCCTATTGTTGTTAATTGTCATTACCTCAGCTCTGACTTAGGGCAACCCTATGAATAAGAGACCTCTAAGTCATGCTATTATTAACAGCTCTGCTAAGCTCTTGCAGACTCAGGTCTGTGAATTCCTCGATTGAGTCTGTCTACCTGTAATGGAGTCTTTCTCTTTTCCTACTGTCTTAGCATTGTCTTTTTTAATGAGCTAGTTTGGTTATTTCAGCTTCTAAGAAGAGTCCATGCTTGATTTGCTCTGGGACCCATTTGTTTCCTCCAGCATCATGTTGATTTTTTTTTTCCTGTGAGCTTATGTTACTATCCCGCTTTCACAACAGTACATAGAAATTGGAAATTCTGTGTCATGGACAATCCTAACTTTGATATTCAGTGATCTATTCGTGCTTTTGGGGTTCTTATCTAGGTCCTTCATTGCTGCTTGTCGAGAGAGAAGTATCAAAAATATGCCAGGATACTGGCAATGCACTTTAAGATCAACCTAAAATTCTATTGCACTAATGAGAGGGACTTGATGTGCGCCTGTTTATATTTTACCTAATAATCCATATTATCTATGATTTTAATTTACTTCATGTATTTTTTATACTATTTTATGCATTTATGTCCTATATTTATGCTTTTATATCCAGTCTATAGTCTATCCTATTTTGTTATTTGTATCCTATTTGTAGTAGGTGTATTTTATCTATACCATACTATTGGATGGTTTTGCTATGCTGGGTCTGTGGACCGTAAAATAAAGTTTTTTGATTGCTGCTCTTCCAAGCCTTAATCTTCTTCTGATTTCTTGATTACACTCTCCATTTTGATTATGACTGAGCCAGGGTATAAAAAATTTTCAGCTGTTTCTCTGTCTTCATCATCCACTTTATAAAGTTATACAAGTCATCCATGGGCATTATTTTTTTTCTTAATGCTAATTGTAACACTGCCTTTTCCCTTTCTTTCTGAATTTTCATTAGTAGTCATTCCAAGTCTTTGCTATCTTCTGCATATCTTAAATTGTTGATTTTCTCCCCCCTCCCCCTTTTCACACTTTCTTCCTCTGAGGCTAATCCAGGTTTCTGTATGGTATGTTCTGTGTATAAATTAACAGGGTGATAAAATAACAACCTTGTCTTGATTCCCTTGCTAACTGGAGATCATTCTGTTTCTTCACATTGTATCATGATAGTGCCCTCTTGTCCTGAGTATAAGTTCTGCATCAGAACAGTGATATGTCATGGTGCACCCTTTACTTTACAATCCATAGTTTTTCATGGTTTCTACAATCAGAGGTTTTGCTGTAATCTATAAAGCACAGGATGATTTCAGTCTGAAATTCTTTTGTGAACTCCATTATTCATTTAAGTTTGTAACATGTTCCATTATGCCTTTGCCTTTTCTAAACCCAGCTTGGACATCTGGCATTCCTCATCTGATATGTAGTAAAAGTCTTGTTAAGCATTGTTTTGCTTGCACAGGAGATTAAAGCAGTAGGGTGATGGTTACTGTGTCCTCTTGAAAATTGAAATGTATATTGAGTGTTTCCAATCTGTGGGCCATCATGGGTAATCCATGGTGGTGGGAATGTGTGGTCCTGTCATAAAACAAAATCCACAGAAGAGCAATACCTTCAGCTAGAATGCAGAAAATAGTTCATGTACCCTTTTGAAGCTTCACTGGCTTCTTCAAACTTTCCAATTGTAATCCAAAAGAAAGAGTTTTACCTTTGTTGCAGGTAAAAAACCTGAAAGAATTAAGTCCTAGTCCATTGCTCCCTCTTGTTTAAGTTTCCCCTGTTGTGGTGAAATTTGGTATCTTTAAATCCAGGAAACATATTCTGGGATAGCTGCGTTTCCCATGCAGCAGAAAGTGACCTTTGCCTAAGTTGGCCAATGTAGCATGTTTTACCTATATAGCACCTACAAGTTTTTCCAGATGTAACAGTACAGGGACGACTTGAGAAATTCAATATTCTCTGCCTGACAAAGGGGCAGTTACCTTTGCAGAAGACAGGGGCAACCTGGATCTTAAGGAAGTTGTTTTACTGTTACCAGTGAAGTTGAAATTTTGTTACTTGTCTCCAGTCTCCACATTACCAGAAAGGGGAGTGGCCTCTGTTTGCATTGATATCCCTCTAGACCATATGTGTCAAACTCAAGGCCTGCGGGCCACATCCAGCCCGGCGTGTAATTATATCTGGCCCGCGAGATCATTTTATATATTATTGTTATTAATGGCCCGGCGATATGAAGCGCTGGTAACACAATAAACTACAGATCCCATAATGCAGCGCTTCAGCTGCCTTGCCGAACACTTCCCGCGTTAATCAAGTCTAGCTTATGATGCTGCAAGTTATTGCGAAGCTAGCCCTCACGATGCCGAAGAGAAAAGTTGATTCTGAAAACAGAGCCTTTAAAAACTGATGGGAGGCTGAGTATATGTTTACTGACGTTGCTGGTAAACCCGTTTTTTTTGTTGCCAAAAAAGATGCTAGGCGTCCAGCTCTGATAAAATGACATAAGAGCGAAGACAACTGAATGGTTTGATTTGTTGTTGCTGAAAAGCACAAATTTTATTTATATTTCCAGGTTTTGTTATGCAGCATGTTCATATTTTGAATTTGTATAATTTTGACAGGATATATTTTTATGGAGAGCAAAATCTTTTGGGATATTTAAAATTTAAGTTTATTTTTTATATAAAATGACATAAGAGTAAAGAAATTTGAATGTTTGTTCTTTTAACGTTTACTTTATTTCTAACTTGTATAATTTAGACAGGATATATTTTTATGGAGAACAAAATATTACAAGTTATTTAAGGTTTGAGTTGATTTATTCCGGAATAATATTCCTGTCTGTTTTTATTCATATTTATGTTCAAAAAAGTTAAGTTTTAAAGTTTTAAAAGTTTAGATTTAGTGTGTTCAATAAATGTTTATCCTGTTTGGCCCGCGACCTAAAGTGTGTTTCGGATTTTGGCCCCCTGTGCAATTGAGTTTGACACCCCTGCTCTAGACCATCTTAACTGACAACAGAAATAACATTTGAAACAACATGTAGTCCTGTGACTCTAACAGTGTCTCTCTTTTCCTCCTGTCTGATTTTAAACATATTTCCCTGATTTTCTTGCATTTTGCTGCATGGCTACCTCTAAATATGTTTCCCATGACCCTGTGAGGCAGCCATCCTGATCAACTACTGCTGGTAGGATCTCTCATGTCAAACAAGATTTTTTTTTGGTGAGACAGATAAAATGTACCAAACAGCTGCTGGGCAGCAGCAGTAGTGGGAGCGACACTGCTAGAGGACCTTTCAAAGACAGCAGTGATGGCATTTTAGTTAAGTCTTGTTAGTACTGTGCAGGAAGAGGTATTGGTAAGCCACTTCCAAATGTCTTTTACCACAAAAACCCTGTGATGAGACAATCAAAATGAAGCAGGAGATAGTGCTGAAGATGAGAGTCCCAGATCAGAAAGCACTTAGTCGCCTATTGGGAAAGAGGACAAGTAGGAGTGTCTAATGATGCATCTGGTGTCAAGCCAAAAGGACATTTAGCTGTTGATATGCTGAGACGTGGAAGGAAAGTGAAAAATTGTGCGATGTATATGCCTTCATATAGTACTTAGAGGCAACTGATAGTTTTTGTAGGTGTATTTTCACTTCTGAGACCTTTTTGTCATTAGTTGAAGAATTCATTAACTTGGTCTTTTATTAATATTCTTAACTCATATTTGCTTCAGTTAGGATTATCTTGTTTGTTTGTACATGGATATAAAGAGTTATAAAGGAGAACCAATGTGGTGTAGTGATTTGAGTATTGTACTTTAGCTGTGGAGACCAGGATTCAAATCTGTGCTCGGCCATGGATATCCACTGGGTGACTTTGGGCAAGTCACTCTCTCTTAGGCTTAGAGGAAGGCAAAAGCAAACCTCCTAACAACAAATTTTGCCAAGAAAATTGCATGATATTTTCTTAAGATCACCATAAGTTGGAAGTGACTTAAAGGGGCACACAACAACAGCAATAGTTTTCATGCAGACTTGTAGATATTTTGGCTAATAAAATGTGCCATCCTTAGTAACTTGTCCAGTGCCACCCTTGACTTGTATTGATATTTCATGATTCTGTGCCTTTGGATTCACACAGTTTGATCCAGTGCTGGATTTTGCTTTCTAAGCTTAAAGTGTGAAGAACCCTTTTGCTTTTAGTGTTGCTGATTACCTATGAAACTGTGGTGTTATATGTGACTTACTGCGGAATAATGAGGAGATGTGTTGACAGCGTCTTTAACTGCTGATAGGTTCCTACTGACATGACCTTGTGTGTTAACTTTAAAATTCTGTACCAAGACAGTGCAGATTCTGTATTGTGCAAAGGATACATTGTGTAAAATTATCTTTCCTGTTTTATAGAATTCTCTGAACTTTATTGCAGTTTCTATAGTTTTGCTCAAATGATTTTGCTAGTCATGACAGTGAGCTCTGAACACCACTGAAATGGTCATCTGTACTTTACAATTTTGGGACTTGTTTTCTTGACTATTGCACAACGTTTTGTCAACTCCTAAAGGTTCTCTGTGATACTGCCCATTGCATCATTTAAACTAGTGGTCTGTTTTAATTATATTCTAAAGCTTACTTTTTGAATTTCCATGTGGTACAAAATAACACACATTTCCTAATCTCACTTATGTGATGAAAGAGTTTTACTTTTCTCTTATCAGAAACAGAATGAATACTACTTTAAGATAGCTCCTGTTTCATGAATCAACTGGAATATTTCCTTTAGTATTATTATCTAGAAATTGCAGTACACTGCCTAGTTGACTTTTGTTAACTGTTGAAAATCAATACATGCAAACCAGCTCATATCTTAACAGGATGTGTTCTTAGAAAGACTACTGACCATTTGTCTCTAAACAAAAATATCAGTAATTCTCTTAACTATTTTACAGTGCATTGTAGTCATATGGTGTAGAAAGCAGTGCATAATTTCTCATATGAGATGAAATGAAACTGTTTTCTAATTCATGGTAGCTGTTTCAGGTAAATTGTTTAACCTTTACTTGCAGTTCTCTTATGTATTTGTACTGTTACTTAAGTTTCCAGGGTACACTGATAGTCTTGACTGAATCAACAGAGATATAGTAAACATAAAGTAACTAAAAACTATGTACCAAAACTAAGATCAGAGTGAAATGTAACCTTTCTTTCCCAGTATGTACATGTTTCTTTGGTCTATAATCCCATATTCTAACACAGCGGTTCTCAACCTGTGGGTCGCGACCCCTTTGGAGGTCGAACAACCCTTTCACAGGGGTCACCTGAGACCATCGGAAAATACATATTATAAAATAAAAAGAAGGTGAAAGGAAAATTACCTGGTAATGTAGTTAAGTCTGTTAAGGTCGGGGAAGGGCTCCCAACCGCTCCTTTAACTTCCGGCGGCCATGTTGAAAAGAGGCATTCAGAAAGCAAGGGAGGGGGCTATGAGAGGAAAGAGCTCTCCTGACCAATCCAAGCTCACCAGCAACACAACCAATCACATTCAAGCATGCGAGCAGCCTCTACCAGGAGAAATGGCAGCCTCCCAGTCAGCAGTAAGTGAGATTTGAAGCTCCTATGTCCTCAATGTCTTCCCAGGGGAATGTGTCTGAGTGTAGTAGGGAGGTGATAAGACAAATGATTGCTGAAGAAATGGAGGTGCATGTTAATAGGCAAACAATATTAGTGAAATGATTTTACAAAATACATAACAAGTTTAAAAAATGTATTGCAAGTTGGACAGTTCATTGAATTTGAATGTAATGTCATTATTAAGCAGTCAACAAACTATTTCAATGAATCCTTCATTTTCACGTGATTTGCCTGATGATACAAAAGTTATTCAAGCTGAATCAAATGATGCTGGTGTGTGTTTACCAAAAAAGTCTACCTGTAGGTCCAAAGTGACTAGAGTTGAGGAATCTGCTTTGTCACACTCTGAACAAATCCACACTGAATCTGAAAGTGATGAGGAACCAGATTTGGCAGATACTCATGGGGATAATGACTCTAAATCAGATGGTTCTATTTCCAAGGAGGAGGATGCAGAAGATGATAATAAAGTGAGATTATTTTCCTCAGATTCTTTTAAAAATTTGCTGAAAAAGGTGTTGGTAACTCTGGGACTGGACAGTCTGCAGAGTGCCACTTCAGATATTGATAAAAACAAGAATGTTGCATCAGTTGTAAGGAATAAGCCTACAAAATCTAGTGTTATTCCCATGCCAGATTTATTTTTGGATTTAATTCAGTCTGAATGCAGTGAAACCAAATCTTCAAACTTTCTATCATTTATGGTGGACTAAATATCAGATATTTACATTACAATTCATAACAGTAGCAAAATTACAGTTACGAAGTAGCAACGAAAATAATTTTATAGTTGGGGGTCACCACACATGAGGAACTACATTAAAGGGTCATGGCATTAGGAAGGTTGAGAACCACTGTTCTAACAGACCACAGACCCTCTATTTAGATTCCTTTTGTGAAGCTTCCTCTTTCTCCCAATCTGATTTCTATTTTGAGCTCAGCAGGCTGCTAGCCTTTGGCCATCTAGGCCTGGATACATCGTGCATACATGTGCAAAAGTTTAGCAGCATATAAACCTTGCAGTATTTGTCATTAGTGTTAAAGGTGTTTTACTCACTTGTCTAAGTTTATTAAATGCTCACTATACTTAGCCACTAGATCAATGGGGTTAACTTTACATTTCAGAAAAGTAATTGGTCTATCTGCCTAGATCTTGTTATAGATTGTCAGAAGAATATGATGTTGAGAAAAGCTGCCTTGCAAAGATAACTGCTTAAAGCACCCTCCATTCCATCACTTAAGATGCTAAGGAAAACCATAGATTAATGGGCAAGCTACAGCAAGCCTCAACCTCCCATTTTTGCAATTTTTTTTTGTTTTACCACAGTTCAGTGGTGTTGAAACTAAAATGCTGTGGTTTAACACTTTTTTCCTGTAACAAGCCAAGTTGAAATGATGATTTGTTGTTACTCATTTGTTCTGTGCTAAACCATAGTTGTATGTGATACCTGAATGCAGCCATTGTTTGGCACAATATAAGCCAAATATTTACCCATTCCTTGGTGTGCCATTTGGAAAGTAAAGCTCCATCTGCTTACTGGATCTGTTCATGTATGCTGATAAACTATGGTCAGTGCTATAGGCATGAAGTCTGTCAGTATATCTACTTAGCCATTCTTCTCCAAACCAGACCTGAGACCCCCTCTTTGATTCTTCTATGCAGGACACATGGATGTAATAGCAAACTAGTTGCTTTCCCTCCAGAAAGCAACTTCCCTCTCTGTATAGAGAAAGCCTGACTTTCTGGATGTAGACTTCCTCTGTAGACATCCACACTCAGCACATGGATGACAGAAGCAGGACAGAATCAAAGAATAGACCATTGCTTTAATCCCTTCAAACAGTTTGTGAAGGGAGAATTGTAGTATGGTGTAATTAAGTGGAGCGTACAAGGGGAGATTGAAATGAGCAGTGAGAACAATTTTCTTTAAACTGAGAAATGGGAGAGCACTGAGTGAAGGATGCAGTCCAAAGGAATAACTTCCCAGAATTTGTTGAAGTTCCTTCTCAAAAGTTGCAGTAACCCTTTAATCAAAATGGTTGGGGTTCAGAATGGAAATGTAGGCTTGCTTTCTTTAAGTGGCTTTTGAGAGATAATGTGTCATGTATCCCAGTGTTTTCCCTTAGATTAAACATTAGCTCCTGGAAATTTTATGATTGCATCTTTTTAGAAGGAAATATTATATAACAGCAAAGATGAACACATTCCTCTGGGTTGTAGTCTGAAAATGAGTGGGAGTTGTGGATGACCGATTGCAATATTTCTTTTTGGTTAGACCAAGAACCAAAGTTTAGAAGTAACTACACTCAGTCCCTCCACTTTTGTGGGGGCTAGGGATGGAAAGTGGAAGCACCATGAATATCATAAGCCCCACAAACCAAGTAAGCAAGTGCATGCGCACCATCCTCCTCTCCCCTCCCCTTCTCACCAATAATCCTCAAATAATCAAATCCATAAATGCTTAACCTGCAGATGTGGAGGGCCAACTGTACTTACAAATAACACATTGTGAGTATGTGCCCTCAGTCACCTGTCAGTGGTGAACCCATGATTTTCATAGGGTTTCCTCAGGCAAGGAATACTTGGAGGTGGTTTTGCCAGTTCCTTCTTTTGAAATATAGCCTACAGCACCTGGTACTAGTTGATGGTCTCTTATCCAAGTATTAATCAGGACTCACCCAGCTAGCTCATAAGATCAGACAGAATCTGGTGCCTTTAATGCACATGTCTCAAAAGCAAGGCCCACAGGCCAAATCCAGCCTGCCAGGCCATTTCATGTGGCCCTCACACCTCTTCTGCAGCTGTGGCTGGGGGGTAGAAAGAGGCACAGAGAGGGGCTGGGGAGCAGAAAGTGGCACACTTTGGATATACTGTCCAATTCTTTGTCACTTTACACAGATATAGGGACCATAAACTATAGTCCAGCAGCCCCAGAATTTTCCAAGAAAAGAAAAGTTGATGCAGAGGAAGGGCAATTTAAAAACCAGTAATAATTGAACTCAGAGGCAATTATTTCATATGATAAAAGAGTAGATGCGTTTATATAGTCTTACAGGTACAACTGGCCCTTTGAGGGCAACCATAATGCTGATGTGGCCCAAAATGAAATTAAGTTTGACACCCCTGCTTTAGACTATTTAGGCCCTAAATATATTAATTATAGTTAATTCCTTTTCCAAGCAGTGAAGGTATAAATATTTTACATTACAATTGTTACTTAAGAAGAGCTTTATTCCTTCTGTTGTGTAACTAAATTTTAAGGTACTTGTATTATTTTGGGATTTCACCTTGCTGAAGAGTAGAGGAGGAATATAGCTATTGTGTGCTGTTTCATCCTCTATTTTGGTTGTTGAGATGATGTTAAGATAGAGGAGACGCAAATATGTTGTATACACCAGCTCGTAGCATTCGGCTGTGTTTTTAAAAACTGAACAAAAAAGGAGAGCTTAACTTTTGTTATTAAAAAAAAAACATTTTTGTCCCTAAGTAGAGTGGCAGAAGACCTTTCTGAATGCCTGAGTGGGCAAATGGTGGCACTGGCATCAGTCAGGTGTGGCTGGCCCCCTAAGGTGTAGCGCCAGTGCTGTCCCCTCTGTGAAATAACCCTCTGTGAAATAACCCTATCTACTGGTCACATCAAAATCCATAATTTCGGCCCCCAAACCTGTCCTCGGCTTATACATGAATATATGTAGCTAGTAAAATGTGGGCTGGACAGGGCTACTGTCAGGTGGATTTGTAATTGGTTGACTGACCGTACCCAAAGGGTGATCACCGATGGCAGATTCTCATCCTGGAGAGAAGTGACTAGCGGGGTGCCACAGGGTTCTGTCCTGAGCCCGGTGCTGTTCAATATCTTCATTAATGACTTGGATGAAGGAATAGAGGGCACGCTGATCAAATTTGCAGATGACACCAAATTGGGAGGGGTTGCTAATACGCCTGATGACAGGATCAGAATTCAAAAGGACCTGGACAGATTGGAGGGCTGGGCCAAGGCTAACAAAATGAATTTCAACAGAGACAAATGTAAGGTCCTACACTTAGGCAGAAAAAATGGTATGCAGAAATATAGGATGGGGGACACGTAGCTGGCTAACAAAGGGATCTAGGAGTCTTAATAGACTACAAGCTGAACATGAGTCAGCAGTGTGATGCAGCAGCCAAGAAAGCCAACGCAATTCTTGGTTGCATCAATAGGAGTATGGTGTCTAGATCGAGGGAGGTATTGGTACCACTTTATTCTGCTTTGGTTAGACCTCATCTGGAATACTGCGTCCAGTTCTGGGCACCCCAATTCAAGAAGGATATGGATAAGCTGGAGCAGGTCCAGAGGAGGGCAACCAAAATGGTGAGGGGCCTGGAAGCCATGCCCTATGAGGACAGACTTAGAGAGCTGGGTATGTTTAGTCTGCAGAAGAGAAGGTTGAGAGGGGACATGATAGCCATGTTTAAATATTTGAAGGGATGTCATGTCGAGGAGGGAGTGGGCTTGTTTTCTCCTGCTCTTGAGACCAGGACAAGGAGCAATGGATACAAGCTGCAGGAGGGGAGATTCCACCTGAACCTCAGGAAGAATTTCCTGACGGTCAGGGCTGTCCGGCAGTGGAATGTGTTACCACGGGGTGTGGTGGAGTCTCCTTCTTTGGAGGTTTTTAAGCGGAGGCTGGATGGCCACTTGTCGGGAGTGCTTTGAGGGTTTTCCTGCATGGCAGGGGGTTGGACTGGATGGCTCTTGTGGTCTCTCCCAACTCTACATTTCTATGGTTCTATGATCCTATGATATATAATAAGTTTGGTTACCTGCATTTGATCTTACTAGACAGACACTTGAGTCATTATTGGTCAGTAATCTGATTATTTACATGTCAATAAATAAACAGAATTAGAAATTGGGGGGATTCTCCCCCAGGCTTACTGAATTTGTTCAGCTCCTACTCTTTACATTTTGCGAAGTGCCTTAAACCTGGGAAGCATAAGTGCTGTTGAGAAATTCTTGTTTATTAAATCGTTTATAGTTATACAACATCCAAAAAATAGTAGATCTGGAATAATTCTTGTGTACTTATTTTTATTGTTTCTGTTTGGTAATTTATGCATTGTGAAAATACCCTATGTTGGAGGAATGGTGTTAAAGATGCAGTTAGAGGAAGAGTAGAAGGCAGAGCTATTATCAGTTGTCAGGGTTTACATCATCTTCTAGTTTCAACTTGTGAGTTTCTTTCCAGAATTGTATTAGCGTACAGTAAAAGCCAAGCTTCTAACAAGGAGATAGGTGAGCACTTCCGTATTGATTGTGAACACCCTGGTAGTTAAAAATATCGGTTTTTAAAGTTAGCCTTGGAACATCCACGGTATGTACATTTAATTGCTTGAAATAAGCACGTAAATGGCTTGCTTGCAGCCTGTTGTACCTGAGATTAGTTCAAGAGCGCCTAGATGTTGTCAGTGGGCAGTGGGATACAGTTCCCGTGCCCTCCCTGTGCCCCAGCATAAAACTAGAGAGCAATGGGTTAGGCTATGCTTCTGAAGCTTTGTTGTTGTTATGTGCCTTACAGTGTCCTAGGGTCTCCTTGGGAAGGTTTATTCAGAGGAAGTTTTTCACTGCCTTGCGCTGAGACTCAGAGTGTCATGTGCCCAAGGCCATCCAGTGATTTTCCATGACTATTTGAAGCCTGGTCCCCCAACCTAGTCCAGTACTCAAACCACTACACCACCTTGTTCTTGGCTTTATAAGAACTTCCTTTGAGTACTTGGTAACCAAGAACCAGGCTCCTAAAATGTATAGCAGTTACATGTCTAAAAGCATGCTCTGCAGTATCTTGTCTATTCATTATTGGCTTAGTTGCAGGACAGTTTGAGCATTGAACTCTGATCCTGGAGACCTGTGTTTGATTCCTTGCTCAGCCACAGAAACCCACTAGGTGACCTTGAGTGCATCACACACTCTTAATCCCAGAAAACCCCATGGTAGATTAGGCTTCGATTCGCCATAAGTTGGAAACAACTTGAAGGCATACAACAACAGCAGCAACCCATGATATACAGGTTTTCTACCAGTATAGGTAATACCACTGAATGTGTTGCAGGAATTATTTTTTGAAGAACTTACACTTTGCTGGAGAAATTAGTTAGATACTTCTACCTGTCCAGAAACTTTGTGGCAATTGTTTGTAGGGTAATGAGCTTTTCCTGTCATAGCTATGCCCCGAAGTACATATTGCATTTGTGCAAAAGGTTTTTCTTTAACCTCAGACACTTAAAGAGAGGGTTTGCAATGTTGTTCAGGAAGGACTGCTGTTCCAAAGTTCTTTCCATCAGTGGAATTCCTGTAACTTGGGCAAAAGGCCAAGAACTCCTAAAATGTAAAAGGCTCAGTAAGTATGAGATCACGGTATAGCAAATGATATCAGGACTAAATTTTATCTTACCTCAGGCAATGTACAGGAGAGTTTGTATAATGATAAGCGAAATACTCAACAGAATAAGTTACCCATATTTTTTCGATCCCATGTGTGCTGCTTTTGATTTTTTTCCCTTACAGGAATTGCCCAAGTCATTCAATGTCCTGTACGTTGGATGAACTGTAACAACTTTAAATGACATACTTGACAAGAAATGAGATTTAGAGTATTGAAGGAATTTTGTTTCAAGAATAGAAGAATGTAAAGAAAGCAGAAGAAAATGCAGAAGGACTCATTTATTTTCCTTTCTCTTTTCTTTTATTTCCAAATTTCTCCCAACTCCAATAAATATTCAGATTCTGCCCTTTGACAAATGTCTACTGTTTCCTTAATTACACAGTTTGAACTCTAGTTTTTTTTAAAAATGAACAGTGTATAGTTTTGCATCACTTTTCACAAGCCAAAAAGAAAATTCTTGTGGGGCAATATGATCTTTCAGCTTTTTATCTAACTGGAGAATGTATTAGAAAACCTAATCAGAAACACATGTTTGTTTGTTTTTTCCGAAGAGCCTAGTTTTCTTTTGGAAGTTAAAATTGATCTGCCACACTGAATCAAGAATTCATGTTAGTGAGTTTGGGGAGGAGAAGGCTGAGTTTTTAATATGTGGATACTTATTCTTGCCCATATCTTTTGCTAGTTTGTGTATGTTTGGAATGTATAATATACTCAACCAGGTGAAAGGGTGAACTAAGTAGAAAATGCCTTGGTTTCATTTTCAGTTTCCTTTGAATCAGAAATTCTCATAAAGAGGAGGCAGCAACAATTGCTTCTATGTCTTGCTAATGGAAACACATTTAACTGACTTGATTTGCAAATTTGTTACTTTATAACTGAGCGTTTTAATCACTCTTCTTTTGTTTTTTGGGATTTTGAATGTGAGTGGTGGCTGTTGAAGGAGATAAAGAAACAGAAAAGCCAAATACACTTAGTTTAAGTGTGACTATTTAGTAAAATATCTCTCCTTTCCCAGCCCTATTTTCAGTTTGAGTCTTTTAAAACTTAAAAGTAGAATTTATGTAATTCATGTGATTTCAATTTCCATTTAGAATGATCCCAAGGGTGATGGTTATATTTAAATAGAACAGTGGTGGGATTAGGGCCAGAATTTGATTCTCAGTGCCCCATGTGGGCTGTACCAGGTGCTTCAATGGCTGGTAAAACCAGAAGTCTTGATGTTCATTTTCGGTGTCGAATTTTAAGGCCTTGGACTTGGTGGACCTTATTGCTCCTCCTGGAAGCTTCTGGAGTGATAGAGGGCTCTGTGGGCATCTGGGGCTGCCAAAGGAGGAGGGGATACCTTAGCAGGACATGTAATAAGCAGGCTTCACTCTGTTTGCCCCAGTGTGCAGGGTCTTTTATGCAGTGTAAAAGGTGGAAAATGTTGAAAGGTTGTAAAGAAGGGAAGAAAATGCTGTCTGAAACCTGCCTGTAAAATACTTTCTTCCATTCATTGTATACGCTTTTAGTAGATGATCACCAAAAGCAGCAAAGGAAAGTGCTAGATCACCTTTCTGCTAGAGTTTGTGCGAGATCAGAAGTTTTGTATTGGGGGCAGCACATTGGGAAGTTATATAATGATATGAGAGATGATCAGAGCAGAGTAAATGGAATGAAAGAAAGGAATGTAATAGTTGTATAAGATAATAAATTAAAATTTCTGAAGGAAAAAGAAGTGAAAGTACCATTGTCTAAAAGGTTATGATCTATGGCTGTGTTGTTATGTAAAACACACATTACTAGATATACAGATGAGACTGAATTTTGAGAAACAAAGTGTTGATGCATGAAATACATGAGAAGGTTAGCTGTAAAGGTTGGAAATAAGACATATTTTATTTCAGGAACTGTTCAATGAAACCAGGATTCAACTATGAGAGTCAAATCACAATGAGAAGCAAATACCTGAAAACATAATAGTTCCATGTAATTCCCATTTGTGAACATACCATGTTTGGAGCAGTTAACTTTCAGTAAGATCACAGCTCTAGCAACATAAATTTAAATCAGTTTCTTTGCTTGTGGGTGTCTGTCATATTATGCTATCTTAGACCTCAAATTCTAAACACATTACAAGTAAAAGATCCCTATTAAACACAATGTGATTGACTTCTGAGTATACCTGTGTAGGACTGTGTCTAGTAAGCAGTTTCTGCATAAGCATTGAATACTACTGAAACCGAAATTAAGATGAAAAGAACCACGAGAGTAATTCTTTACACAGAGAGCATAAAACTTACATTCCATAAATAGGAGCTCTGCTACAAAGCAAAAGCAACATTCCTTGTTGATCAGCTGCTACACAGCAAAAGGAATATTCCTTGTTGGTTTTATTTGATTTTTATCAAGTGCTCACACATGTTTTTGGAAAAGATCCCAGTTGTAGTGTAAGCAAGTACTTTATAAAACTGAATTCTCCAGATGAAGCATGAGATCTTACGAAGTCCTTAAACTGTCCACTTGAGGTCACTCAGGTTCCAAAAGTCAGGCAGTTCTTAAATTTTCAAAGTTAAAGAGTTAGGTTCACTACTTTCCTTCTCCAGTATGAATAGTGAAACAGGAGTGTTTCTGTTCCTTCCTTTGTCTCTCTCCCATCCTAAAATACTCAAATCTTTGTTATTATGCAATGCTCCTTCTCTTTTCTGGATGGATCTGGGCAGGAGAATATTGCCTTTCCATATTAGTGGATACTTGACAAGACACATTCTTCTTGTAATCCTTTGGTGTTTGAATTTTTTATAGGGATTTTTCAATGAGCTTTTATTATATTAAGTGGCAGGAGCTTATGCTTCAAAGTAAGGCATGCCTCAAAACAATCCCATTGGATATACCAGTGGTTCCCAGATGTTTTGGACTTGAACTTGCAGAAGCCCCAGCCAGCTTGTCCAGTGGTTGGGAATTCTGAGAGCTGAAGTCCAAAACACCTGGAGATGTTTGGGGACCAATGTAATAGACTTATATGTTGAAGTCATACTGCTCTAATCTATCTGGTTTGACCCAACTATGGCCAATTTTTGACAGACCAATGTTGACATGACAAATTAACTGTCATTTAAAAGCAGGAGATGAGGACTATATATACATATTGGAGAATACCACAATGGATTCGTATTTGGTCTTTTGTCTTGATGCAGCTTCATACAAACAGCATTCACTGTGTGAAACATCATCATCATGTCTTTTTTTGTTTTGGTGCAAGCGTTCTGTTTGTACCTGAAGTATAGATGGAGTATTGTTTGTGTGAATTTCTCTTTGTTTTAATAATTTGAGGCTTCTCTTTTAACTAGAAATTATGGCGAAATCGGGTGAAGGAGGAGTGCCTGATCTTGCTCATGTTATGCGCATTTTGTCTGCAGAGAATATCCCAAACTTGCCACCAGGAGGTGGTCTAGCTGGCAAGTAAGTGCAAAATATAAACTGAAGCTCTTAGTGACAGCCCTGAATAAAAGTACTTCTTTTTGTAGCTAAAGCCTTTTCTGTTTTTACTGAAACAGTATATAAAGGCTTACAGTGTATTGTCTTTTAAGTGATTGAGATGTCTGACATTAGTGTTTCCTTTTTTTCCATGTATCTGAAAGAAAAACAGGCCATGCATGTTCATTCATGAGCATATTTTGCCTTTTTTCCCCAATAGGTTTAAATGTATAAAATGTATTTTCCAATTCTTTTACAACTAGTATAAATGATTGTATAGTGCTTGTGGAATCATTAAATTTATTACTTGCAGGCAGCAACCGTCAGGGTTCCATTTTTTTTCTTCTAACAAGGTCAGAGTTGTGTTTTAACTTCATAGCCATGGGTGACAGATAATCTGAGGGGCCAGGAGGTGTGTGCTCAAACCTACCCAATGATCTGAAGAATCATTCTGTTCAGTTAACAAAGGTTATTAAGTGCAGCCTTCTATTGGAATGTTCTTTCAGTATGGCAGATGAGGAGCTAGAATTATGGAATGTCCTGTGTATATAGCCCAGAGCAAGGTTGTTCAGCACTGCCCTCACACCAACATTCTAAAGTGGTCTTGGACAACTTAAGCTCTGAAATTGCTGTAGTCTGTACATTTGGCCTGTTTAAAATTTGGAGTTCATTGTGCAAAACTAAAGAAAAATATTAAGATGTTACTCTTTGGGGTTGGGGGGAAAATAGCACGTTTTATAGGAACACCTTTCATTAGCCATTCCTGAGTTTTAGGGGCTGGGGACAGTTACTTCCATGATAAATGAAGTATCTGAGGGTTTTCGTACTTCATGCTAAATTTTCCTTTTTCACATTGAATTTCAAGCCATTTTCTCTTGCTCAACTGTTTATGAAAGACTTATGTGAAAACAGTATGATCTTGGCAGTTTTATTTTTTATTCCTTTTCTAATTGATCAACATGAAATCTACTCACTTTTACAGTAGCCACATGCTAGATCAACTCTTTCACGGAGGTATCTACTACAACTCCAAAACACCTTTCTTGGTCAGGCAGCACTAACTCAGATCCTATCAATTTACTTGTAAAGTTGGTATCTCCTTCCCACCCCCGTTTGGTACTTCTGCATCAAATTTCATTTGCCATTTTAATTTCAGTTCCCCCAGGCATCCTGACTAATGGTGCATTATGTTAACATATGGTTTGTGTAAGAGAAGCTGCCCAAAACGTAACTTTATAACGTCATCTTTATCTAGGCGAAATATTATTGAAGCTGTTCATAACAGGCTGAACCCACACAGAGAGAATGATGGGGTAAGTACTACATTTGCTCGCTAGTTTTCATTGAAGGAAATAAGCTTTATGTTTTCATGGCGGGGATGATACTGGGTTAAAAGGTTAAAAAGACCCCTTGTGGTGTCTCATTCTGGAGAAGCTACTTTTAATACAAACTGCTACCATTGCTTTGTACCAAATGTCAGGGGCTGCAGTATACTGATATCTTGAATGTTCTTAATTGCTTGTGGTCATGTAATTAAATGAGGTGTGTTTTACACATGATCTTTTAGGACAGGGATGGGAATCATGTAGCTTTCCATGCATTTGTTGTACTACAACCCCCAGAATTCCTCACCATTGGTTATGCTAGCCACTGCTGGGAGTTGCAGTCCAACAACATTGTTAGGGCATTAGATTCCAACCACATGTGAGCACATTTAAGCCAAGATGTTGCATCACAGGGATAAAGCATAATGCTTTGTGCCTGCAGCTCTGCACCTCTTGCCCTTCACTTGTAGCTGTCAAGTGATGGTGGTGGTGGATTGCTGTGGCTGGGGAGAAGTGGCTGGGGAGAAGGAGGAGGAATGAGGTGACCAAGTAGTTCTCTAGACAGAGAGGGAAGAGGACCAGGATTGTTGTTTGCCTACAGACCCCACAAACCCTACAGAACTGCAGTAAGGAAAGGGGGCAGTCCCTGCTGCTTGGTTGTCATCCTCCTTGGCCATTGCAGCACACCTGCCCCCCTTTGGAATTTTCCAGTTGCTAGATGAGAAGATTTTGGATGGAATGCACAGAAGTAGTGTATAGCCACTTGTGCCACATTCAGAACAAGGTGTACATGTGTATAATTCAGAGTTATGCCAACAGATATCCCTGGCAAGATTTTGTCCCTAGTGTGTCGTAATGTTAATGTTAGCGTCTCTTTGTTTATTGATCACTTTGAGTTGATCTTCCAGTTTTTGCTTTCTGATAGGGAAGGTTTAATTCATTAAGACATGTTGGTTCGTAGTCAGTGTAATATATCATAAGAGGGCACTACTTATGAATTATCTGCTGGTTTTTGTTGAAGGTAATACAGCAAGAGTTATTTTAGGCAAGACTTAACATTTTTTAACCTGTACATTTTATATAGATGCTTTTTTGGGAACAAGGGAGTCTGACTGTATTTCTTTTATGAAAGCAGTTTGGACTTTCCCATAGCCTATCAGAAGTAGATTTTTAATTGCAACACTGCTGCTGCAGTTGCTGATACTTCTATATTACAGTTGACCCTCTGTATCTGCAGGGGTTCCATTCCAGGATCCCCTGTGAATAGAAAAATTGCAAATGCTCATAACACATATTGGTAAATATGTGTCCACGTGCACATAGCTGCCATCTTAGGTACAGAATCTGACACTCCATGATTGCTTAAATTCACAGATACAGAGGTTACTTACACGGAAGGCCCACTGTACTGCCACTACTAATACAGTAGTTAAAAATAGACTTCTTGGGCTGTATTGAGCCCAGCTAGAGTCCCCCTCAGTAACACAAGTGGCATGGTGTGTAGGTTTCCCAGGGATTGCAAATTTGTTATTGTTTGAAGCAATGGCAGTGATCTGTATTAAAAAGAATAGTTTCAGTTTGTATGTGCCAGACACCTAACACGTTCCGTTGTTGTTCATAGTGCTTTGCTGCCGCATTACAGAACCTGGAATTCTAGCCTGACAGTTTATGTAAAAGCTATTGTGGGCAGCTTTTTTGCCCCCCTCGGTGGTATAAGTTAGCCTTCATACTTATATTCTTAACCAGTTTTCAGTGCTTAGTGTACTTCAGTTACATTACTCCATGCTGTGCTGTTATAGTAAGCTAACTAACTTTATTGTGTGATGGAAGACAGGATGTGTTTTGAGCTACATGTGTTGAAGCCATAGCAAAGTATTCTGGACCCAGTATTGATTTGGCTTGCTGTATGCTGTTTTATTTCCAGTCCTTTCACAGGTGTTATGCTCCATTAAACAAATCTTCATGTGCATATATATGAATTATAAATGTCTATAAATGTAGAATAGATGAAAATTTAATGGAAGTTCTAAGAAGTGGCTTTATTTCTTTTATAAATTGGCTTAAATAAATGTGTTGATGTGAACAGCTTAATTAAAATGTAGTAAAGATGCATAAACGGTAGTCTGTGAAATAAGCATTCCTAGGTTTGTTCATTTTTCAAAAAGTTAACTTCTACTTATGCTCTCAGCTATAGTCTTGAAATGTAAGTTTGTGATGTTTTCTGTAGACCATTAAAAAAAACCCTGTGTATATGTAGCCTGAAACAAGTGTGGAACTTTGGGAATCCTGGTTTGTCATGAATGAACAATATGCTAGTACACATTGATGACATCTGCTTGTTGTGGAGCAGTGAAACATACCATAGGGATTATTTGCTTTACAGTTAATTTATTGTGTCATCTGACAGTGGTCAATTTTGCTCCTCTAGTTTGTTCCCCACCATTACCAAAGGTGAGAAGGAAGCCAAAAACAAGTGTTAAATACTTTCTCTGGATTTTTTTGGGGGGGAATAAACTAGAGAAGGAAAGCTGCCCACTGCAAGACAACACAGTAAACCATATTCAAAGCAAAACTTGTTGGTTTGTTTAATGAGTACGTAATAGCTGCAGTTGCACTACGGGAAAGAAGCTGAATGCAGCCTGTTATTACAAGCCAGGTTTTCCATGAGTCCCTGGCTGTTATGTCATGTGAATGCTCCCACTGTATGTTCATAGTTGCATCAGTGGTGTTTAATACCAATGTGTTTGAGTGTATATTTAGAGTGTATATATACACACTTTGTCCTCAGATATTAGAGATGGAATTACGTGGTGCTCCTTTTCCCTATACCTTCCTGGGTAATATCAGCATGTGAGCTTCTTTCTACTTCCCAAATACAGGAAAGTGCCTTAAACTTTCAGGCCTTTGGTCCATTTAGTTTAGTACTGACTACACTGATTTGTTCTGTGTTTTCCGGGTTTCAGGTAGGCTCTTTCACAGCCTTAACAGAAGATAATAGGAATTGAATCTTAGTGTTACATACAAAATAGGTGGTTGCCTGCTGAGACACAAAACACAAATAGCAGTTTTCTCCTAATGTTGGTTCTGAGCTACATAATAGCATCAATGGACCATCTGTTGTATTTTTCTCTCCTCCTTGGATTGTGGTATCTCCGGAAATGTGGTTGAGTTTTCCCATGTTATTCTAAATTGCCAGATTTGGTGATGGTGACTAGAGTTGCAGTAAACTTATAATGATCCTGATGGAAATTCGGAATGAATCTGTCCTGCTGTGTGGAGTTCAGCAGACTTATATACTTGTTCTGCTCCTAACTGCATGACCTAATGGCAGTCTGCTTCTGTCAAGATTAACATTATGTCACTGTAGGGCCAGTTATTGCTTGATGCTTTCCAAAATAAGGTGCTGATATGTCCTGCAGCATTCAGAATTGTTATTACTTGCAGCGGTTAATCCCATCATTGAAGATATATTACATGGGCATAGTCTAGCTGCGCAAAATTCAAGTGCCTGCATTTTGTTAAAATTTACTCACTCTTAAACAACAAAAATAACCTTTTAGATTAAATTTGTATATTCACCAGAAATACTAATATTCCTGAGCTGTTCAGAATGTCCTTGTTGTATTTGTTCTAATAGTTTTTCTTTCTTGCATTCTAACTTTTTGCTTATCTAAGTTTTATGTGAATCCTGTGTAAGTTGACCACATTCTACAAATGTAATTTTGTATTACAGTTGATCATTAGAAATCTGATACCTTGTTAGAAGCAAAATAAATGCATGGTATAGTGTTTTCTGTGTAATGCAAGTCTAGAAGGAATTTCAGTATAACTTCAGCAAAGTCTTTGAAGAGGCAGTATTAATGGCTCACTTTTCCTTAGTGGCTGCTATAGTTTTCAAAAGATTGAGTAATCTTGCCTCAGATGCCCTTTAGCATCTTCTTTTTAGAACTAGATGTTTGACACAACTTATATACTTTCAACTTATTTTATCTTGCTTTCCACTCCCTTTATTCCAGTTCAAATAATTGTATCCAAATACAAGAGTGGGCAAAATATGGCCCTGTGGCCACATTCAGCTCACTGTCTTTGAGTCCCTGACCAAACTTCCAGGAGAGACTGCGCACCTTTCACATTGTTAAGTGTATCCCACACTGATTAATAATTTTTAAAAATACAGTTTTTTCCAAACCAGAAGTAGATGGCCTTTTGTTCTTGGCAGCCTCTGTGGCTCCTGAAGGGTCCATGGGACAGAAAATTGCCCCCCCGACTCCCCTCCCAACAGGCTGTAGGTCATTAATGGCTGCCTTGAGTAGCTGCAGTTCTCGTACATTTCTGAAGAATCTTTTCCCAGCCTGACCTGTAGATATCAGGGGCTGCATCTGAGACTTTCTGTATGCACAGCTTGTGATCTACCATTGAGCCATGATTCTTCCCCTTTGATCTTGGCACAGTTAGCTTAAACATAATCAACATAATCAAAAAGAGCAAAACCACCATGGGAGCATTGTACAGTTAGGTCACCTAAAACATGGTTACATCACCTAAAACACAGGAGGGTGGCGTTCCATGTTCTGTGTTTCAAGATTTAGTTACTTTCTCATGGTAGTCCAACACACCAGGAAGACTGGAGGACTTTTAAGTTTTGTTTACTTGAAAAAAGAGTCAGTGTCTATAGACATAAAAGCAGTATCAGATGTCCACTCTGCACCCTTCATCAAAAGCATATGAAGGTTAAATTGAACAGGTAAGAGGTTTACGTGACTGAGGAGTGCTGAACCATCCCCATCATTTCTTTCTCAGACTCTTTAACTTTCCAGCGCAGATGTGATTTTGATCAGAAATCTGTTAAGCCAGTTCCCCACACACTCCGTTATAGCTTTTAAAATGTATTCTTAGTCTTTCTATGTGGTTAGAATAGTTCTGTGGCTTAACATCTCAGAATAACTGTTGTTGGGTGTTATTTGATAATCGTCAGGTTGTAGTGTGTGATTTAATTAAAGATAACAGTACAGATTTAATAAAATGATATAATTTAAATATAAAATGATTTTTTTAACATTTTATTTGCTCTGAATTTTTAAAGTTATATTTATTTTAAATGTTGTAAACTCCTTTGAGTTGAGAACTAGGAAAAAGACAGGACATAAATAAATATAGCTGCTAACTACTATTATTATTTTAAGGAAGCTTCAGCAAGTGGAAAATCACACCCCTGAACATACATCAGTTCCTGTGGATTGGAACAGTTGTACTGTCAGTGGTTTTCAAAAACAAATTGGAAGTCTGGCGAGGGTTTATTGCTAGCTACATGTCATATATCCGACTAGGGAGAAGAGGCCTCTTATAAGATACTTAGCTGGTTACCAGCTATTTTTGTACACACACAGATACACACATTAACAAAGACTCTTGACTTCTAATATTTAGTGCAAGTACCAAATAAGGGAAATATTCATTAGAAGAGCTATTGTGGACTAAAGGCCTGTCATGAGTAAGCATCCTGTTTTACAAAGTATACAAATGCCCACAAGAAGCCTACAAGCAGAATATTAAAGCAGTTGTCTTCTCTCACAGTTTTCCCCAGCATCTCATACCCAGAAGCATATTGCATCTTATCTAGAGGTGACATGTGGCATCGTGGCCATCATGGTAGCCTTATCTTCCATAAATGGGTCTGATCTCTTTTGAAAACTGACTTAATTTAGTCTTTGTCTCCTGTAGTAGCAAGTAGTGTATTTCATTGGCTCAGTGGAATATGTTTTTCTGTCCTGAATCATGTTCAGTTTAGCTTTATTAAGTGTCCCTGAGTTCTGTCTTATGAGAAGGGAAGCACTTTGAACTCTTAATCTTCAACAGGTTTTAAATTAATTGTAAAGCCTTCTGTCTTATGAGTTTTTAGCGCTGTCTCTTGAAGAACTGAGGTTTTTTTTTTAATCTCCTATAGCTCCCTGTGCTTTTCAAATGTATTAACTTAGAATTCTGAAAAGCATGTGTGGTCTTCTCATGAGTGAATCTAGTTGGCAGTAAGCTTGCCATTGGCAGCTTCCCATAGATCAGTCAATTATACCTGCAATATGTTTTTCTGTAAAGAACTTAAATGGCAACTCATTTTACTTAAGCTGTTCACAGATTTTTAAAATGGTATTTTACTATATTTCAAAATATCAGTGGTGTATATTAATTCTCCAGTCACCTATCACTGACATCAGTGAACATCATTCATGTGCATCAGAGGGCAGAATATAAATGTCTGGTTCCACACTTTTGTTTTTCAGTACTTGTAAATTTCTGTAAATATAGGAACACTCAGTGAACTTCTGTATATATTCTTGCCAAAACACATAAAGGCTAGTTGAAAGTTTATTTCTAGGTCATAGCTTGTCTAATATATTCAGTACTTTAGCTTTAACATCTGATTCTGAAGTCTTGAATCTTAAATAAGGACCCTGGTGATGCTGCAGAAGGTGGAACACAGGGAAAGTTGGTGGAAGCTCTCAGACAAGTGAGAATTACTCATAGGGGAACTACCGCCACCTTCTGGAGGACGTGCTGATTAGTTACAGGCTAGCTAAAATGCAGGGAGAAGATTGCTCTAATGCTGAATCAGCTACAGCCTCAACTTCAGATTCTACTGATGGATCCAGTGATCAAGAGAAAACCTCCAAAGCAGAATGTGAGCACCAGCTTTCTGAAATGCAGAATGCTAATGAAGATACAGAGATGAGTGATGAACATTGTGATGAAAAAATGTAACTCCGTTTTTTAGAGTTGACTTGATTTAGTTATTATGTCTTCAGTTTCTTTGTATTTGTTACACCTTAGGGAGTTTGCTTTTCTCAGTTTTGTATATATAGACTACTCACTTAAAAAGATACTCTGTGTTTTGGGTGGGGATCTCTCTGAGAACCTTAGCCATTATGAATTGTAGCTTGCACAGCATTACTGCTGCTTGTCTTCTACACACATGACAGGAAGCAGAGTATTTTTATGGTTGTAGAGACTGGTTAAGAGGTTTGTGTGGATTTAAGTCTTGATGGCATTTGGCTGAAATTTGATATCCTGAGAAGAATGTCATGTTATAAATGCTTGCCAGTAAAACAGACTACTTTTATGATTTTTTTTTTTTGGAAGAGCCTAAAATTGTCATCCTAGTCCAGCATTTATGGTTTGTGATTATAACTCCTTTTCTTTGATTTAACTTGGTGATGTAGATACTGCATGAGTATATTTGACTTGTGAATAGTTAATGTCAATGGCACATTAGTCTCTTAAATTAAGGCATGTTATGTTGATGTTTATGTTAGGCTGTAATTTGGACTATATAGTATGTACACAATTTTCTGAGACTGTATTCAGGATGCACATTGCACTATGTATGCAGTGGAAAAATGTACTGGCAATTAGTATTTAGTTTCATGAGTTATTGTTTGAGACCAAATAAAACATGTGTGGAATAATCTAAATGCATATGGACTTTATTTTAAGCAGTTTTGCTAAGCTGTCACCGAAAAGAGAAGCAATAAAATATGTGTAAATATTCAAGAATAATATGCTAAGTTTTATGACATGTAGGAGTGATGATATTCATAACAATCAACTTCAAATTCAATGAATGCAAATGGATCCAAGTGCAATTAATATTTATTGCCTTTACTAGGGTTTTTGCCTTTTAATAACTCACTTCACTTATGTAAACAGGAAACTATTTTAAGTGATAATGTTAATACCTGCATATTTTACCTCTAACTCCTTGTTGGGTGTGGTTGTTCCACCTACTCTTATGGATCTAAAGTCTTTAAGTGAATGGCCGACAGATGTGTATGCCAAATGTGCTTGCTCACCATTTGAAGTTGTGTTTCTGACATTATGTTCTGCCAATACTCATAGGGGTATACTAACCTGGGACAGAAAGCACTGGCAGGAATGTTGCTTCTGTGAGGTTGTAAGTCTCATATGAATGGGGAAACAAGTGCCAATTTCTCCTCTTCTGTGGATGTCTTTTCTAATTTGCAGTTCAGGACTGTGTGGATTTCATCTTTCTTGACGTCAGTAGAACACTAACAGTTTCCCTCTTCTTTTCCTGTAGGGTGCTGGCGATCTAGAAGATCCGTGGTAGCCTTACAGATCTGCTAAAATGCTTTTGAATCTGAAAAAAGTGGGGAAAAAACTTTTAATCAGTTTTCTTCAGTACAAGGGAAAAATTCTGGTGGATTTACAACATTTTGTGAAATGGGCGGAAAGAAATTATTAGGATTTTCCATCATTTGTTCATATTTGTGTTTTCTGATATTGCCACTCTTAGCATTGCCTGTACTACAGTATTTTTACCAGCCTTGGGCGTATTGGTTACACCTTTACGGAGCCTGAGCCCTAAAAACCAAGGAGAGAGTAATGCTGGGAGCACATCACTAAATGTACATACAGTACTATGGGATTGTAGCTGTACTCTGAAGACACACTATGGTTTAACAAAACTTAACAGTACTTGCACACTTGAGTGCAGATAATTGTAATGAGACACTTACTTCACCTTACCAAGATGGAAGGCTTTTGCAGCTCTGGGCTTGGAAATCATTTCAGTTGGGCAATATGCTATAGGATGTGTATTATTATTATTATTTTTAATTTTCCAGTTTTACCAGACTGTTAGGTTTTTCCCTACAGTGCCCAAATTGTGATATGTTGCCTACTGCTTGCTTAAGATAAGGTGTATTTGGCAATAATATAAGGAGATTTTAGGCATCTAAAACCAATAAGAATTTTACGCATGTGTATAACACATCCTTAAACTCTTGCTAGGAAAAAAAGAAACTTTTTAAACCAAACAACTTAATTTATGATTAGTTGTAATTTGCTTTGACATCTCACTCATTGCTGCAAGTTTTTTAATGCTGAATATTTGCCTTTATTATAATGTAAATTGTGATTTTGTTCTAAATGTGGTTTTCTATAGTTTTTTTCCTTTGATTTCTATCAGCTTAAAAGAGAGGTCTTGTGTAATATGGGTATAATTTTTAATTGTTTGCATTATTTACAAAGTTCAAATTATCACTTTGAGATTACTATAAATACAGCTAAAATTATCTATTTTAAATCTAAGAAAATATTAGAGATATTTTCATGGGTTCAGTGACCTTTCATTTTATAAGCAATGGGCATGGTACAGAGTGGCCGTCATGTAAGGTACTTGAAGATTCTTAGTTTAATTCTATTTTTGCAATAACCTTATTTTTTCTTAATTCTTTTGAGTTGTGCATGTATTGAGTCCAGTTAATGCTGAAAGTGGAGAAGAGTAAAGTATTTATCTAAAAAAATAAATAAATAAAAGCTATTGGGGAGGGGAAACAATGAATGTATCCATCTGTACATGATTTACATGCTGTGGATGCCTTGTAAACATTTTCCTATTTGTTTAAACTGTGTTTCAACGACGATGTAATTGCCCTTGTGTGTAGTTTAAGCTAATGACAGTCATCAACTGGTTTTGTGTGAAATAAAATTCATGGTATTTTTCTGTAACTTCCCCCCTCCTATATACACACAAGTGTAAATCCATGTACACTCAACAACCTGGTGCCTATAGCCAGCTTTCCCAATCATTTGGTTCATTGTGTATCTGATTTCGGGGGGGGGGATGTCTAGAGAGGATTAATGCCACAATATATTTTATTTATTCATTAGATTTTAGCCTTGTAAGTTAAAAGTGTTCTAAATGATGATGTTAACAGGTATTTGTCCCTGTTGGTTTTTTGGGGGGGGCGGGGGGGCTGTTAAAAGTTAGGGAATGAAGAATGCAAAATGGTTTATTGTTCAGACTGTCTACTCTGGTCCAATCCTGTACTGATAGTACCTTCCCAGTATGATATTGTGATGTTTCATACAATACAGTGAACATAACCAACTTGTTATCTTCAATAAAGGATTGCTAAAACAGTGAGAGGTGCTATTTTGTGGGAAAGGAACAAGTGACAAAAAGTATTTGCTTCTAGAATTGTAAATATTGTTTGCTTGTTTTATTTGATGTCTGTATTCCTGTGGTCTTTGACCCGCAAGAGCTTAAGAACATATGTCTTTACTGCAGTCTTTGGTTTAAGACAACAATTATATGTTGGTATAGTACACTGGTTCTTAAGACTTGTCATTTTGAAATTCATTTGGTCCAAGGTACTGTAAAGAAAAATTGAACTGTAGATGAAATAAGCAGAAGGTGATAGTGCATGGTAACATGTTAATGGAAGATAACCTATGACATCTGAAGAGTTCTGAAAATGTGGTGGTGCTCAGATGGTAGCAGTTGTAGGAATCAAGAATTTCTCAAGGAGAAAGAGGGGGAAAAGTACTGAATTATTGCCACTACTTGTGTTACACTTCTCACAGGAGGAGTGATAAGACAAGTGTAGTATTAATTAAACTAGATCTATTTATATCAGCATCAAGGAGAAGTGCCTGTATTTGTGATCTTAACTATTTTGTTGGATGCCAAAGTTAGCCTCTTATAACTGATGGAGGAATACCATACAAATCATTTTTCTGCATTTTCATTTGCCGTATCTTACATGGTTCCACCTGAGACTGTACCTTGTTCCTTTTGTTCTGCCCACAATAAATTCTAAAACTTCAGCATTGTTCCCTCATTCTGAGGAAATAATGTGTTTTAGATGTTGGTAGTTAATGACTTTGAAGCATACTACCAAATACGCAGTTCCCTTATTGGAGCAAAGTGATGAGTGTTGCTCCTTATTTCTAAACCCCTCTCAAATGCTGTTTTGGGAACCCTCCAGAACAGAATGGGAAGTGATTCTATAAGCTGTCAAGGGAAGGGGGAATTGGCAAAGATCACTTCCTTTCCTTTTTTCCAGCTGGCCTCTCCTGGATTGTTGTCTCCTCTGTGGATGGAAATATCCTTTCTTTTTCAGGAACGGATGTTGGATCCAACCCAAGAGATTTTGAAGGATATCACTAGGTTTAATGTGTTAACCAGAATGCCAGAAATCAGATTAAATTCCATCGCCAAAATCTTGTGGACCAAGACAGTGAGAAAATCACAAGATAATCTGTGCAATCTAAATGTTTTACTGTGGGAACTTTGTCACTCGCTTGTTAAAAAGAGGTTGCAATTTTTAAACAATTTAAAATGTATCCAGTTAAATATCACATTGATCTTAATGCATTTATAATTATTTATTTTCCCTTAAAACTCTATATTGTGATACCGTTTAAATTAAACTTAATTGCCCTGCCATTCCGTATAAGGTCGTATTGCATTCGCATATGATGACCTAAAACGGTTTGAAGAGAACAACTTAAGATGTTTTGGTTATTGCTCTACATATAGAAGAGTTCAGTTGGACTTTGTTATTACTGAAGTAACCTCAACTAATCTCAATCCACAGAGCAGCTTTCTGCAAACTGAAGTACCGATGTGTATTTGCCTTATTGGCAGGCCATTGGATCTACTGAAACATAACCTTAAGTTATATCTTGGTTTGCTTCCAAATGAGCCCTCTGCTCTTAATGCCTGCTTACTGCCACTGTTTGCTATGCTTGGTTTGAAACTTACAGTAACTTGATGCGTAGCCCTGGGGCAAAATCAGTCTAGAGTAACATGCAGCCTAATGATTTATCTCTGTGTATATACTGTTCAAAAGTAAGACGGCCTTTCAGTATGAGATTTTTTAAAAGTAGTTGTCAGTGTAACAAACTAGTAGCTGTGTGATGGCAGACTGATATTCAAATGGTTCTGTGTGATGAGCGCTGTGGGTGCAGCCACTCCGTGTGTGCAAGTGGTAGGTCCCTGCCCTCCACTTACAGCATTCTTACTCATTTGTAGCAGTTTTTGTAAAAATGTTGATATCTCTGTGATGAGCTGCTGCCTATGATTTGAGTTGCTGTGTGGAACAGCCTGCCAGTTGGCATGAATTTCAGACAGCCATCACACTGCTGATTCGAGTTATAGCCTCAACCATGAAACGCTCACTAATTCCAGCTGCTCAGTTTTTGGCTGATCTCTGTTCAGCTGACTTGATTTGCTTTAGATACCAGAGGTGACTGATAATAAGAAAAGCAAAGTTGATTGGTAGAGATGTTTTTGATCGACAACTTCTTACATCCTTTAAGCTTCCACATCACACTATACCTTTCTTTCCAAAGTCAAAGAATAAAAAATATTATGTACTTAAATAACAAGGAAGATTGAAGTAAGGTCAGCTCTTATATTGAATCTGGACTAATCCTTTAATATAAGGAATTGTACTGAACCCAAAGGGATGGGAAGTAATAGCTCACATTAAAAAAAATGTCTTGCTGCTTTATCTGAATATGTTTCATTTTGGCATTGTAAAAAAAAAACCTCATATGTTGCCATTAATGTTGCATCCTCAAAACGATAGAACTGTTGAGCTTCCTCATGGGTTTAATGCTGCTTTCCTCTCTTGTGCTCTTTATGATCTGTAAGCATCACCTGAACATCTAGTCTATTTAGTTCACTTAAGAGCTATTTATTTACCAAACCCTGTACCCTATGCCATTTAATGAAGCTGTAACATTCTCTGTGATGCTTGGGGTGTCTGTAAATTTGTGAAGCTGCTGCATGTCAGTCTGTTCATAAGTATAAAACATTACTTGTATCATAATTGACCCTATTTGGTTTTTATTTGTGGTGGTGATATTTAAATTGTTGTATTTTGACAAACAAGTTCTAAAAGTAGGAGGGAGTAATTGCCTGTTTAACACAACAGTGTCAGCTCAGCACTGCGTCATTTCATTGTCCGAAATTTGCAAAAGGTACATATTGTTGAACTAGGAAACAAGGCCTTAGCTTAGAGTTTCTTAACATTGTTTGTACCATGACATATATGACACTTCATCAAATAATCATGGTAGCTTGTTAAAAATCCCACAAACTTGGTGTAGGCTTAATAGTACTCCTGAAGAATTAACATGATATAGTCTACTTAATCCTGGTGCTTTGTGCCTGCTCCTAATATGGGTAATAGTTCTGTTATAACCTTGATGCTGGGAAATATTATCTCCTTACAGTCCTCTTAACAAGTTAACAGAATGTCCTTTGTAACTTAATATTGACACTAAAATGTTCAGGGAGTCAATGCTGTACAGAGCAAATGATATGCTGCTTTGAGGCTTAGAATTTTGGAGTGATTACTTTGAAGTGGGTTTATAGGAGGTCAGATAAAAAATGTTGCATTTTCACTGTACTTCATTGTCTCTGGAAGACAGTTCCCTGTAAGAACGCAGTTGAAAGTGTTTAAAACAAGACAAGTGTGTTGCACCGTGTGGTTCAAAGGATCCTCTTCTAGATTTAATGCTCATGTCATCTGAGTTTAACAACCGTATGCTATTTTCCCTGTACAGGTTTGGCTTCCCAGTCAAAATTTTGGTGGAATTATTAAGATAAACAGGAGAATAACGTCAGAATTTGCTAAAGCAGCAAGGATAATTGTTAATTCAACATGGGCTATAAAACATGCTACAATAACAGTTTGGGACAGTCATGCAAACAACAAGCAAAGTTCACATTTCTTACTTAGAAGTGGTGCAGAACTAGCCTGAAAGAATGAAAAGTTGGTGTAAAAAGAGGACGTTACCCAACTGATGAGAGCTTAAATGAACATCAGCTCCCGCAGAGTGTAAAACAAGGCAAACAACAAAATTTATGAAGCCTGTTGCCAAGATCACACCATCCAATAAAACCTTTAGCAGGAATACAGGGATTTGGACCACTATGTGATAAAGATATAAAGGAACGGTGATGGTAATAGCAATGGCGGATAGATGAAATGAATTTCTTGCATCAGTTGTTTACTGCAAATGATGATGAATCCTGTGCCAGCCGTGTTGTTTTCCAACAGTACTATTGAAACATTGTCAAATAGAGATAGTTCAAAGTTTTAAGAGTGCATGGTGGCTGCAACACTGGATGTCACTTGCCTAAAAGCTTCCGTGTAAAACTGTAAGATTCCTACACTTAGCCTAACAAGAAGATTAGAGGGGAGGCAATCTATTATTGGGTTTTTGTTTAGCAAAAAAAGGGCTTTGCAATAGTCTAAGGAATTCCAGACCTTTAGCATAACCTCTGTCTCACTTAGTTATTATGTATAGGCTTTATTGGGGAAATTGGCATGAGGTCTACAAAAAAGTTTTGCTTTGTTAATCTGAGAGCATTCTTTGAAGTTGTTGGCAAGCAACTTGAGTGTGATCTGTCTGACACCATATGCTGAGATTTCCATAAGGCTCTTAACAAAGCCCTTAAATTCTACTTCCTGTTTAACCAATTATCTTTTCACAGTAGGACCTTTCCCATAATTAGTTGTTTCCCTTCTGAACTTTGGTGAGGAATGATCCTTTCCCCATAGAAAACAAGGAAGGGGAAGGAACCCCAAGGATCTATAGACAGGTGCTATTTAATTTTTATAAATGATTTGGAACAAGGGCTGAACAAGAAGAGAGGTATACAAAAAAGAGTATTGAGCAGGCTCCTGTAGTAGTAAAACTCAGGCACACTTTAAAATGTTAGTCTTTCCACATTAGGATGACAGAATGACAGGCTATCATTTGGGCTGGATGTTCACTGTGTGCGAAGGGACTAAGGAGTGTACATCCATGTACCCACAGGGCCCCAAATGCTCAGCTGCTGGACATGACAGGGCAGGGCTAGCCTTGCAGCAGCTTTCATGTCTTGGGTGTTCATCTGAACCTGTCCAACCCTTATCAGTGTCCATATAAGGTGGATGCACATTGAAGCAGATAATCTTACATTTGGCTGTAGGTATCTGGGAAGGCAGAAATGGAAAATATCAGCTATGGCACTGAATAGTGCTAAGTTCTGGTTAGGAAATAGTATCTTTTATTGCTATTGTTTCTCTGCCTTTTCTCTAGTAATGGGACACAAGGCAGTTTACAAATTATTAAAACCAGTACAGATTAAAAACAATGCAAAAACATTAGTAACAAAAAGTTATTTAAAAACCAAAAATTGTAGAGTAAAAACCATTTAAAATTAAGTGGCATTTTAAAAAAAAGAGGAAAAATACCAGAACAGCATGCCTCTAGAACAGCATACCGTTGGAAGCCCTTCACGGTCAATTCCTAAGAGTGTGACATAATGGGAATGTTTTTACTTGCCGAGAGAAGGAGAGCAAGGAGGGAGCCATCCTAGCCTCCCTAAGGTAGGAGTTCCAAAGTTTGGAGCATCCACTGGGAAGGCCCTCTCCATCCCAACTCACAAGGAAATGGGTGAAAAGAATAAGTATACAACGTATATAAAATTGGCATATTCGTATTTTGATTACCGTGTGCCCTTTTGTCAACCCATCCTGAAATAATAATGTAAGATTAGAGAAGATAAAAGAAACACTGCAGAAAACAAGGGTTAGAGCTTTATGATTTACCGTTTACGGTCCCGTATACAGTTCTATAGAAAAAGTGTACAGTCTAAAAGAGTGAAATAACAAAGAACTTTGGGAAATGTGAACAAATGACAGTGGCTAAAGCTAAGGTATAGATAGGAGTAAGAAATACGACATCTAAGGCAAAGGTTGCAGAGTTCGAGTTTTAAATCCAAGCTAACTAAGGAGAAAGATAAAACTTTTCATAGCCACAACATGGAGATAGATTATCTTTGTTAGTGATTACGAAAGGTTACTCATTAACAGAATGGGCAGTAAATAGAGAACAAATGAGGACTTTTTTTTTCCCAACAAAAGCAGACTGTACATGTCAACCGCTGTTGGTGACACTGACTGCAAAATGGAGTCCACTTTCAAAGACACTGTCCTTTTCTATATAGCAGCGAAGGGGAATGCCTGGCCTTTGGAGTCCAGCCATTGCTGGCTAGCAGGAAGAGGACCCTGCACCATTTCTGTTCAGTTATAAGAGACAGCGATCCCTTCCTTACTGTGATCTCAACCAGTGCTTGCAGCCTTGCCCTCCCAGACCTCAGCAGGCTTCTTAGGGTGCTGTCTGAGAATGCTTTGTTCTTTTCTGTTTTCAGGGGAAGAGGTAGGGGTACAGATGGGTGTCAAAGTGCCACAGAATGGCACTTACCTGCAAGGGAAGGGATTAGTGTCTCTTCACACGAAGTTCCCAAGCTGTACCATAGAGTTAATTTGCTGTTCTAAGACTCTGCACCTTATAAATCCAGTATAGCATTATCCACACACAAGAGGGAGGTGGCAGTAGTATCTAAGGACCACAAGGTTTGCAGAAGTACATGAAATCTTTAGGATGGATGTGTGTGTGGCTGAGACATTGCGGCTGGGACTGGCCATGCTGAATGGTGATGGAATGCTGGCTGGACTGCTGAACTCGGGCAGAAATGGAAAACTGAAATGGAGGGGAAGGAGTCATGCAGTGTTGAGTATTCTGGAAGGAAGGGATAGACATGGCTAGTTGCTACCTCGTACCCGATGCCCTGAGCAGAAGGAGCCCATCACACTGCAACATTTTGTTGCAGGGTCCCCTTTGGACTCTGATTTGAAAATGCTGCTGGGCAAGAAGTGTGTGACTACCACCACCTATCGCCACCTCTGTGTGATGTTCCTGAAGGCATCTGGCTGGCTGCTGCTGGATGACAACTACTGGCTTAGGAGAACTTCAGTCATATCCAGCAAAGCAGTTGTAAAGCTCTTATAATCTTTGTCCTACACAGCAGCATGATTGGATTCTGAAGTGGTTTTAATTATTAAAAGTGGTAAAAATAAATTAAATGCATTCATTAACATTGGGAGAAGTTTTTGCCTTGTGCCTTCAGAGTAAACATTCCAACTTCAGGGCATCACCCGTGGAAAAATTCTAATCCCTGGTTGTTACCTACAACTCGAGGTGTGCCTTTCAGCTCCCTGTTTCCGCCTATCCCTCCAGTAGCCCCCCTACAGATCAACTGATAGCAAAATTCAAAGCAGAGGAACCTATAACCTGCGAATGATTCCTAAGTATTCAAGCAAGTGGGCCATGCTGCCACTAAGTGGTTGGGGTTCCTGGGGTCTTCTGAGAAAGGCAAGAGAGACCTCCCAGTCTAAAATTACAGTGGGGCTGACATTGATAATCTAGTATATAAAAGTCAAAGATCATGAGCTTGTCTCAAGCAGGCGAAGACCTCATATGAGTGGCTGTGTCAGGCAAGAAAACCTCATATGATTGGCCACCTGAGAAGATTCTATGGAATCCTGGGATTTGCAGTTTAGAGAGGGGCCTTTAGAATTAGCCAGAGAGCTTTTGGGCCTGGAGCCAGTTGCTATGGAGACAAGGCCTAGCCGTAAGAAGGGGGAAAACAGTATTTCCTCAGAAGCAGAACCTCTGTATGCTGACATCTCTGAATACAGATTGGATTGGAGAATATGGGGGAAAGTTACAGGTACTGGACAACACAATTTGGGGAATTAGAGACACAGGATCTCAAACCTGTGTATTTCAACCACATTTAATTCCTAAAGTAAGGTAAGGTAATTCCTAAGGTGTCTCCTGTGTGTTACCTATGAGAAAATAAAATCCCGGGCAATGCTGGGTATATATACTAGTAAACTATATATATAAATAAGTTGGTCTCAGTTTTCTGAGCTCATCTGGGAGAGAAATTCTGTGCCACTACATTTGTGAGTAGTTGGACCACTTAACAATATCCAGAATTCACTGAAGCTGCATAACCTGGAGTTAGGTATTAATGATTGGTTCATATTTACAATCCCTGCACATTCTATACATATTAATGACTGGTTTATATTTGCAGTCCCAGCATACTGAAAGTCCCCCAGTCTGTTCCCCTGTATGCTGTTCTCCCCACCTCTGTATGACTGATCTCCAGCACAAGGGGGAATTATGACCAAAACCCTGCTTCTGCCCATGCCACTAGCAATTGCTCACAGTAAGGGGGTGGGAAGTCATCTGCTTTATGAACAACAAGAACAAACCTCTGTCAGTCACAGCGGCTGCTGTTGGGTAAGTGGGGATGCGGGAGTCAGGTGAGAAGTCACTACGTAGGTATGGAGCTAACATAGGCAGAAGAGGCAGAGATGCTAGGCCAGGAGAGCAAATTGTGTGCCCCAGTCACAGCTGTTTTTGTGGCCCCAGAGGGAGAAAGTTTATCCCACTAACATTAAATAAATAATGGATAGTTGTACCATCCAAGGCAGCTTCTTGTGTAAAACAAGAACCTGGGTCCTGTTGATTAATTTCAACTATTCCAGATGCCCTGAATCAATTTTTAAACAGCGAGTCAGCACATAAATTCTGTTGATTCAGTGCGTCTAATCTAATCAGGCTTATCAAGAGAATTCAGGGTATAGTGTGTCACCATACACTTCATTTTAGCTTATGGTTTGTTTTGTTTTGAAAACAAGAAGTGACCTGGTAATTTCTGGGTTCATTTTAAAGGATTACTGCTTTTCTCAGGTGGTCATGAATCCAGAAAAATGACTCCAGAGTTTGTCCATCCCTGGCTTAAGCAAAAAAGGATGGAGGAAGCAGAGGAAAGGAGAAAGCAGGTAGATTATATTCGCAAGGAGGAGCTGAAACAAAATGTTAGTCACCATTTTGCAGTTGCTGATTTTGTTCAGTCTCCTTTAGGAGCTCTTTTTGAAAGATGTCTTGAACTGTGCTAAATCTTAAGATTCCACCAAATCTGATGTTAATTTTCTCTTCTCCGTGGGTGTTGCTGTTTTGGCTATATAAGCAGTGGCATCCACAGCTGGAATATTAGAAGCACAGAAAACAAGTGGGGGCTGGCAGCAAAATGTAACCATGTATTCCCAATGTGAATTTGTTCCACAAGGCTGTGACTAAGCTGAAAACCGCCAAAAGTTAGCATCAAAGGCAATCTATGCTCTAACTTAGGCCTTGATTTGCAATTTATTCAACATTTGAACAAGTGATTACGCAGTCTAATTGAACACATATTCTGAGCATGGAGCTTTTGTCCCTGAGGATATTTCAAAAGCAGGTTCTCAGTATTTACTACAAGGTGAGCTCTTCAGACATGGTGTGGTTCTTTCTACCTTTCTGTGGGTCCGTAGGTCTTTTCCTCACCTTCCAGTTCTGTCATTTTTGTACTTCTGCAAACCTCAGGAGTCACCAAAGTCTGCCGGTACCTTCCTGTTGCATGTGGGTGATGCCCTATTAGGTACGTAATCATGGCCATTCTCCAGGTTTGGAAGTATATGCTGTGCCTTGGCTTTCAACTCAAAGGGTGTACATATTTCTCCCTGTGCCCATTGCATCTCTATAACCACAACCCCACATATCCTGTCTGCTCTGGGAAGTTTAGCTGGGACAGGCCTGCTGAGGGACTGTCAAGGTATATCGGGTATTGTAGGGTATCTTTCACAGTAAGGCAATGGCAAACTACCTTTGATTATTTACAGTATTACCAAAGAAAACTATACAAAACTCATGGGGTAATAAGGAGTTGACAGGTGACCTGAAGGTATGTGTGCATTCACAAAGAGATAGGGTATGGATTCAAGCTGCAGGAAAGGAGATTCCACCTGAACCTCAGGAAGAACTTCCTGATGGTCAGGGCTGTCCGGCAGTGGAATGCACTGCCTCCATGGAGTGTAGTGGAGTCTCCTTCATTTTAAGCAGAGGCTGGATGGCCATCTGTTGGAAGTCCTTTGAGGGTGTTCCTGCATGGCAGGGAGTTGGACTGGGCGGCCCCTGTGGTCTCTTCCAACTCTACATTTCTATGATTCTATGAAAAATTTGTGGCTGGCCAGGAGTCAAACGGCTTTACGAGCCAGAGTCTCCGCAGTCCATCTTTGGTAATACCACTTGCTACACCTTGCTGGCTCTGAAAGGCATCAGACCAAGGCAAACCAGACGCCCCAGAAAAAGAATGGAAAAGAGAGAACGGTCCAGAACTGAAGTCCAGAAAGAGGATCATCAAAGCAGAAAGAAAATGAGCACAGAATATTAGGAAGCTGCAGAGATGAGCAAAGTCAACACCTGCCAAATAATTTGGCTGCAAATGTATGTATGTGTGCATGCACTGGAACATGGCTGAGCAACTGTGGCCTTGCAGGTGAAGCTGCACTATAACTCCCAGCATCCCTTGCCATTAGCTGCACTGGCTGAGGCTTCTGGGAGCTGTAGTCTAGTAACTTCCTGAAAACACACCCCATTATTGAGAGGGAGGAATGATGGGCTAAGAATTTACTCTGTCCCTCGTCTCTGAATTCCTTGTAGACATCTACGGAATTCCTATTGTAGCCAATTTTTATTAACTGTTAGATTTCTGGGCCCTTTAATACTGAAACATCAGTCTCACAAGGCCAGCAGTCTGTGGAAATCACCAAATTAATGGGGCAAAGTGGGAAGCCTCCAGCAGAAATGCAGAGTGGAGATAGGCATTACCTGTGTTTGGGGATATAGGAATGACAGCAGAGGTCAGACAGCAGAGGAGCCCTGGAGTGGTGACTAGTGATGTGGGAAATGGGGAGAGGCATGGAATAGTTCTGGATTAAGCAGCCAAACGTTGGCCTGGAATAACTAGAAAGATTTTAATATATAATTTGAAGGAAAAAAAACTAACCAAGGATACCCTTTGGAGGTTACAACCAAGACAAAGTTTAACACTCCCATGTTCCATTCACTTCAGTGGGAGAAGTTTTCTTGAATTTGACTTGGACTGAACAATATCCCTCCTTTTCAAACATGTTGTAACACCGTTAGAATGCAGGCAATTCATCTGTGTTGCATATGGATTGTAATGGCTGTTTGTTCAGTAGCAAGTCCCACTGAGTTCAATTAGATGTAGGACATAGTTGCTCTAAGGAGAGGGAATCATGTAGCCCTTCCAAGCCACTGGAGGTTTTTAAACAGAGGCTGGATGGCCATCTGTCAGGAATGCTTTGATGTTGTATTCCTGCATGCCAGTGAGTTGGACTTGATAGTTCTTGTGGTCTCTTCCAGCTCTATGATGCTATGATTCACTGTTGAATTGTAACTCTCAGCAGCCCTATGGACTGCGTAGCCAAAGGCAAGACATGCTGCAAGCTGCAGTCCAGCAACATCTGGGTGGCCATACAAATGCCATCCCTTCTCTAGATCATACTATTTGATTTCCTAGTTCAGCTTTCTAAACTCTTCTCCAACATCAGGCTGAGACCTTTTCCATGACTAGCTATCTAGTCATTTTAACCAGCCACACCAAAGGTTCAAGTGGTGCCTTTTTGTGTAGAAATCATGTGCTCCATCACCAACAGCTCTATAAAAATGTGGACTGTGGAGCTGAAGTTTGGGTTCCTGCAGCCCAATGCTTCCTCCTTCCCCAGGGATAATGATGCCAGGGTGGAGGAATGGCTGAAGTAAGGACTGGCAAGTTATGGCATGCATTACAAAGAAAAGGACTGTGCCAGCTGGTGGGACTCACAGAAGTGTAGCTTGCGAGGGGGCAGGGGATGAGGGCGTTGCCAAACTAAATTATTCACTCCCATGAAATTTTTCTCCAGCCATGCACTAACTTAAAACTTCAGTTGAGCATTTAGAAGTAGAATTCAAGTATCCAAAGAAAAGGAGCAGTTCCAGGTGTGAACAATTTTTAGTGTATTCCTCCCTGAAATGTGAGAAATTTGGAGGCTGAAGCAAAATTTCATTAGTGAGATTCCAATCTGACTTGGAGGAACAGTGCACTTATTTTGCTTCGCCCACCTTGTAGCTTTACTTCAAACCTCCAGCTGTCTGTAATCTTGCTTTCCTGAGAAAGGCCACGTAGGCCCACAAGTAGTCTGGTAAAATGGAATGGCAGATGGCTGGAATCACAGCTGCACAAGGCTTTGCTTTGCAACATGTGCAACTCAGCCAGGTACCCAAACGTAATCCATGCCTTTCGGTGAATAAAGCAGCAACAATTATGGCAGGGGAAAGTGGCAAAACTGGTGGGGGAGAATCATAGAATGAGAGAGCTGGAAGAGACCACAAGAGCCATCCAGTTCAACCCCTCCCATGCAGGAATACATAATGCACTCCCAACAGATGGCCATCCAGACTCTATTTAAAAACTTCTAACAATGAAGACTCCTCGATATTCCAAGGCCACCTATTTCACTGGTGAACAGTTCTTGCCACCTGGGAGTTCTTAATTTTTAGGTGGCATCTCTTTACCCGTAAGTTGAAGCCATTGTTCCGTGTCCTAGTCTCTGGAACAGCAGAAAACAGGCTTGCCCCATCTGCCATATGACATCCTTTCAAATCTTTAAACATGGCTATCATGTCAGCTCTCAATCTTCTCTTCTCCAAGCCAAACATACCCAGCTCCCTAAGCTGCTCCTTGTAGAAAGTGGAGCAGCCAGTGGAAGAGGGGAGTGCTCAGTGCAGCATAAGCACTAAGAACCTCTCCTCCTCCCCTGCAGTGGTCCATGGACAATTGTGAAAAGAACTTTCTCCTATTGGCTTGGTTGGTTGGTGGCTTTTGCCGTTTTTACCGTGCACGTAGGAGTAAAGCAATACAGGAGGTCCCCCCATCCATGAAGGATTTGTTCCCAGATTTAATGCAGGCAGCAAAAAAATGGATAACCAACTGTGCTGGGCTTCACATGCCTCTTTCCACCAAGGAAGGAGCATCCATCTCTCCCTCAGCCGAAAAAAGGCACAGAAAGCTGGGCTGTGATTTGCCGTGCATCTCCCAGCCAGCTGCGCAGAGTAAGGAACTCTGCTGGTGGTGGCGGCAGCAGTGGCCATGGCCCTGGAGTGGATCTCAAGTAAATGAAAACATGCGTACCAGCCACACAATTATGGGTACCTGTTGTATATCCAAATTATCTTTCCTTGTATCACTTGCTACTTTCTTCATTTATTTATACTTGCATACCCACTTTTCTACCAAGAATCTTATTAGTTATTAATATTTATGTCCTATCCTGCAACACTAGTGATAGAAGAAAGGACTACAAATACCATGAATAAATGAATGAGCCCTTGAGCAAATCAGGCCTGGACTCTCCCTAGAAGCCATGATAACTAAGCTGAAGCTGTTGTACTTTGGACCTATCGTGCCATGCCGTGAATTATTTAAAAAGAAATTCTTGGGAAAGTCAAAGGCAGTAGGATGAGAGGAAGACTCTACCACAAGTGGATTGATTCAATCAAGGTAGCCATAGTCCTGAGCTTGCAAGACCTGCATGGAACTGTTGATGCTTGGGCCATATATGGAAAGTGACTTGGCAGCAATTAAAAGCAACAACAGTTTCATCTGCCTTGTGCTGTTGCTCATATTGAATGGGCCTTATATCTCCTACTCAAGTAATGTAAGCGTGCACATGATTGCAACTTTGGGTTTATTGGCTTCAACTTCCTGATGAATCAAGCGCTAAGGAATTTTCAGGCGTACAGAGGTGGTAAGATATGAACAGCCACTTTACTAGCAGGTGACCATAAAAGAGTTCATAAATCAGATCGTTCAAGGACATCAGCAACCTTTGCATGGTCTGAGTATTAAGTACAATAGAACCTTGGAATGTTTCCATTACACAGCGATGCCAAGTGAGATGCGAGAATTTTGCATAGTTCTGCAGAGGATGTTATATCTTTGAATGCTCCCCAACATCAAAAGCTCCCTACTAAGAATAATCTAGCATACCCAAAGAAAGTGGATCAATTTGGCCCTCTTCCTGATGTGCTGGCTTGCTTCATGCAGAGGGGGTGGTACCAAGTGGGATGCAGGGAGAGAAATTATAGCAATTTGGAAATCTTGCTTATGTGAGGTCACATTATTTGCCTATCTAGCAGGGGACCGCCTAGCCTGTTTAGCTCCTGTACAAAATCTGTCTCACTATCTACTGCTTGATAATAGAATCATAGAACTGGAAGAAGCAACAAGGGCCAATGAGCTGAACCCCCTGCCATGCAGGAATACACACTCTAAGCACTCCTGACAGATGGCTTTCCAGACTTTACTTAAAAACCTCCAAAGAAAGAGACTCCACTACACTTCAAGGTAGCATATCCCATTTCCAAACTGCTCTCACTGTTAGATCTTTCTGATCTTTCTAATGTTTAGGTGGAATCTCTTTTCTTGTAGCTTGAAGCCATTACTCCATGTTCCACAGTGGAGTATCTAATGTAAACAGCAGCTAAGGCAAGTATAGAAGTTGCATCCCTAACTTCTTATCCCTACCTCCACCCCCATGCCTACAAGCATGGCTTTTTGTGCCCCCCGGTTGGAGCCCGGGGCACATGTCCTGCTTGCTCCACCCTAGGTACGCCTCTGATGTCTTAGTCTCTAGAGCAGTGGAGCAGCAGAAAACAAGTTTGCTCCGTCCTCCATATGACATGCCTTCAAATATTTAAACATGGCTATCATGTCCCCTCTTAACCTTTTCTTCTCCAGCTCCCTGAGCTCCTCCTCACAGGGCAGAGCTTCCAGGTGTTTTACCATTTTGGTTGTCCTTCTCTCAACATGTTCCAGCTTGTCAATATCTTTCTTGAATTGTGGTGCCCAGAACTGGACACAGTATTCTAGCTGAGATCTGACCAAAGTAGAATAGAGTGGTGCTATTACTTCCCTCAACCTAGACATTGTACACCTGTTGATGCAACCTAAAATCATTGGCTTTTTTAGCTGTTGCATCACACTGTTGATTTACATTCAGATGGTGGTCTACTAGGACTCCTAGATCTCTTTCACATCTACTGTGGTCAAGTATATGTGCGAGTGAGTGCAATTCCTTTAAAACCAGTGTTGTGTGCTTTCTATAAGATGTCCCAGTTTTACAGCTGCTACAGTTTGCACTAGCACTAGCAACAGCTTCCATCATCTTTGAGGGCTGTTCCACAGAGAATGCATAGCAACAGTCATCTCAGGAGGTTAACAAGGCATGAACTACTGTAGTTGGGTTATCCCTGACCAGGAAAGGCAATAGCTGACAGACCAGTTGAATCTGACTCCAAGCCCCATACGCCACCTGGGCCTCCAGTGATAGAGATGGATCTACGTGTACATCCAAGCTACGCACCTGTCCCTTCAGGCACCCATCGTATCCAGAGTACGTCATTTACCCAATTGCTGGACCAGAGAACCACTAATCAGAGAGGCCCCTCCATCTTACCAGGATTCCGTTTCAGTTTATTGGCCCCCATCCAGCACATTACGGCATCTAGGTACTGGTCCAGCACTTGTGCAACTCCAGCTGACTCTGACAACACGGAGAAAGAGAACTGAGTGGTGTCTGCTTATGGAGGGTGCCCAAATGGAGGAATCCAAGTGACTTCATATAGATATCAAGCTGTGCAGGGGATAGGACAACACTTGTGGCACCACACGGCTTGATAGGCATAGTAGGAATGACCAGGAGCCTCCCAGTGCCACTGTCTGGAACCAGCCCTACAGATAGGCGTGGAACTACAACAACACTGTGCCAAAATGGAGAAATAGCACTTGTTGCCTTGCCCGATAGTGTTAAAAGTCACAGACGCTCTGCCAAAAAGGAGTGGGTGGGAAGGAATCCTATTCAATCTCCAGTCCTGAAGTGCCATACCTTTTCTTTTGAAATGTTCTTGGAATGAACAGGACCTTTGTTCTCTTGCAGCAGTCTGCCACTCAGCAAAGAAAAGGGGTTGGGGCAGTTGATGCTCTTAATCTTACCCAGACTTTGGACTGGTCTGTCAGGTTTATTTTTAAACCAGAGATTTAATGACACCAACCAAAGGTATTTCACCGACTGAAGGTATTCTTCCCACCTTCTCCCAGCTGGAACAAGCCACCAGAGAAGGATGAGACAGAGCTGAGTGAAAATGGTTGACAAAGAAAGTTACCAGATCGCTGTCGAGATGAGTGAGAAAGGAGGTTTAGAGAACAATGGGTTCGTTCAGGGTGAGGAGGTGGAGGAAAAGGAGAGAGATGCCAGCAGCCAAGAAGCCTTGCCAAAACTGTGTGATTTAGGAACTAAGCAAGAGTTGCAGCCTTATGCTGGAATGCCCAGAGAGGTCCTCCTTCAGTTTTCAACTCAGGCACGCTACCGAGTTACCAGAGAGATACTTTTTTGGTTGATCATTGCTGCTTCCCTGGTGCTTGTGGCAGCTACCATCGCAATCATTATCATGTCCCCCAAATGCCTTGGCTGGTGGCAAGCCAGCCCCATCTACCAAATCTATCCTCGGTCATTTAAGGACACCGACAAGGATGGAAATGGCGATCTCAAAGGTAAGTGCATGTGAGGTTTCTGTTGTAGAGTAACTTAATGCAGGATGAAGCCACATCAATAGTATTTCCTAACAAAAAATGTTTTTTTTTTTAAAAAAAGGATGTTTTGGAACAGTGTTGCTGAAATAAGGGATAGATGCCTACAAGACAAGGAAGTTCATCCGTTATATGGGACCTTGCAGGAAAGGATATCTTTAATGGTCATCTGGAACTGCTAGTTTTAAGTGTCCCTTTAGACTGGCAATCAGCAATATAACACTCATTATCAAATAATGGGTTGAAAGTCACCACATCCTAGAAATCATGTGGAAAGTGACGACTTGACCAACTGCTTGATAGGGACACATTGTTAGTGACTGGTGTTTTGTTCTTTACTGTGGTTCCAGCAATATTGTTCAATGGCCAATTTTTTTGTTGAAGGTTGGCCCTCTGCACTTGTGGGTTTAGCTTTCCTAGATTTAGTTGCAAGTTTCTCCAACCACTGCTCCTCCATCTTAAGTGCTTCTTTTCTGGGAGAACCTTCCTTCTCAGCAGCCCTGTTCAGGCCATGCAGCCCTTTAAAAAAAGCCCTCTCGTCTTCCCCCACCTCACCAGCTAAGAATGGCTTGCAGCCCAATTTGTCAGCACCACAAACCCCCCACACCCAGGGCAGGAGATGAGTGAGAGAGAGGAAGTATAGGGCCACTGTGCCGACCCATCCCCTTTCCTTCTCCTTTCCCTGACCTGGAACATTTCCTCACGGCACTCTTATAGCGTGATGATTCCACTTTCAACCTCCTATGGAATCCTGGGGTTTGCAGTTCCGGAAAAGGCCGGCTGGCTATAGGAGTGTCGTGCAGAAATGGCCCTGGTTTGGACTCTGAGTGCCTTGGCCACCTTCCTACAGACACACACACACATTTTGATATTTGCGGTTTTTCCACTTCTGCAAGGGTCCTGTACCCCTAATCTTAGCAAATGTGGAGGGCTAACTGTACATATATTTAAATTAATTACATACTTTAAATTTAACAAAATTATTTTTATGTTTCAGCCATAGTGGGATGTGATAGCTACTTTTTGGACTACATGAACCAGAATCCTCCAGCCAGCATAGCCACTGGGCGTGCTGGTGACTAAACCTAGGACCTTTTGTATGCAAAACGCAGACTCTGCCACCAAGCTGTAGCTAGATGAGCTTCCTGGGGAGCTGTGAGTGAGACAGGCAGACAAGTAAAAATGTTGGTGAACAGATAACTCTTAATGCATGTTTGGCAAGTTGCATGTTAACCCATATTGCCCTGAAGCTTAGGAGCTAAACCAGTGGCTTCCAGTCTTGAGTCCCTAGGTGTTGTTGGACTATATCATGAATGATCCCTGACCATTGGATGGGGTTTCTAGAAGCTGAAGTCTAATAATATAAGGGAAAACTATTGGCCTAAATAGGATATTTGAAAGAACACCTTCAGGCTTTTCCTATATGTGCACATTATTGTTTAGTAATTGCATGCTAGAAAGTAACTGTTCTCCACGGAGGCTAAATGCTGAATGAATCCAGATAGATAAAGGAAATACACTGCACATGGTTAAACAATTGTCATCTATCTTTGTTTTGTCCAAATTTGTGGAAGTTAAGGAGGATAGTTTGGGACACATTCATGGAATATGAGTCAAATATATTTTCTGTAGGATTGGAGGCTGTATGTGCTTCTCAATACCAGTAGCCTGGGATCGTGAGCAGGAGGCTGGTATTACACTCATGTTCTGCTTGCAAGCTTTCCAGAACCTCTGATTGGACTATTTGGGAACAAAATGCTGGAATGCATTGGTCTTTGGTCTGTTTCAGCACAGCTGTCCTTCTCAAGATTACATGGACTGAGCACGGATGTGAGCATTGGCCTCCATTAGTACTTCATTTTGTATGATCAGAAAAAATGCACGTCCCTCCCTTTCCTTTATTTCTCTAACCAGGTATCCAAGAAAAATTGGATTATGTCCAGTATCTCAATATAAAAACCATTTGGATCACATCTTTTTACAAATCTGCCTTACAAGACTTTGGATCTGGAATAGAGGATTTTCAAGCTGTAGATCCGATGTTTGGGACAATGAAAGATTTTGAAAACCTGGTTGCGGCGATCCATGATAAAGGTTGGCTTTGCTCTTTAAAAGCAGGGCCTGGCTTCAGAGCTTTTATGTGTGTGTTGTAATGGTGTTGCCTGAGTTCCGGTTGAGCCCATTTTCAAATTATGCTTCTTTAATGTAAAGAGAATCTTGATCTCATAACATAGACTTTGATCCAGAGTTACCCTACTATGGCCATTTCCACGCTGGGCTGTTCTAGCACTGTGATTCCGCTTTCAACCTCCTATGGAATCCTGGGGTTTGCAGTTTCCAGCCCCTCCCGAAACTGCAAACCCCAGGATTCCATAGGAGGTTGAAAGCAGAATTGTAGTGCTAGAACAGGCTAGTGCGGAAATGGCCTATGAGTGGAAGGTGTTTTCCTCTTACTGTGGGTTAGAGGTCAAGGTGTAGAAGGTTTTGTACTCCCACTAGTTATTTATCTAAAGTTCCTTCCATCACATCCTATACCAGTGGTTCTTAACCTGGGGTCCAGGGACTCCCAGGGGGTCCTCAGAGCCCTCACAGAGGGTCCGCGAAGCCTTGCTGCTGGACACCAACATCAGGGACATCGCAGCTGGGAGCTTGTGGGTGCTGAAATTGCTTCCTCATTTGCAAATGACGGAGCAGTTTGGGCACGCACACACACACATACCCCTGCTGCTGTGTCCCTGATGAAAGAAACATAGCAGTAGGTGTGTGTGGGTGCCCAAACTATGACTCTGGTTTGAATCCCCACTTGCCCATGGAAACCCATTGGGTGACCTCAGGGAAGTCACATTCTCTCAGCCTCAGAAAAAAGATAAAAGCAACAAATCTGGTCAAGAAAACCCTCATGATAGGTTCTCCTTAAGTCAGTTTTCAAAAGAGAGAGACATGATAGCTGGAAAGAACCTCCCTCTGTCAGCGGCACTTTGTTGTTGTGTGCCTTCAAGTCACTACTGACATATGGCAACCCTAAAATGAACCCATCACAAGGTTTCTTTCTTTCTTTTTTTGCAAGATTTGTTCAGAGAGGGGATTTGAATCCTAATCTCCAGAGGCCTTAAATACATACATACATACATACATACATATTTGAGTATTTAAATCTAAATTTAAATTAAGTCTTGGAAGCCCCCCACAATGGGGGGAAGGGGTCCCCTATGCCATTTCTAAAGGTCCCATAACCTCAAGATCAGCCTTTCTAGGGGTGCAAATGGAAGGAAAAAATTGGGAAAGGCTCCTTCTGCCTGTAGTTACTTGTACGTAAGCTATGCTTTTTTTTTTTCATGAAATCCTTAGGGTGTTTTCACAATACACAGTTATAGCACTATTATTCCACTTTAACTGCCATGGCAACATCCTATGGAATCCTGGAATTTACAGTTTGAGGGGGGTGATATTTAGAAGTTTCAGCCAGAGGATTCCCATGTCTGACGAAACTACAAGACCTGGGATTCCATAGAGTGCAGCCATGACAGGTGAAGTGGAATCATAGCACTATAACTGAGTAGTGTGAACTGGCCTTTGGTTGCTGGAAAACTGTTTTCTTTTATATGCCACTTAACTCCATTTGACTTCAGAATTTGGATCCTCACAAATTCTTTTAACAGGATGCGTAACCATTCTTTATAACAATGCTTAATATTTACAGCATTTTTCCCTAAGTAGGTTCAAGTGCTTTGTCTGGATTAGCAAAATAATTAAAATAAAGCTATTTGATAGGTAAACATTATTTTTTATTGTATATTTGCTTTTAAAAAACAAATTCAAACCTTAGTTCACTTTGAGGAACAGTACACATGCATGTTATTTGACTTGCTCTTCTGTGTATCTTGACATGTAAGGTTTAAAAGTGATAATGGATCTAATCCCAAACCATACCAGTGACAAGCACAAGTGGTTTCAGCTTAGTCGCAACCGGACTGGAAAGTACACAGATTATTACATTTGGCATGATTGTGCACAAGTCAGTGGGAGAACTATACCACCAAATAACTGGGTAAGTAAAGAATTCTGGTTATGCAGAAATAATAAATGGCATGATTGTGATGTAAAGAATATAGGATTGCAACACTGTGGGTGCAAATTATACCAGTGTTTCCCTTTCTGGTGCCTTCCAGATACATTTGTACTACAAAGCCCATCATCCCCAGGCAATATCACTGCTGAATGCTGATGGGAAATGTAGTCCAATACATTTGGACTACGGTGGAGAAAAATCCTGTAAGTAGCTCTCTGGCATAATCCCTGCTTATGTCACTGTAAGTGCTTTTAAGGCCATTGGAGAAAGAGGTGTCCTGTACCACCTCGAGAAACATCTTTATTCCTAGGTGCTCAAGAGCATCCAGAGGCTCCTAGACGCAGATCCATTTCCTACAGGGATATATCCAGGATCCATGCAACTGTTCTTGCATACCCCAAGCAACAGAAGTCACTGCTCTTAAAAAACCTCTACCAATGTAGCTGTTTTTGAGGCCAGGATATCTGACAGACTTATTGGTTTGTTTATTATTTATAAATGACTTGGATGATGGCATAGAGGGCATTCTTATCAAACATGCAGATGACACTAAATTTGGAGGGGTAGGTAATACCCCAGAGGACAGGATCAGAAGTGAACATGGCCTTTATAGATTAGAGAGCTGAGCCAAAACTAACAAAATGAATTTCAACAGGGAGAAATGTAAGTACTGCACTTATGCAGAAAAAAATGAAATGCACAGATACTGAATGGGTGATACCTCGCTTGACCACAGTACATGTAAAAAGGATCTAGGAGTCTTAGTAGACCACAAGCTGAACATAAATCAACAGTGTGATATGACAGCTAAAAAAAAGGCCAATGTGATTCTAGATTGCGTCAATAGGAGTATAGTGTATAGAGGTATACAAGTAATAGTACTACTCTATTCTGATTTGGTCAGACTTCAGCTGGAATCCTCTGTCCAGTTCTGGGCACCACAACTGAAGAAGGATATTGACAAGCTGGAACATATCCAGAGAAGGGTGACCAAAATGGTAAAAGTCCCGGAAACCATGCCCAATGAAGAGCAGCTTAGGGAGCTGGGTATGTTTAGGTTGAAGGAGACAAATTTAAGAGGTGACATGATAGTCATGTTTAACTGTTTGAAGGGATGTCTTATTGAAGATTGAGCAAGCTTGTTTTCTGCTGCTCCAGAGACTAGGACATAGAGCGATGGACTTAGGAAAAGAGATTCTACCTAAGAATTAGGAAGAACTACCTGATGGTAAGAGCTGTTTGACAGTGGAATATGCTGCCTCTCAACGTTTTTAAATAGAGGCTGGATGGCCATCTGTCAAGAGTGCTTTGGTGGTGTATTCCTGCATAGCAGGGGGTTAGATTGGATAGCCCTTGTGATCTCTTCCACCTCTATGATTCTATATTTCCCCATAGAAGTCTGCCTGGGCCCTTAGATTCTCAGGAGGGGCCCTTATTTCAGTCCCACTGGTAAGTATTCTTGATGAGGGCTGAAGACAGGGCGGGAGTAAGCGATCGTACAATGGGCTGGGGCAATTTTCCACCTGTGACTGGCCAGTGGGCCACACCGGCATGTTTCAGTATGCCCAAAGTGATGCAGCATCATTTCTGGGTTCCATTTTGGCCAATTTTGGGGCATTTTTTAAAATTTCCTTTGTGTTTTTCGGAGGCTTGAGGGACTTGGGAGAGTCAGGGAAAGCAAACAGCTGTGGTTTGGGACATTTGTGGTGGTTTGGGGACAAAAAAAGTCATCTGAAATTAGGCTGAAGAGAAATTTTAAAATCGGTTTTCACCTAGGGGCTTGGGGGAGTTTTGAGGGCTACATTTAAGTGTCCCAAGGCCCAAATGTGACCTGCAGGCCACACTTTGGCAACCCCTGAAATTGGCTGCCCCTAGGTTCTGCAACTCCCTTCCTAGGACGGATAGAATAACCCCATCACTACTGTTCTTCCATCAGCAGGCAGACTTTTTAAAAACTCCCAACAGACTTTTGAGAACTGAATGTTCTTAAAATAAGTAAGTAAGTAAGTAAGTAAGTAAATAAGAGGGTTCTTAATAGAGTGCATTCGTGTTCTTATTTGTACTTTTAAAACCCCATTTTTAAAAGTACATCACAGCTCTGTTTCAACATTGCCTCATCACAAGCTACTTCCAGTGGGACAATGAATTCTATGAGCAGAGAGATGGGGTCACTATGGGAAGCCTGCTTAGCCCCATGATAGCAAATTTTTACATGGACCACTTTAAAAAGCAAGTCTTGGAAACCGCACCAAAAAAGCCCACTGTATGGTTCTATTATGTGGATGGCACTTTCCCCATTTGGAACCACGGAGAAGAAGAACTGACCATGTTTCTGGACCATCTGAACAACATCCACCCGAACATCCAATTTACCATGGAAAAAGAAAATGAAGGAAGACTACCATTTCTGGATGTCCTGGTCATCTGCAAACCTAACCGACAATTGGGCCATACAGTTTACAGAAAACCTACACACACTGACAAATATCTACACAAGAACTCCAATCATCACCCAGGACAAAAAAAGGAGCACAATAAAAACTCTGGTAGACGGCTCAGGAAGAATCTGTGAACCCCATCTCCTGAAAAATGAACTGAACCATCTAAACTGGGCTCTACAGGCCAATGGTTACTCCAGTTCGGACCTCAGAAGAGCCTCAAGACCTGGAAAAAACCACATCAGTGAAGATAAGCAGCCGACCAAAAGAAATGTGTTTTTCCCATACATCAAAGGGGTCATTGACCATAAAGGGAAATTGATGAAGAAACATGACCTCCAAACAATCTGTAGACAGACAAAGAAAATTCAACCAGTGTTACATTCAGCAAAAGACAAGAGGAATCCTCTAACTTCTGAGGGAGTTTACCGCATACTTTGCAGCTGTGGGCAGGTCTACATAGGGACTACAAAATGCAGCATCCAAACACGAATCAAAGAACACGAAAGACACTGCAGACTGATCCAGCCAGAAAAATCAGCGGTAGCAGAACATGTCATAAACCAACCTGGACACAGAAATTGTGGACCATTCTGACAACTACTATGTAAGACTGCACAGAGAGGCCATTGAAATCCATAGACACATGGATAATTTCAATAGAAAAGAAGAAAATCGGAAAGTAAAACAAAATTTGGCTACCAGTAATGAAGAACACTAAAATCAAGACTCAAAAATATGCCAATGAACACCATCCAGACCCTGGAGGTCCCTCTACAGGGAACAACACAATCGGCTGCTAATGTACTTAATGCACTGTTATGCATATCCCTTGACTAACAATACAACCCTGGGGGATATCCCATTTAACAATAGGCCAACTGTAACACATACAAATTGCTCCCTCTCACCCAGGGGACTACACAAGTATATATACTTTGTTTCATGTCCATGCCACCAGATCCTCTGAAGATGCCAGCCACAGATGCAGGTGAAATGTCACGGAAAATACTAATAGAACATGGCCTCAAAACCTGGAAAACCCACAACAACCTGTGAATTCTGGCCGTGAAAGCCTTCAACTTTACACCTTTTAAAAATTATTTTTGATAGTTTCCAATGTTACAGATAATTTAATTCTCTTTTAATAGTGACCTTTTGGATGTTTTAATGGTATATAATGGTTTAATGACCTCTCCACTTTTGTGAGGGTTTGGGGCAGAGAACCCTCCCAGAAGTGGAAAAACCACAAATAACTGCCCCCTGCACTTCCCTTCTCATTTCCTCTCAGGTCTCCCCCTTCCCATTCCCTTGCATTTTGCTTGGCATGTGTGTCTTCCTTCTCCATGCCTGGGCAAATTGGCCAGGGAATGGAGGTGGACGTTGCTCCTCTTGCCTTTTGCCCCAGCACATGTTCTCCGCTCCCGGGAAAAAGTCAAGGGAATGTTGGTGGGGGGAGACATGCGTGCGCCTTCCTTTGCTGTGCATGATGCTTGCCTCCCCCATTCCTTTGCCTTTTGCCCAGGCACAGAGAAGGAATGCACACACATATGGGCAAAAGGCAAAGGAATGGGATGAGGAGAATGGCGGGGGGGACAGGTGTATCCTTCATGAATTATCAAATTTGCTAAGGTCAAACCCATGAATGTGGAGGGAGGGCTGTACTTATTTTAATTCTTAGGTGCCTTGAGTGCTTGGGTCTGTGAAAAAGAAGGGATTGATGATGGTGGTGGTGGTGGCGGCGGCAGTAATTAAAAAACTGCTGGAGTCATGCTCCAGCAATATAATTATTGGTTCTTAATCTATCTGCTTTGAGAACCTGTCTTTGGGAGTTGGCATGGACTGTGCATGGCCTTTGCCTGCAGGGTGTGTTCTGTGTTGCCATTTTCCAGTTCACTTTGAGCGCCTGTTTTGAGAAAAAAACAGGAATTTAACATTTGCAAGCAGGCAAGTAACACAAATAATGGGAATAAAGTCTTTGTTTTTTAGCGTACGAACAGCAGTACCAAAGGGCTAATAAATGGGCTTGTCATAGATACAGAATGAAAGAATAGCAAGAGCTAATGACTGACAGTCAGGAAAAGAATGAGTTATAGCTATAGCTACTGGTGTTGCCTACTAGAGTAAAAGGTGTTGTCTTAATTAGGGGCTTAGCTTTTGCAATGTGTCTCTGCTTTGATTTTAGCAGTTTAGTTTTGCCAAATGCTCTTTAGATATGCCTAGCTAGGGGACATTAATGCAGTAATTACATGCCAGTTTATTTGTTTCTAGTCCTCAAACTATTACAAAGCACAAAATCCATATACAGATAAAGAACCTAAATTATTAAAACACACACACACACACACACACACACACACACCCCTGATGAGGCAAAACCAAGACTTTAAAAATCAGGTGCACTCTGAGAGGGATTATTTATTTATTTATTTATTATTAATTATTTATTAAAAACTTCCTTCTGACATAAATTCCTACAGATAGGAAAAGTGTAATCTTCATAATTTCATGCCTGCCCTTTCCATAGAAAAATAAAATTATTAGCATCTTTTTTTTTTGGTATGGCTTGTGGTATGCCTTCAAGTCATTCCTGACCCTAAGGTAAACCTATCATGGGGTTTTCTAGGGGGCTGAGGGTGTGTAATACGCTCAAGGTCACCCAGTGGGTTTCCAGCGCCGAGTGGGGAATCAAACCTGGTCTCCAGGATTGTGGTCCAATGCTCAAACTACACCATGTTGGCTGTCGCTTGTCATATTTTCCTAAAATCTGGCTCATTGTCTCCTTAAAATTGGACTCAGTGGTTTTACCCTCACTACATTAGTACTGCTCTCATTTCTGTTATTTGGGCTGAGATCCTGCATGGAGCTGGTGGAGCATAAAGCTCTGCCAGACATAGCTTTGCTTCTTCTCTCTTGGCTATATTATCTACCTCTGTTCTGCCTGAGATATTTATTGGCTTGAACAGGGCAAGGGGTGGCCAGGTAGTGTCTAGTTATATTTGGGAAGCTGGATACATGAAGATTACACCAATGACGTCAGCCTCCAGAGAAACTGTTGTGAAATATGATAGTAGCGTAACTTACAAACAGAGTAATTAGTATTTACAATAAGAAGGTGAGCAACAACTGCTCCCACACCACCATACCACCTGCATAGAGTGCAGCAAAGAAATACAGCAGGCTTAGGCCATTTCTGCACTACACTGTTATAGTGCTGTTATTCCACTTTCAACATCCTGTGGAGTTCTGGGATGTGTAGTTTACTGAGAAACTCTAAATGCCCCTCTCTAAACTGCAAACCCCAGGATTCCACAGGATGTTGAATGTGGAAAAATAGCACTAGAACTGTGTAGTGCGGAAATGTCCTTAGCCTTTTCTGTAAAAACACATTGGACAGTTATTCCTGCATATGTTACAAATAGGATTCTGGCCATTATCAGATTTCACTAGGCACAGAAATACTTAAGCAAAGAATATTTAAGATGTGTGTTAAACGTGTGTTACTGTAAAAACAAATTTTATTTAAAATAATGAAACTAACAAAACTTAGTTGCAGAAATACATCCTTCAAGTAGTTTTTCGTAGGCTCTAGGGCTAGGCTATCTTGTATTTGACTCCCTGCCTTCCCTCAACATACCACTAGTGATAAAAATACAAAAAAAAATTATTTTGAAATTTTGCTTTCCTTCCCAATTACTTTATTTTTTTAATTTTTTTTATTAATCCTGTTTTTGCAGACCCTACAATTTTTGTGCCACTAGGCACTGTGACTAAGGGGCCTAATGGATAAGGTGACCTTGCCTTCAAGGCCATTTCCACACTACACTGTTATAGTACTATTCTTCCGTTTATAACATCCTATGGAATCCTGGGATTTGCAGTTTAGGGAGGGGCATTAAGAATTCTCAGCCAGAGAGCTCTTTGGCCTTGGGAAACTACCAATCCCAGGATTCCACAGGATGTTGACAGTGGAATAATAGCACTGTAACAATCTAGTGCAGAAATGGCCCATAGTTGTATCTTGCTCCTAAAACCGGAAACCTGTCTTATTCCAGTATTTTCAACTCCAACTTATCACCAGTTAAGAGTGTAATAATGTGCCTGTTTACTTCCAAGCGAATGCATCTAGGATCAGTTACTCAGTAACAGCATTTCAGGTCTTTGGCTGTTGTTGATCGGCGAGTGTTCCCAAGTGAAAAAGGACAGTGAAGTTGAGCTTCTTGTGAAGTAATTTACCCTCTGAAACATGTGTGCATCCAGTTAGAGGCTTGCTTACTACTAAAGCGTTAGCTAGTGTTGCTTTTTCCGCTAGTTAGCTTGATTTTAGTCCTCTCTGAGTCTGCCTTCCTTGCTGACTTTTGCCCCGTCTCTGTACAAACCTGTTGACACACTTCACATGACTAGTCGATTGTGAGACACCCCCTTGTTCCGTGGGCATCCCATCCTAGGCGCCTTCTCATCACAGCTGTCTCCTCTCCTTGCCAACGATGACATCAGAATAAAACAAACCAACTCATTGTTAGATTATTTGTGCCTGTTTCTATCATGAAAAGATGTCAGAAACTGGTTTTACTAGCACGAACACTCTTTATTTTCCACTTTTTAATGTGAGATTGGAACAGTTTGTGAAAAGTCTGCATATCTGTTTTGGAAAGGTTTCACCAGTTTGCCAAACGTCCCCTTCACTTGTTCAACTGCAGAACACAAACTGTTATTTCAGCAAATAAATAACTTCCCCTCCCTTTTTAACACCAGATCCTGCAGTGAACCTATATTTTGTAAAATGTGTTTTAATAAATTATTTTGTAATTTGCAATTACAAATTATATTGGTTTTTGTTTTAATATCAGTTTGGACAAATGAGAGAAAGAGCAACTTTATTTTTGTTTTCTCCATTCCAAATAGTTTCATTTAGACCATTGTTTATAGTTTTCTGTGCCTCTGTCCTGAATTATCTCAGAAAACAGAGGAAACATCAAATCTGTGGCTATTTCCTCACTAACACTATTATAGTGGTATTTTTCCACTTTCAACATCCTGTGGAATTCTGGGGTTTGTAGTTTCCTGAGGCCAAAGAGTTCTCGCTGAGAATTCTAAAGGCCCCTCCCTAAACGGCAAACCTCAGGATTCCACTGGATGTTGAAAGTGGAATAATAGCGCTAGAATAGTGCAGTGCGAAAATGTCCTGAGTCTGCAGACAGGAAACCGTGTTGCTGAACAGAGCTTGGATAAGTTAATTTTTTTGGATGACACTTCCCATAATTCCCCATCCAGTATGGCCACTGTTTAGGATCCATCCAGGAACCATTTTAAGTTAAGAAAATATTGGCAGTGTTCTCTTTTTTAACAAGCTCTCTCCGCTGCTGCTTACTTTACTCCTCTTCTCAGGGGGAGAGGATATTTTTTGTTTCAGGAATGGGTGCCGGGAAGATCAAGGCAGAATGCTGAGTGACAGGATATGAACCTTGTTATGACACTGACTGGAATTTAGAGGGATCTGGGCCCAACTTGTAATAGAATGAAGATTCCCAGACTGCAGGATTCCTTATACATGTGTATATGTGTGTGTGTTCAAATTGCCCGTTGACCTAAAGCAACCCCATGAATTTTGTAGGGTTTTCTTAGGCAATGGTTTTGCCAGCTCCTCCCCCTGAAATTTAACCTATAGCAACTGATATTAGTTGGCAGTTTCCCATCTAGGTACTAACCAGGGGCTGATTCTGCTTAATTTCCAAGATCAGGCAGAATCTGGTCCCTTTAGGGTATTCAGGTAGAGACTGGAAGAATATTCCAAATTCTCTTAGTTCAAAATTCATATTAGTGAAGATGAATAAATACACAAGATGATGACATCACAACATAGGCAAATATCTATATTATAGGTGGAAGGATTTCAGCTGCATATGTGGTGTCCATTTTTGGTTGTAGCTTAATTGCTTTCTTTTAGCCTTATAAAGAAATCCAAGTAATCCAAACATGACGATCTGGGGCCCTTCATCAGTAATCAGAAAAAGACAATTCATGTAACATGTAGGCTGAGAAAGCTTATGTCTGTGTTGAGTGTTAAGAGCAATGATCATCCTAAGTAACATAGTAAAAGGAGATATGGTGCTTATTGTGTAAACAGGTGAGCATACCGGGGAATTCCAGTTGGCAATATGATGATGTGAGAAAACAATGCTACTTCCATCAGTATGGAAAAGAACAGCCAGATTTAAATTTTCATAACTCAGATGTTCAAGAAGAAATCCATGTGAGTATCAATGAAATTCTTGCATTAAGAAATTTAAATAGTCCTCTTAGCAAGCAAAATGATTTGATTCAACTGTTATGCTAACTAACAATCTGGTGAAGAATAATGAGAATTTTTACCAGTTTTTATCAGTAACACTATAGCTATCCTTTTTTTTTTTAATATCACTTAAGTCAGGAATGGAGCAAGATGTCAGGAATTTAGAAATGTATAGTGAAATGGGGCAAAACCGAACTAAATTGTGACATCCCTTAAGTTTGGCAGGCAAAGCTGAATGGTTGAGAAAGACTGCTGGTCCATAGTAAACAAATTTGCTGTCTGTGCTAAATCTTTACATCTAATATGCTAGAGGATGGGAAAGCTTTACCATGGGATTCTACAAATGGTGTTACATGAGCTGGACCATATTTGGGTTGAGAAGGAATTTTAAAAATTCCATTCAGGGAATTAAGTGAAAGAAATTATCACAGGGTTCTCATTGTCTGAGGACGGTAATTAGAATACAAAGCAGGAAAAGACCCTAAGGCCTGGATCCATTGGTGACAACATGGCTGGCAACCTTTTAGTGACATATGGCAGTGTATTTCCATCTTATGCTTGTGTATGTATCATTTTGGTCACTGTAGAAGTTTATATTCCTTTCCTCCCTTCACAGTTAGCAAAACCCACCTAAGTCTCACTTTGTTGCTACAATAGCCACCCTCAATAGTTATTCTATAGCTGGTAGAGACTGTGTTCCCATGGCTAGATGCAGACTGATGACAGCAGCTGTTAAGATCTCCAGAGGGCCCCAGTGGGTCTTGATGGAGGATGTCCATGGTCTACATCTGGCTAATGCCAAAATAACTGTTTGGGAGGGGGACTGGCACAACGACATGGTGAGCCCTGGAGCTGAGGACAGGAAGCCATAGCAGAGGTCTGCATAGGGAGCTTTTGGGCTCTGTTTGTGCAATTCCCATTGCAGAAGGAGCAGTGCGTTCTGGCAGGGTCAGGTGAGACCATTGCTACTGCTGCGGTTCTCTTCATCAGTCTCCTTTGTGTTCGTTACCATGCTCTGTGACTCCTCTCTCCAATGCCTCCACTCCCTCAAGTATGCTGTTTGTTGTGGTTGACGGCTCCAGTGGTTGATAGACTTTCAAACAGGATGGGAACTGAACACAGGGACCGGGGGAGCAGTTGTTGCTTCTGCAAAGAGAATAGTGAGCCAATGATAACAATGCACAGTGTGTGCCAAAGCGGGGAGCAGAAGAAGTGGCGAGAGCATAACAGCACAAGCAGAGCTTTTCAATCCACCAGTGTCAAGTTGAATTTAAATGCCATATCCCTGAGATGCCAAAGACCATGAACGGTAACACACAGACTCAGTAATGCAGGGGGATTCTGGTATTTTTTTCATACAGTGAACAATAACACCGTCTGCTTGAGTAGTATTTGCTATGGTTGTAAATTTGCAGGAAGGAGGAGGTTGAAGATGCAGCTTGGAAATAAATTGTTATAAATTAACATTACCCCTGATTTGTTCAATTTTTTTTTACAATTATTTTAAATCATTATTTTAATTGCCAGACACAATTAACGTTGATTTTTTAAAAACAAATAATAACAGTTCTCGTTATTTTAATTACTGTCTATGTTTAGTGATGCTGAGTGATATTTTTAAATTTAGCAATCAAACAAATCAATGAATCAATGAATTAAGTTTAAGAAAATCTTAACAGATTAAAGTTATTTGATAAATAAAAATTAACATGTTGGTATTAACACTAAAATCCTAAGCACAACTGGAGGACAGATTGGGTCTGGCGTATGATCGCTTTGTGAGCTAAGCTAGGATCAGATAGAGACTGGCCTAAGATTACCCAGAAAATATTATGGTTCATTGGGGATGTGAACCCAGTTTTTCCCAGCTGTATGTCTCAATACAATGACCTTTGCTTTGGACTCTCCTTGCGAGGCAGACATTTATGGGTCCCTCGTGAGATGAAGCTATAGGAATTGTGATGATGGCTTCCTTAACTGAAATGTCAAACTAGATCACTCAGTATTTACCAATAAGCATCAAAGCTATATGGTATCATGTTTAGAACTCAAGACCGTGTATAGAACTCTAGACTCTTAAAACTCAAAACTGCAACATCAGCTTGTGATATTTGAATGCCTATGAAATATGCTCTGTTTGAACCATTTGGAAATAAGCAAATCTCATTAATTAATTATGTACTTTGAAATTGTTTTAATTCTTTTCAATTGGTTAATCATGTTTTAACTTTTGTATTCTATGGGTTTTGACTATATCTTTTTAATTGTAAGCCCCTTTGAGTCTCAACCTGGGAAAAAAGCAGGGTAATAATAATAATAATAATAATAATAATAATAATATCTTTTTTATGCTTAGGATATTATTAGTTTTTGGCTTGGCAAAGGCATTGATGGATTTAGTATTCGCACTGTTAAATTCCTTCTGGAAGCAACACACCTGAGAGATGAGCCTCAAGTGAATAAATCTCAAAATCCGGTAACAATTTCTCTGTTTTCTCTTCCTGCAAGGGATATGCTGGGGAAAGAAACAAGGGTCTCTTGCACTTGCCAGTGGTGCTATAATGTTTTTTAAAATCAGTGTTGCAGTTGTCAGGCTTGTGGTTAGCACGTATCAGTATGTGTGTGCCATAGTGTGTTTTAGCTTGTTCCACCTGCTTTAATGCTATTGTAAGCCACCCTGAGATCTCTTCATGGAGGGTGGGGTATAAATATTTTGATAAATAATAAGAATAAATAAATAATAGTGAGTGCAGTGCTCAGAGAGTCAAAGCACCAGGACGTTTTGGCTAGTGGGGAAACTAAAGATTGGAATCCTTATGGAATCCTTAAGACACTTTTTGGATCGGTGAGCGTCAGCAGTGGGAGCAGGGAGGGAAGGCAGAGGAAAACCATCTCCATGTGAAGAAAGCTGCTCTGCCAGCTCCCAAGCAGCTGTCATCCCTGCCTACCCGTTGTCACCGCGCCCATGGCACTTTTATCTCTGCTGCTACACCGCCGCTACCTATACTGCTGTCACTACCTACACTGAGACAGTTGTGCTGGTCAACAGGATCTTGGCCAATATTATCTGCCACTGTTACAGAGCAGTGTCTGCTTGCTAGTTCAATACTCTTGTCCATGAATTTGGAAGCTTAAGTGACCAACCCAGTGGACTTTAGGGAACCCCAGACAGATACAGACTAACTGACAAGAGATCTGCAAATACCTCAAATAAAGAGACAGGGTTGGAGGGAGCATGCCTGCTTCATCACCTCCATAGGTTTCCTTTTTTCTTTCTGAGCTGAGCTGCAATCCTCATAGTAGCCAGTGTATATGTGTTTTTCTGACACCAGTATATAGTAGTGAGCTATCTCTCTTCCAATGCAAGTTATTTGGTATTGCCTTGTTATTTGGTATTTTTATGTGGGCAATAAAGATCCTCTACAAAGGATCTCCTGTTGGTGGAGATGAGAAAGATTAGAACTGCTTTGTGGATATGGAGCAAAACTGCTGCCTACACATTTTTTGGACTACCCCTTAGGGACACAGGCATGAAGAATGTCACTGCTCTGTAAAATGTACACAGATCATTCCATCACTGGACATAATTTGATTGTAAAAAGCCAGTGTAGTGCATTTGTTTGAGTGTTAGATTATAATTCCCCACTCAGTCATGGAAACCCACTGGGTGATCTTGAATGCCTCATATACTCTCAGTCCTAAGATTATGGTGCCTTCGGCCATAAGTTGGAAATGACTTGACAACACACAACAACACCTATTATAACCAGTTAGCTTTAAAAAGTGATGTTTCAAGCTCTGATCTCAAAACTCTGTTTATGTCTTGGAGAGATTGGAAATTACCATTAGTCTTTTGTTGCTCTTCAAGGACAGCATCACGTCTTATTCCGAACTGTACCACGACTATACCACCACCCAGGTTGGCATGCATGATATAGTCCGCAGTTTCCGGCACACCATGGATAAGTTCAGCAGGGAGCCTGGGAGATACAGGTAGTAACACTATGACATCTTCATCTATCAAGGTTCTTCCAGATTAGTTTTAAAAAGCCCGAGTTCTTATGATAGATTTCCCTGAGGTTTGCCGGGTTTTGCTGGTATGTTTTCACCTCTGCATCCACTTGTTCAATTCTTGACTGTGTGTGTGTGTGTATGCGTGAGTTCTGATCTCTACTAAGGCTTTTGAAGATTTTTTTTAACACTAGGATATGGTTTGCTAAGGTGGCCATATGGTTTAAAGGGCAAATTTTCCCTTGTCTGAATTATAATTATTAGAGTTATAATTGTAAAAATGCCATTTCACTGGTGCACTGTGGTACTATAACTCAAAAACAAAGGAGAAGGAAAGGAAGTATATTGTTCTCATATGCCTTAGAATTAAAAAAAAAATAAAGATGAAATGGGGAGATTTGTCGATAGCAAGCTTTCTTGATTGGTGAAGGAGATATGGTTAAAATTCACTCTGACTATCCTAATGTATATAATATATGAATGTACCTATATAAATGTTAATATTAGATTTTAAAGCGAGAAACGTGATAAAGTAATATGTAAGATCACATTCAAGCTTATATTAGTAGAGTCTTGATGGGTTTAAAACTGAGAAAACAGATCCTCATTTATTATGTTAGCATATATTTGTAAAGACAATCTAGTTGGAAGCAAAGTCTCGATGGGGAAGATAGGAATGAAGATATAGAGTATATAAGTAGATTTAGGTTTGTATCCCTACCTGTTGTACTACTTATTTATTGTATCAATCACAAATATGTTGTTTTACTGAAATGCTTTTTATAAAAAAAAAAAAAATTAAAGATGGAACAAAAACATTTCAGTGAGTGCTGGGAACTGCCAGAAGATAGTCTGGGACAACAGAAATATTGTTTGGGTATTACAGGCATCTTTTGCCTATTCAACACATTAGGGACCAGAGCACGGTCAAAAAGCAGAAATCATTGAAATGTGGAAGTGACGACTCAGTGCCATCTTTTTGTTCAGTTGATTGAGAAAAAAGGCAATGTGGAGTCACTTTTTGGTGATTCTCTCTTTTGGCCCTTTTTGATTACAACCAGAATCCATCTATTCAATGCATAGTTGAAAGAGCAGACCACGTATCAAAAATATGGTTTACGGTTGTAATTAAAAAGGATCGAAAGAGCCGACCGTTGAAAACCAGGGGATGTCTGTATTTAAAAACCTCAGAGCTACACCAATAAATACAGCAACTTGCTGTCACGTTTGCCCCATTTAGAGGAGCCCTTAGTTATCTTAAATGTTTCTCTAGGAAACAGGGTAAAAATGCTGGTGCAGAAGATCCTGAACATTTTTTTTTGAAAAACACATTCATTAACTTTGTAATTGACATGCCTACAGTTTTCTAAGTGTTGTACTGACAGGGGCAATTAAGACAATTGAATCATCACTATACGAGATAAAAAAAGTAGTGGGGAGAGAAAGCGAAGCTTGTGATGAAAGCACCTTGCCATGTATCATTAAAACACTTACCAGGATCCAAAGTGACCTTAGATAAAGAATCATCATTCCGATCTATTTCTGTACAAAAAGAATAACAATTTTGTTAAAAAAAATGGTTTTGAAAAAAAAATAACTCAAATGTTGTCCTCTTTTGAAGATTTATGGGCACAGAAGCCAATGACCAGGATAACATTGAGGAGACCATGAATTACTATGGGACATCTTTTATTCAAGAGGCAGACTTTCCTTTTAACCTCCATCTCATGAAGATGCAACAAATCTCGGGGAATGCTATTTTTGACACTGTAGCTTTGTGGATGAACAATATGCCATCAGGGAACTGGCCAAACTGGGCGGTAAGCATTTGGCCTCAAGTGCTCATGGTCTTTTTACTGGTTGCAAAACCATCTTTTACAACTCCAACAGCCAAACAATTGCTCATTTTGTTTATAGTGCAAATCTATGGAGAAATAAATTTACTGAGTTAAACAGAACATTTTTCTAGGTAAGTATGTATAGCATAGTGGGAAATACTAGGATATTGGGAAATACTTTTGACTGCTGAGTAAATATGTATAAGGTTAATCATATTTGTATTATGTCTAACCTGTAAATTGGTCACGGCAGCACGGATAGAATGGTTTTCCCTCGTTTAAATTCACAACGATCTTGCAAGGTAGGTAGGGTTGACAAGCTGTGAGTGGCTGAAGGGCATCCACTGAAAGGGGAATTTGTAGCATGATATGCAGTAACTGGTTGATGGGTTTTAAGGTTCAAAAAAGATGCTTTCTTGGGAAAATGGAGTCAGTCACATGATTTCCAAAACTGTTGCCTAAGCAATGAAAGAAAAATGTTATCCTATCAATATAGCAAGATACAGAGAAATTTCTAAATTATTAGAACTTGTTTCACTGCTGTGCTCCTTTTTCTGCCTTTGTGTAATAAAATGAGGAATCCTGCTGTTTGAATTTAATATTTTGTTGCACACAGATTTTTATTTCTGATAATTAGACTTCACCTGACAAGACCATTCCTTTGTGTTTAGTGACCTCAGAACAATTTATTTCCTCTACTCTGCATGGAGCACAATCTCTTTTAGCAGAAAGCAATATTAAACCAGTTTATTGTGAGTGTTGAGCAGCGTGATTAAAAAGCACGTAAGCACTCCGTCAATATAATAACATTGTCAACAAGACTTTTCCATAGGGGGTATAATCTAGCCAAGTACTTTATTGTGTAGGCCATTTTTCAAAACAATGCTTACCTCTCTGGAAACACTAACTTCATTAATTTAAATGCCAAAAGTTGCATACTGCTACAAGTAAGAGGCTGTGTCCTATGTAGTGTTCATCAGATATTTTGTTGCCTGGAAAAAACAAACAAGGTAATGTTGTATGTATAGAAGCTGACTGATTTGCAGTGATGTATTTAAGTCTTTTACTCCAAGTCTCAAGTCAGGTCTCAAGTCCTTGAAGATCCTTTCAAGTCAAGTCTCAAGTCTGGAAGCCAACTTTATACCTCAACCAAAATTCCAGAATTATTGGATAGAGTGAAATAAAGTCAGTTTTAACAATTTAGCAGAACTGGCCTTCCACATTTGCAATTTTGTCATCTGTAGCTTCAGAAGTGGGGAATAGGATTCTATCTTATTCCCCATTACTGAAGATTCAAAAGCTTTAGAAGGAAGGATCCTTCCTCCTCAATCCCACTGGCTAACACATTTGCTGTTCCCCTCTGAGGAATGCACCTGCACTCTGGAGGCGAGTCTTGTCTTCTGCTCTTAGGAAAAGTTTCAGAAGGCCCCTCCGATATGCAGCAGAGACAGGCTGCTGAGCAGACCTCAGCCCTGCCTCGAGCCCATTGCTTAACCTGTTTGCTGTTCCCCTCTGAGAAATGCGCCCACACTTTGGGCTTTAGAGAGATTGTCATGTGACTAGCAGGCAAAAAGAGATGGAGGCATTGTTCAAAGTCGTAAGGTGTCTGGATGAATTAATGTTACTGAACGAAGGGCATCAAGTCAGTCATTAAAAATATACAAGTCTTGAGTTGAGTCATGCATCATTTATGGCCAAGTTGAGTCTGAGTTGAGTCACCGAAGTGACTTGAGTCCAACGTGAGTCCGACTTGAGTCTACATCACTGCTGATTTGGCAGTTGAGTGTTTCCTCAACACTAGGGATTGGACAGAATGCTCAGCCATGTCTGAAGGAAGCTAGCTTAGGGCAGGCTGCAGGAGACAACAACTGTATCCTTAGATGCCTCATTGCTGCCTCCCAGCAATTAACTGGCTGAAATGGCCGTTCCGTACTCCCCAATTGTAGAAATCACCCTGGACTTGATATCTGATGGAAATGTTTTGTTTATTGTCCATGTTTTTAAAATGTTATAGTTATAAAATAAGAGTTGTATCCAATGTAGTGGCCTGGATCCATCCCCTTCTTCTCTGTTGTTGTCGTCGTCTTCGTCTTCATCACCATCGTTGTTGTCACTTTTTTGCCTGACATTGGGCCTCAAAGTGACTTACATATTAAAACAATAGAAATGATGATGATGATGATGATGATGATGATGATCGGAGATTTCTAAGCAGAGGCTGGATAGCCATCTGTCGGGAGTGCTTTGATAGGTGTTCCCTCATGGCAGGGAGTTGGACTGGTTGGCCCCTGTGGTCTCTTCCAACTCTATGATTCTATGTATTTGGGACCTATCTTGCAGAAAAATATATTACTCAAAAACAAGATTTAAAAGATTTTAAAGAATTTTAAAAAATCCTTTAAAGATTTAAAGGAACAGTTGTACCCCAAGGGAGGAATTTATTTTATACTGCTGGCAGGGTGCTCTCGTAAAAGAGGTGTTTAATTTAAGCAAAATACATTAAAAATAAATAAAGTGACATATTTAACAGATATTGACACATTGACATACGTTAGGCCTCAAAGTGGCTTATATATTAAAACAACAACAATAACAACAGCAGTGATAATAGTGTATTTGGGACCTATATTGCAGAAAAAATGTATTACTTGAAAACAAGATCAACAGGAACAGTTGGACCCCAAGAGAAGACTTTATTTTATACTGCTGTCAGGGTGCTCTTTATTTTCATTATACTTGAACAACTTCTGTTGCACAAGGAGTTTTACACTTTTGGAACGCACAGAAGGACAGCATTTGATACCTCACTGCATTGATGATTTATTCTTTTTTGGAAGGGAGATGGCTGCTCAAACCATGGTGCAATCCAGTGTATCTACACCTGCAGGGCTTTTCAGCTTTGCAGAATTATTGTGAGTTTAGGTCCATACCACTATGTTAACTTCATAGTTGTGTGCCACTAAGCAGCTGAGTCATTTTGCTAGCTGTCTAAAAGCATTAACAGAAGAACTAGTGCAAACGACATCTAGTGTAATGGCATTGTAATGAGTTGTAAAAGTGGCTTGTGAATACAGAATAATGAATACTTGTGAATGCATTAAAATGAGATTTCTGCAAACGCTAGGTTTGGACTAATGCAAAGACGCTACTATATACTTACTTTCATTTTAGGCTGGAGACCTCAACAGTGTACGAATCTCCTCTCGAGTTGGGAAGGAATACATAAATGTGATAAATATGCTCCTTCTAACCCTTCCTGGAACACCTACAACCTATTATGGTGAAGAAATAGGGATGGAAGATCTCACATCAGAAACTGTAAGTTAAACATTCTGAAATTCCAACCCCACAATGTGTTACTGCGGAGCTGAAAAACTCATACTGAAAAGAATCATACTTTCTCCATATCTAGAAAAGCTTCCTATTATGTGGAAGATCTGACATCGCTGTAATCTGCATTCCTCTTTATTTTAACGTGCTTTGCAAATATGTAATAACCTTTCAAAGTCTTTGCTTATGTTAATTTTCACAATCCTATGAACATCTGTTGTATCATAAGGTATTCTGTTGTGTAAACTGATACTCTTATTTCTTCTGTACATCTAGTGGTGGTACTAAGCACGACCTGAGAGAGGGAGAAGACTTGTTTTTATCATCTTGCTGGAGTGGCTAGGGACATAGGCCATTTCCACATTACGGTGCTAGCTATTATTCCACTTTCAACATCCTATGGAATTCTGGGGTTTGCAGTTTAGAGAGGGGCATTTAGAATTCTCAACCAGAGAGCTCTTTGGTCTCCCTAAACTGCAAACCCTAGCATTCCACAGGATGTTGAAAGTAGAATAATAGCACTATAATAGTGTAGTGTGGAAATGGCCTGAGTCAGGAGATGTAGAGCCATTTATGTGCTGCAACTGCACAAGAGTCTTTTGAGACCAGAGCTGTCATGAACTGATGACCACATCAGTCTTTGTTGATGTCTTAACTGTTGAGACAGTAGGACATTAGGGAGAAGATGACTCTGGCAGATGAACTCTCTGGTAAAAATATAATGAACTGCTGGAGTACCATGAATTAAATGTTTACTAAGAAATTACTTTTCATGAGCTCGATTAAAAGGGCATGTAGGGAGGTAATAGGTGGCTTGTCATGGTGAATACAAAAGAGTAGAGTGCAAAGTGGCAGATTTGGGTGCCGATTTTGGCCATAGGTCTTTAGCTTAAATGGGAGCTCATGTGTGTTTACCACCAATATTTAGGAATGGAGCTTGTTTTCTTTTGGGCTTTGGATGGTTGCTCAGGATTGTGCTATAGTTTGCTTGATTAGGTTGGAGACTAGGCAGGAGAAAGGTCTCTTTGTAATCCAGATGTCCCATATCCCATGTCCTCTGAAAATCTCCCTTGTGGACATGGGACAGCTCATGTGCCTGTTTGTCTAATTATGCTTAAGCCTTCACTTGTCCTGTCTTGTCCATCTGGAACTTTAAAGTTGATCTTTTAGGACTATACTTAAAATGGCAGCAAGAATTGGCTCCTTGATCAACCAGTGAGTCTAACTGCGTAACCATGACATCAAAGCACTCATTGCCTTCAAATGTCCTTTTTTTTCTATGCTAAATGGAGTATCTTAGTGTAGGAATGGGAAGTATATCACCCTCCAGGTGTTGTTGGACTGCAATTCCCATCAGCCCTAGTCAGCACAACCAGTAGCAAGGGATGTTGGGAGTTGCAGCCCAAGAACACTTGGATGGCCGCTTAGTCCTTATCCTTGCCTTTGTGCTATATGGATGGTACTTATCACATCACCTGCCATTTCCCAAAACTGTAAATTTTTCTAGTACTTCTATTAGTTTGTTTTTCTTTCCCCAGACATTCAGGCAAATGAAATAATTCTTTTTTATTGTTTGTTTGTTTGTTTATTTATTTATTTATTCCATTTATTTCTACCCAATTTTTCTCCCAGATGGGACCCAGTCCAAGTGTTGTTGTTATTATTTGTCATCAAGTTGCTTCAGCTTATGGTAACCCTATGAACAAGAGACTTCCAAGAGCCTGGTCATCAGATGTCTTGCTCAAGTCTTGCAAACTCTGGGCCATGGCTTCCTTGATTGAATTAATCCATCTGTAATGCACTTTTGCACAAACAGTAATAAAAATGTCTTACTTTTCAAATACTATGACCTAAAACCTATTTTTACTCCTCACTGGAGTAGGGGAGGAACTAGAGTAAGCCCACTGAATCATGGAGATTTATTTATGGATTGACTCACCAATCAACAGTTGATTTGGTGGGTCTGTTCTAGTTGGGGCAATCCAATAGGGTAAGGCCAAAAATGAGTAATGAAATGAATTGCTTTTTAAAGAGCAACTGCTTTTAATAATGTAATGCTCTGTCATTTGTAAGTTTGGCCAATATTTACTGGTGAGGATTCTTGCAACAGCCATGATACATTCTATTTAGTAGTGAATAGAGCTTTCTCTTTTAGGCAATCTCTCCAGAAAAGTCACCCATGCAGTGGGATAATGGTCATTATGCTGGCTTTACCGAGGGCAATTCAACCTGGCTTTCTGTAAATCCCGACTATCCACATGTTAATGTGCATGTAAGTATGGCTGAAGCAAGTTTAACAGAACTGAAAATGTAAAATATTGGCAGGAAGCCTGTTAGTCAGTGACAATGTCCTAAGTTAGACTTAATGACTGTGTCATCATTTCTTGTTTCCATTTATGACCATGGTACCATTGCCATAATCGCAAATGCCCCTGAAACCCTCCTTAAAAGCCAGTCAACCATTCCGTGTGATGGAGTTCTATGGAGCTGGTATTACCCCATGATGCCAGTGCCTCTGTGAAATGGTGGGGAATGTTAGCTCGAAGAGGAGGCTTGCGAGAGGAAGATAACCTTACGAGACCTTTTATTCCTATGTCTACTGGTCCTAGTGCAGGGAAGAATGAGGTGGAGATCCAGAAGTAATCTTCTGTCTTTTATTGGGGGAATTGCAATCACACACACAAGATTCAAGCAGTTACACCATCACACAAGGCTAACTGAAGGAGAAGGGAGGAAAGTTTTGGATAGTGTGATTTTCAGGGTGAAGTGGGTGATATTTAACAATCTGGAGGGCAACAAAGAAGCAATGTTGCTTAGAAGCAGAGTCTACGGACAGTACACAAATGGAAATTGGAGCGGCAGTGTGGAAACCAGCAGTTGGTGTTCTACAAGTTGGCTGGCCAAAAACTGGGGTTTAAATACTCTCTTTCTGCCTGGAAGGTGAAGGTGATAACGGCTCTCTGGCAGAGTAAACAATGGAGTCTGGAGAGTGGACAATGGGGTCTGTAATGAGCTAATGTCCTTAGCATTAGGTGATAAAAGGCTAATGGTAGCTTTGATAGCTATTTAATTGTCAGACAGGTGTGAGGGCAAAAGGGAAATTTGCTTGGCCAGAGGGAGAGGAGCCAAAATAATCAGCGGTCTTGTGGGAACATCTGGGACGCTATTGTCTCTTAAAAGTTGAGTCATTGGAGGCTAACTGTAAGTCCATGATCGCTGTAGTTTCCTGATGATTTCATGACTATGACTTGGCTATGCCTTGAAGTCTCTTCTGACCTGGTTTTGCAATGCATGTGCGCAGCCAGCTTTTTCCTTTTAGCCAGCATGGCCATGCAACCATAGCAAGGGTATACTTTATATTTATCCTGATTACTATATTTTGCCAATTAAACCATGTCAAAGCATGGGGGTGTTTGGCTTAGTAATACTGGCAAGCAGCATGCTGCAGGATGATATGAGCAGCTTCCTCCCACTAGTGAACAACCTCTGTGGTGTCTTGTCACAACTCTTCATAACACTGTCATTTGTTGGCAGAAGGGGACTGGTCACATCATTTTACAGCACCCCACAGAATTCTGTTACTTCAAACAGCTGGACTGGCTTTTAAGGTGGAATTCAGGGATCTGATCAAGAGATGGAGCATAGTCACGTCTCAGATGGAAGATCTTGGCCATTATTTTATTTTGCAGGAGATGGCAGATCTTGATGATGGTGATGATGATTGTCATCATACTGTGCCATCAGTGTATATGGTGTGTTGAAGTTACAGTGTCATCATGTGTTGTCAAGGAAATTATAATCTAAAATATACAGATGTGATACAACAGAGGGAAGGATAGACAAATGTAGGGATGAAAGATTGTAGACAAGTGTCATTACATGTTTATAGGTAGGTGATTTTTCAGGAGACATTTGAAGGCTAGTGGCAGAAGGAAGTGGCAAGGAAGAAAGTACAGAGTTTGGATTGGTGGCTGGGGTAGTGTTAGAGGAACATTGAGGAATATGAGGAATAATATGTTTCTCGCATTCAAGAAATTACTGTTACAACATATTGCAGGTTCAGCAGAGTCAACCAAATTCTACCCTCAACTTGTATCGAGAGCTCAATTTGCTTCGTACCAACGAGCTTCCTATTCAGAGGGGATGGATGTGTTATATTTGGAATGACAGTGATGTCTTTGTGTACGTGAGAGAATTGGACGGGTTGGACCAAGTGTTTATGATGGTGCTGAATTTTGGACAGGAGACCACAACAGATCTCCAAGTTTCAGTTCCAGAAATTCCCTTAGAAGTTGTGATACGGCTAAGCACCAACCAAAGCAACAATGGTAATGTAGTAAATACAAAATCAATCAAAACCGAAAAGGGCGAAGGACTGATTTTGGAATATAGGACAAACAAGCCAGTCCACAAGATGGAAACTTTCAAAGAGAAGTGTTTTGTTGCAGAAAAGGCATGCTATTCTAGTGCCTTCAATCTACTCTACATGTATTGCTAAGTGCCATTGTCTGTTTATTCCAGATCCATGAATTGACAATCATATGTAATTCCTTGACAAAAGGACTGCCAGCATGTCAGAAGGCCTCATTACATTTTGTTATCATTTCAGTGTACATAAACTGATGATAGAAATGTTATTCAGCAATTCTGATGATTTACCCTTTAGCGTATCTCTCCCCACGTAGCTGTGAAGAGTTTCCACAGTCAACTGTATCCACTGCAGCACCAATTTTTCAATTAACAGAAAATATTTTTCATCAGAAATAATTTCCTGCTTTAAGCAGCAGGCTGGGCTAGATGACCTCCATAATCCTTTTGAACTTTAAAATTCTGTAAAAATACATGTTTTTGTCATAGTTTGGAATCATTCATTAAAACTGATTTGTTACCCCTCATTCACTTAAATTTTCAAAAATGATTTAAACATTCATAATTTTAACATCAAATGCCAATAATGTTATTTCTGAGTAATAACTATGCTTCTTATTACATTAATTCATTCCTGGTCATTTTTAGTAATTTTAAGTTTCCATTTTTTTTTTAAAAAAATAACAATTTAACAGTAATGGACACGTAGCTTTTAACAACACAGATCTAGTGTGTCAGCACTAACACAAATATTTCCAAGCGCTGGTTTCTACCCTACATGTGCCCTAGAGATCACCTTCTGTCTCATGAGGATAGAAATACACATAAAACTTGGGTTTAATTTTTAGGAATGTGTTTATAATGGTTGTAACAAACACACCCAGCCAGGATTCTGTAACATGCGAATATCAAAACCTGTATCTAAGCTGTTCTTACAGGGCCTGCTTGTGACTTCATTGGTATCATGACAACCATGGGACTGCCTTTATATGTTGTTGGTCCAAATTGGCAAGTGCAACAAAAGAAAGGGATATAGGACCTGATTCACACAACCTATGGAGACCAAACAAAGGAGATAAATAAAAAGATAGAGGCAGGCATCCTGTTAGTCAGTTATGATGTTGTCAGATAGACTTATGACATTGTAAATGTTTCATATTCTCATTTGCTATCCCGGCAGTAATAGTGTTACCATAAATGAACCCAAAAATCACCTTAAAAGCCAGTGATCAAGGCTGTGATGAAGAGTAGTGGCAGGCCTCTTCAGAGGTCCCTCCTTCTGCTCCTTGGAGTGTTACTTTGTGGTGGGAGGGGGTGAATCATATCATTCTCCAGTATCCCACTTGGCAGCAGCACAGACCTCCATGATTCTGGATGGCTTTTAAGGTGGGTTTTGGGGTTAGATGGAGAACTAAAGTATAACTACAACATTATGGTTACATGTCTGAGGCAGAATCTTGGCCGCAATTAATAAATCAAATAGTCTAAGCTACTAAACAGCAGTAAGGGAAAGTCCCCTAAGATAGAACTATGTAGTTGAAGGAAGGTAGATGGCCAAAAGACATTGAAGACATGTATAGATAAATAAGTATTTTGGATACATATCTAGCTTCTTTCATATTGAAGATCTGAAAGAAACTAGATACGTATCCAAAATGGGCTCAAACACATTAGTATAAAATTCTCAAAAATAAAAGTAAACAAACCTCTTACCATTCACCTCTCACACCCTACTTTCGGGAAGGCAGAGAATTATGGGAGAGGGTCAACAAGTCAGTTGTCACGGTCAGGTTTTGTCCATGTGAAGTTTTATTTCATGTTAGCAGACCCTCCTTGCAGGCATAGGAGACCAATTAAGATTGTCTCATGGAAGTCAAACTACTCCTGAGTGCCTGGGGGATTTTCTGGCTAAGAAGGCTGCTGATTCAATCAAGACAATTCTCACTATGGAAAAGATTAATGATACCGCTGATCTCAAGCACTCAGTTCCAGTGCTGTGCAAACTGTAACTCCCTGTAGTTTACAGAAGATCTATAGGTGATGAAACAGGCTGGGAGATGTAGGCAGCATAGGTCACAAATTGAGGACAACAGAAAATTAACCAGGGCTCTTTGTTGTGCCTATTATGTGATAGTGAGGCTGGCAGAAGAAGTGTTATTTTCCACCTGCTCTTTCATCTTCAACTTGTTGTCCAACAGGGTTATTCTGAGTGGGAAGGAACTTGTTAGGATGAAGTTCAGAGAGACCAGGAGTGGAACCCTGCTGTCTACCTGCTGTGATAAATTTACTCAGCACTTTGAAGAGAAAGTCACTGGTATTTATCAGAACTTGACACTATAGTTACTGCAGTGGCTGGGGAGGTATCCAATGCTCCATCTAGTCCAGATTCTTAGGACAGTTTTGGTTGTTGCTGCCTGATTATAAGTCACTTGAGCTAGTCTGTTCCAGGTAATGTAAGTTTGGCCCTTGCCCATTCTAGCTAAGATATAGCAGAGATGGATGGGTGGTGGTGGTCTGGAGGTGGGACAATGCCTCATTATGTTAGGCAGATGTCTGAAGATGACCTCCTCAGACCCAGGGGTATGTGAGAATCACTAGTCTCCCCTCCTTTTTGGGTTAAGGTGCTTGAGTGTGTGATCAGAAGAGACTCAAACATTAGATTTGAAAATTAATTTAACTACCAGAAATGGGAAAGTTGATTAATTAAAAGAACTAGTTTAATGGATTGACTTAAATTTAATTATCTCACTATTTAAGAGTTAGTTCTCAAAACACATTGTGGGATTCATAGAGAATGGCATAGATATTGTCACCAGCGATCTCCCAAGGACACATTTTGTCTCTTCACCTTTCAAAAGCGATCTTTTTGTCATTTCCAAGTTGCTCTACCCCAAGCTGGATTTTTCCCCCTCACAGATACATTACAAAGCAGAGCTATGAAGACAGTATGCCAAACCTTGGACTCCAGGTTTGATTCCTCTGTTTTTCTATTGCCTGACTCTGACTCCTTCATAATTGGGAAATGTACATTAATTAGTGATAACAAATTATAGTAAAATGCTAGCACAAGGCATTTCTTCATCACCACCTTGCGAATCATTAGGCTATTTAGATAGAACATAAAATATATTTGCTTAGGTATAAAACATACATCTAAAATGATATATATATATACCATATGTTTTATCTTGAAGCCAAGTCAGAGCTGATACATTTCTACTGGACTCTGACTCCACCCAAAACTGCTTCCAACTCAAACTCCACAGCCCTGTCACAAAGCCCATTAAATACCTTGGTGCCTGATGCGTAAAGAATGGGTACTAGACAGAGGCATCTCAGCAGTGATACACAGATTGTGAAACACTTCCCCTAGTGAGATACCTGTGCCCTGCCCTGCCTGCTTTTTCAGCATGTAGTGAAGACAACTTCAATGAGCATTCTTCTAATCTGCAGACTCTGATGGTTCAACTAGTGATTTTCACTATGTGAGTTTATTTTCTTATGATTTATTCCTTTAAATTTTTCAGTTCTGATCTTTGAGCCACTTTGAGTGCACCCGGGTGGGATAAAATCAAGCAAGTACACAAACAAACAGTGATAGTATTTAATGAAAGAACAACATTTGGAGAAAAACAAAAGTAAGATTTGCTTTGTTTTTAAGAAAAGGGATAACGGTACAAATTAGTGGTAATTATTACATTTAGAAAATTCTTAAAAATCACATGGGTAAATAGTTTTTATTTTGGTCCAAACTATTTCTTCTGGTTTCAATAACTGGCAAAAAACCCTCCAGATTCATTGTTTCATTCCTGTTTGTCAAGTCCAAGTTCGTTGTACAGAAATGCTAGTTGTGTTGCAACCTAAAACAATTAAAAAGCACCTTTTCATTGTTAAAGAACAACAGATTCACTCTTTGTAGTCTTTACCACTCTTCAGAGAGATATTAACAGCTTTTTCCAGCTCCATTGCTGGTTCTCTTCCAAAGCTATTCGTGCTCTTATAACATTGGGGATAATAATGTGGGTTCTCCTGCCGTCTGAAGAGTAATCAGAGTTCTTCCTGCTCAATTCTCTTTAGAAAATGGCAGCTGCTGTAATGGGCTTTTCACTGAGATCAGAAAAGCTTCCTGTGAATTGAGCATTACTGTCAGGTATAACACAGCTTGGGACCAGAACAGCAGCAATAACTCTGAAGCTTGTGTGACAAAATGCTTTCAAAATTGCTTTGCTTCCCTCCACTGCAGCAAGTGGATGAAGAAAGTAACTTGTTTGTGTGTATGCATTCTATGTTAAGTAGAAAACTTGATATGCGTTCTTTCAAAACAGCCAAATTCTACTGAACTGTTGCACCATATAGCAAGAAGCAACGATCAACTATTTTTGTATGTTCTTTTTCCTACATGCTGAAATTTATGACTATAGACAAAATCATGGGTTTGATCCAGTTTCTTTCCCACTGATGACAGCATTTCTGGAGTGGAGCCCTGCTCAGAATACTCCTCAAAGTGAGAAAAATACATTTGTTGATTTCCCCTCCCTCTGTAGTGCTCCCTCAAACCTATGGAGTAGATTTGGGACAGAGGTATAGGAGGACTGCGGGGTGGATGATGTAATTCTTGGTGATCTCCTCCTCTTTCAATCCACTTGTTAGATTCTTCTGTTGGATCAGGAACATATTTTAGACAGAGGGAGCCCTTCTAACTATGAGAAGGAGAATGTGGCCAGCCTTCTGTCAGTAACATACACAAGTATAAATCATCTTACAAATTAGTATATCATAATGGAGGTTGGTATTCTCTTAGACCTTCTGTAATGACCAAAGCTCCTCAAAGACTCATAGGATTGCTGTCATAGCCCTTTGAATAGCCAATCTGTGATTGGTGTGAAGCACAGAGGCGTTGGAGAAGCATCTGGCTATATCCTGGTAGCAATGATTACATCACTCGCTGAAACCTGCAGAGGACATTGTTGTCAGATGCCATCTGTCTACATCTGGCTATGGGACAAAGCCAAATGCTTCTACAATCCCCCCATGTTGTCTACCAGTCATGAAATAGATATACATGGAAAATCGTGAGTACTGGAGTGGTGAATGGTGACCAATAGTAGAGTTCTGCCTGTGGAACTCTTCTGCTATACTGGACAATTTAGCATCTCAGCCAGTGGATCCAACTGTTTGTAAAGCGTATATAGTAGGGGTGGAAAACCTTTGAGTCCTACCCAAATGCTTTGGACATCAAACTCCATCCTACAAGGATAATGATAAAGTCCCATCCTACAAGGATAACGGTTAAGGATTATGAACGTTGTAGCATCAAACATCTGGAAGACAGAGTTTCTCCATGCTTGTAGTATAGTATAGCCTGGCATATTTCAAGAAGCCCATATGAATACTACTATGTTTAGGTAAACAAAGGGAAGCCTTCCCTTGCTAGTAGGTTAGCAGTGCGACCTAAGAAATCCAAAGCACACGCCAGGCCCCAATCAAACATTCTTTAATAGTGTCAATTGGTTGTTCCGGTGGAGAGGAGATGACTGTATCCAACCTTTTGCCCTTTCATCTCTCCCTGAAAACAGGGGATCGACGCTGTTGAGGATGATTTGGCAATTGGCTGCATGTGTACAGCCCTGCACTGTGAATCAACAGTATTCAGCTTGAGAAAACAAATGAATAACATCTGTACATTTTCTCCTGTTGAACCGTGACCACAAAATTATTTACAGGGGGAGAATTATAATCTGAAATGGGAGAGCTCTGGCTCTATGTAAAGGGTTTCCATGCAATTCAGAATCTTGAAAAATTAAGGTTTTCAATCAAGCACAGAGGCTGCATGGACAGAGAAACCTGGCCTCTTTCAGACTCTCATTCTCTACATAGGGACAGCATTAAGGAGAGATCAGGTTAGTCTAGTCTTCTCTCTTTACATATGTGTTAACCTGGCCCTAAATGCCTCAACGGGGTGATAGTAGATGTTTATATTGGTTATTATCTAATGTTTTTGCAACTGTTCATAGGAGAACAGTTGGATACCCAGAAAAAAAGATTAGTTTGTGCTTGGACTGGGCTCTTATCTCTATTCCAGAACTTGGAATATTAAGCTTAAAAATTAATTCCTTCACACTGAAGTTTGGAAAGGGGAAAATTAATTTGTTTTCCTTAATGCTGGAGTGAGCCAGTGTAGTGTAGTGGTTTGAGTATTGTACTGGAACTCCAGGAGACAAGGTTTAAATTCCCGGCCAGCCCCTCCCTAAACTGCAAACCCCAGGATTCCATAGGATGTTGAAAGTGGAATAATCACGCTATAAGAATGTAGTGTGGCCTGTGTCACACTCTCTTAACGTAAGAGGTAGGCAACAGCAAACCTCCTTGACAGGAGGGTTTAATGATAGGGTTGTCATAAGTTGAAGTCAACTTGAAGAAATATAACAACAACAATAATCATATTTGAGAGATTGAAATCTATTTTTTTGCATATTTTCCATTATTAATTAAATATTTGTTTTTAGAAAAGCTATGGAATTTATAGAGGATGGTATATTTTGTTGTCACTATTGCCCATTTTGTTACTGTCTCCTTCAGATCTGCTCTTTCTGTAGTTTTAAAGTTGTCTTCCTCAACCTGATATTCTCCAAATACACTGGACTTCAAATCCCACAATGTATTGATACTTGAGGATTGTGGGATTTGTTGGGCAACACATTTGGAAACTGCCAGGGTTGGGAAGGTTTTCTTTCTTCATCTGCATCTTTCTTCTCCCTCTGCCCCCAACCTGTATGCTATCCAGGCAGTTTTATCTTCAGAATAATCTTTCTCTCTCTCTCATACCACTTTTCTCTTGGAGTGGGAACAGTAGCAATTACTTGTACAGGATATAGTATTGATCCATACTTTTCTATGAGTTTCTCCCACTATTTGCAAAAAAGTGCATACCTGATTTAAGGACTCGTCCCACGAAGGAGCACAATGACTCCCCCCTGATCGAACATCTAAGATGATTTTAGGTGCCTGAGATCCTGAAACAAATATAAAATACAAACCAAATAGAAGTCAGTACAGGGAAATAAGACATGTTATTGTAGATTTGAACAAGTATATTTTTTTAATTGGTGATGGAAGTGAAATAGTAAAGTCATTTAGTCACAATCATTTAAAGGCTGAAGAACATTAGGGTTGAAATACTCAGCTGATATTCCAGCACTGGTTTATTCCAAACCATTATTATGAGAGATGACAATTTTGGTCACTTCTGAAGCTCAAACCAGGGATCCAGATATCAACATTTTCCCATAAGAACGATAATGAAGACCCTTCCACATTACACATTTTTATGACAGGACGCCCTTGCAACATTATCCCACTTCCCCAATATTTGCAATCCACAAGACATGAAATAGAGGCCAGAATATTGCTTGTGACTTAACCTGTGATTACACCAGCATATGGACTTTAGTAGATGTTGCAGAAGGAGGTATCCACTACTGCAGAAAGTCCTCTTCTCCAGTGCAACTACAGCTTGACAGTGCTGAGACTCTCCTATAGCCACTTGGTGGCTGAAGGGGTGAGGAGACATCCAGGCACCATCTGGGCATATTAAATCGTCCATTGTATCAGGCAAAATAAGTTATTCTGTGGCAAAAAAAAAATATTTCCAATGCATTCAAACAAACATAACTTTTTACTTCCTATTGGCTTGAATGCTTTGGAAACTCTTATTGCCACATGTGGTGTCTTCTTGGTACCTTCTTGATAGTCACTTCTTTTTATTTTATGATTACTGAAGCAAGTACCACTTTAAGTCTCAAGTGTGAAAGGCCCATATTCCTTGCTTGTTAACTAGGAGGAGTGGTGGCTAAATGCAGTGCTAGAACTGAAATGCTCAGTAGACACCATACTAGGAAATTGGATATTTTACTATATGAATACCTGTCACCATTGGATATAGTGATGGACAATATACCATATAAGAGACCCCCATTCTAATCTAAGAACAAGTTACTTGCACTAAGCCGTAGATGGCCTGCTGCAGATATCACATTCAGTCTGATAAACTAGGGTTTGTTGAAATGGAAAAGAGTACTGTAACTGTACATACTCCTTCTTTGCTGTTTCACTCACACACACACCTAGTTTCAGTGAAGATACTCTGGTTTCTTCAACCACAGTTTCCTGTGATCAACTAGAAAACTGTGATTTGGGGTTCTCTTCAAACTAGAATATAAGACCAGAATCTAATCTGACCTACTTTGCATAAAGACTCTCAACAGCACTGCTTGGGAAGAGAATAATGAATAAAGCCCCTTCTTTGTGTCCCTGGAAGAAGAGATTGGTGCAATGGTAGAGCTCTTAACATGGGTTCTGCATACACAGTTCTGACTCCTAGACTGGAACTTTCAGCTTGGCAATAAAACACAGATGAAGTGTGCATTTGCATACACAAATCCTCCTATTGGACTAGAGCAACAGTTCTTCCAGTGTATCATTTTTCACATGAGAATTTAGCTAATCACATCTGAATGTGAAGATTTTTAATATTACCTTTCTCATCTTTACTGTTGGGTTGGGCATGGTCTTGGACAGCTTTTCTGAGTTTACAGATGTATCTTAATATCCCTGTCAGAGGTACTCGTTGATCGTTTTCAGAGACTGTGATTAAAAGAGAAGGATAATTCTAGAAAAGAGAGAAAGAGACAGATGGGTGCAGGGAAGGAAATGGTTGAGTTAGCAGGATGGAGTTACTGATGCTAATCTGTGCACAGCCATTAATTTTTAATCTGGTGGAAGCTACTCTGCTATGTCAGCAGGAGAAAAGAATTACACAGATTTAATTATACCTTTGAAGAAAACACCTATGCCACAGTCACACTTAATGATTTTGGGAAAATTTTGTCTGTGACTTAGTAAACTGTGGCATTTAGTAAATAGTTGCACTTCCTTTCCCTTTAAACTCTTCTGTAAACATCCTCCACTACTGAGAGAATAAAGCAGCTTAGAGGAAAAAAATCTGTCAGCTATTGTTTCTGCTATTGCTCCTTCATCTCTCTTTCAACACAACTGAAGGGTGTTCTGTTCTAAGGTTAATCTTTTTAGCACCACTTGAATCCTTGTCTTCCCACTCCACTCTCACCCTTCTTGCCAGTTATACTTAAGTATATTTCCTGCCATAGACAATAACATTTCCATATTTCATTATCTTCTGAAGAAAGCCTACATAATTTTGGCAGTCTTTCTATTGCCCTTCTACTCGAGGCCTGCGTATGAGGTGATCAAAGAAAAGATGCAGTCCACTAGCCACATCTGGCAACCTACCAGAAGTTCACCATATTTCCTGTTTTTGTCTCCTATCTGCAAGAGCAAAAATAAGGGATTTTTATCAACACTTGGGAAGTCACAAAACATGGCTGGTGTGTTGCATTTATTTATTTATTTATTTATTTATTTATTTATTTATTTATTTATTTATTTATTTATTTACTTACTTACTTACTTACTTACTTACTTATTACTTACTTACTTACTTACTTACCTACCTACCTACCTACCTACCTACCTCCCTACCTCCCTCCTACCTACCTACCAACCACAATCCTGAATGGGAGTTGCATCTTTGTAAATGGACTTAGCTGTGTGGGAATTAGAATTGTGATGATGTACAACGTATGTATCCAGTAGAGGGCTGATGTTATGTAACTGCGTAACACAGCTGACAAAGGGTCCAATGTGCAATGGGAGTGATGCACAACAATACTAATGGGCGCCTGGCATTCTTGCTGGTGTCTTGTTATGCCTCTTTGCAATTCACTAACAGGGTTGCTTGGTGCCTCTGCCACACAGTTAAGTGTACACAAATTTACACTGAGTAAAAAGTCATATAGGATTCTGGCATATATCTATATCCTACCTAACCCAAGCACGTAGCTGTCTAGCCTCTTTTTGAAGACATCTAGAGAAGGAGACTCCACCATCTCTACAGGCAATTGGTCCCATTGCTAAATTGCTCTTACTGTTAAGAAGTGCCTTTTAATGTTCAGTCGAAATCTACTCTCCTGTAACTTAACACCATTAGACCTAATTCTATCCTCTGAGGCACAGAGAACAAGCTTGCATCTTCCTCTTTGTGGCAGTACTTGAGGTAAGAGTGCAATCATATCACCCCTCAGTCGTCTCTTCACCAACCTGAACATGCCCATCTTGTTCCATCTCTTCTCATATGTTTTGTTCTCTTATCATTCTCATTGCCCTTCTCTGAAGATGCTTCAACTTGTCTACATCCTTCTTAAAATGAGGTGTCCAGAACTGAACACAGTACTACAGATGAAGCCTGGCCAGCACAGAATACAGGGAGACTACTGTTTCCCTCAACTTGGAAGCTATTTTCTATTAATGCAGGATAAGATAGCATTTGCCTTCTTTGTTGCAGCATCATGCTGCTGGCTCATATTCAATCTATGATCAACAATAATCCCAAGGTCCTTTTCACATTGGTTTTTGTAGCCTAAATGTAGAATTTTGCATTTGTGTCTATTGAATTTCATTTTATTGGCCTGGCAGCTAATTACTATAAACAATTTAAACATCAACTTTTGAATCCCATGCAGAAAATGGTGAATGCGATATTAGAGACTGGTAAGATTCCTAACAGCTGGAAGGAGGCAAACATAGCTCTAATCCCGAAAATGGATACAAGATGTCCTACATATAAAGATTTCTGGCCAATCTCTCTTCTCAATGAAGATTATAAGATTTTTTGCTTCGATTTTGGTCAGGCATCTAAAGAAAATTCTTTCCAATTATATACATGAGGATCAGAATGGCTTTCTTCCTGGATAGCAAATGAGAGATAATATGAGAACTATTTTGGATATATTAGAATACTATGAATCTCATTTGGGGGAAAAAAGAAGTGTTAATTTTTTTGGATGCAGAGAAAGGATTCAATAATGTTAATTGGGGATTTCTCACAAAAGTATTAGAACACCTCAAATTTAGAGAGTCCTTTGTGACTTGCATTAAAGCTATACATAAAGAGCAAAAGGCACATCTGATTACCAATGAATTTAATTTTATTAATTTCAGCCCAGTTTTTTAGTTTATCTAGATCCTTATGAATTCTGTTCCTCACTTCCAATGTGTTATCTATCCCTCCCAATTTTGTATCATCTGTAAATTTGACAAGGATTCCCTCTACCCCATCATCTAAATCATTGATAAAAATAATGAAGAGTGTTGGCCCCAGGACAGAACCCTAAGGCACTCCACTTGAGATAGCACAGCCACTGATGACTTTTGAGTATAGTTTTCCAACCTATTATGGCTCCATCTGATGGTTTTTCCATCTATTCCATATTTAGCCAGTTTGTTAATCAAAGTTTCATGGGGGAATTTATCAAATGCTTTGCTGAGATTCAGATAAATGACATCTGCAGCATTCCCACAATCTACTAAACTAGTAACCTGATAAAAAAAAGACACAAATGTATGTATGTATGTATGTCCAGTAGGCCTCACTACTGGGTAAGTGTGCACAGGATTGCTGCTTAAAGCACCTACTTACCACCCTCTTATTGAAATCAGACGGACTTCAAAATTCTTCACTTTAGTTGGAATGCATTACTAAAATTACCATTACTAAAAACTGTTTAAACAACTGAAAATTGCTCTCCAAAAACAACATTTTAATGATGAAAAATGCAGCTTGTGTTATTAAGAAGAGATGAGACGGTACCTGTGGCCTAATATTCTGATATGGACAGTAGCTTTTAATATACTTCTGGCAGGACTCATCTACCAATGGATTGCCCCATTCTTCTTGTTCTTCAATAGTTAGGGGAAGATGAGGGTCTAGCATTGTATTTAGAACATCCAGGAAAGGGGCCTAGGAACAAAACATACACATATTTTCCCTGCCATCTTTACAAAACTAACAGTAAAGCAGCTAATACAAGGCTGGCATTTTCTAGCATAGCTAACTGAGTTTTGCAATTAGATCTTTGGAAGAAAGTAATCATAGCATTTGCAGTAGCACTAATGGTAATGGTAAATGGTAATACTCTTCAGCAAATAATTTCCTTAATTTACAACCAAAGATGTGTTATACAGATATATAGCACAAATCCGTCCCTGATTCTATTCACATTATAGAGGCTGAAGTATGATAGCATGTCAGATTTATGCTATTTCTGATTGTGGCAGAGATCAGAAATCAGTCTTAACCCTGCAGTGATCAAAATCCCTCTCCCCAAATTCACCCTAAAAGCAATGCACCATTTCCAACACAGTCATTTCAATGTTTTGGGAGACAGATCAGTGGGGATGAGCCCAGCTATCTTCATGTTGGTGGACATGCTGCAAGGACATCATCATCAGGGACCTCCTAAGGCAGTGGTTCTCAACCTGTGGGTCCCCAGATGTTCGTGGACTTCAGCTCCCAGAAGCCCTGAGCATTGACCATAGTGGCTGGGGCTTCTGGGAGCTAAAGTCCACGAACATCTGGGGACCCACAGGTTGAGAACCACTGTCCTAAGGAGTCCTAGAGAGGTCTCCATGGATGCCTGCTCCTACAGGAAAATATGCTACTTCTGTTTCAGTGGTAGAAGACTTACATTGATTGTAACATCTAAGCACTGGTATACCTCAGTTAATGAAGGAGATATGCTCTTGGGCATTATTCCTTTAACAGAAAATTTGATACCAGAGGCAGAAATAAAAGAAATGGAAAGAATAGGGACAGGTTCCTGCATGATAAAAAAAGAAGAGTAGTTCAATATGTTTTCTCAGATTTTTTACTCAGAACTAACAATATGTGCATATGAAATCAAAGAATTAGATCAGTAAATAAAAACATTTTGAACCTTTTAGAGATCACTTGAAAGTTTCCTCAAAAATCCATCTAGAGGTGATTTTTTTTCTTTTAACCAGCCTCCACTTTTATTATTATTTCCATAATCATAAGATTTTTCTTCTAACATGCTGGTGGCAGCTGGGGAGACAAGCTTCTCTGCTGTTCCCTTTTCCCTGTGTAGATAATGGATTTTGGAAGCAACAGTTGCTTACTTTACTTTGGTGTAAGCAGGCACACATGGCTACAGTAGAATTACCTGGAGTATAATCCTGCTTTTTGCCCAGTTTAAGTTCTGCCCTCCTTCACAATGCTGCCAACAGCAATATTGCCAAAAAACTTCAAGCTTGACAGAGAACAAGGAGGAAAATGTGGGAGGCTGGGCAGTTTGTAAAAAGGAGCTTCAGAGGCTTTGTTAACCCAGATACACCTGCACTCTTTTTCTTTTTTTAGAGTTTGTTTTGATCAAAATAAATAAAATTAGCTACACATGTAAAATAGATGAAAATGATCTGAAAATTCATTCTTCATTAAATATGATTAAATCCATTAAAATTCCTTCCACTTATTTTAAAAATATTCTCACCACTCACACTAGTTTATTAATTTTGTGTGTGCATGTGTATGCGTGTGGATACACACAAACATACACATTTGTTGTTGTGTGCCTTCAAGTCATTTCTGACTTATGAAGATCCTAAAGTAAACTTATCACAGGTTTTCTTGGAAAGATTTATTAACAGAGGGTCTGCCATGGACTTCCTCTGAAGTTGAGAGAGTGTGACTTGCCCAAGGCTACTCAGTGAATTTTGATGGCTGAGTGGGGATCTGAACCCCTGGTCTCCAGAGTCCTAGTCGAACACCCAAACCACTTCATTATGTTGGTTCTGCATCTACATCTATGTCTATGTCTCCATCTACATCGACACAAATGCAAATACAGGAACCTTAAATGCATTAAGTTTGATGAATATGATATTGGCTACTGACATTGAACTAAAATGAACTAAACTAATGATTACATTGACGTTAGTGCATTTGCTTCCTTTTCCCACTGACTACTGTGCTTTTAGTGGTTGGTTGGCAAATTTTGGTGACAAATTGTGATGTCAATTTTATTTTAAAAAATAAAAATTCTGGAGAGCACTGAGGGAACTGGGGAGATCCAAATACGAAATTGGTGGCCATACATACCCCAGAGGCTTCCTTCTGCCCACTTCTTTCTAGGACAGTTGCACCACTCCAGGTAGCTGCTGGCTCTTGTCACTGCTAGATTGCTTAGAGCCAGACAGCGAGAAAGAGCAGCAACGGCATCAAAAGACTCAGAGGGTTACCTGTGTGGTCCCCTTAGTGGTTGATTTGGTGGTCCCTGCAGATGCTGGTCAGTGGAGCTGATTTAGGATGCAAGCTTGTTAAGAAAAGGGCAATTTAAATAGATGGTGCAACCATTTCACTGTTACCCTCTGCATTTTTGCTCAGTATCTCAAGAATGTACACACAGAATTTGTCTGGAAATTGAACTCCGCTGCGGTTGTGACCTAGGAAACTGCAGTGGGTTTTCATTTGCTTAAGTGATCATGAAAAAGATACACTCAGCAAGGAATTCTAGCCCTATATGCGAAGAGCTTGATGCAGTTTGGCCTGATGGTACTTTGGGAGTGGCAATGCTTGTCCTTGCCTATAATTCATTCCTGATTGTAAAAATATGTTTAGCTGCTAGAATACAAAGTCCTGAGAGATCTCTCTTCCAAAGCGATTGTGGGGTGGGGTGGGGGTGAGGGAAGCCTGGCCTGTCAACTGGAGTGGAATGAAATGAGACCAAAATAAATCTCACCTGCAAAACCATAGCTCTGATAAGATGAGGATTATTATTGTAGAGGGCTCCTGCAAGAACACCTCCAGCACTCAGGCTCGTTAGGGCTGTATGTGCTGGCTCGGAGTATCCTTGTTCATGTAACAACCTGATACAGGCCTGGAGATCTCGGATACCATTGTGCTTCTTCTTCAGACACCCATCTTTATGCCAACTCAAACCTAATTCTCCTCCACCTCTGAAAATTAGAATTTTTTTTTTAAAAAAATCCTCTGAGGAATGTTTCACACTTCTTAAAAGAACAGCCGCCATCTTCTAATATAATAATATTATCCAACTCTCCCAATTCAGCAGGAAGCATCCTAATTAATCCTCTGTCATCTTTTCAGCTTCTTTTAAAATGTCCCATTTCTCTCTCCTCCTCTCACTGTCTTCCTTTGCCTTCAGCTTACTTCAATTGCTGCAAATGGAGTTCAGAGTGAAAAGCTAGTTTGCACTCAATCAGATCAGCAGAGGTAGATGAGGGTGCAGGATCTTGCCTTTTCCAGTAGGCTCAGGCAAAAGCAAACTGCTGCAGCCTCTTGTACGTTATATGTGCTTTTTCATTACTAATGTTTGCAATTTTGACCACATTCTGATGTTGCTTGGCCACCCACATCCTGGTTTTCATCTACAATATGTTGTAGGGTATATATTTATACAAGCTTTCCTATTTCATAAAATGGTCAATACATGGTACTTTGAAGTGGAAATGCTTGCTCATAGTGGTAACGGATTTATCAAAAAATTACAGAAAGGTAATAGGGTTTGATTCAGAGATCTGTCAGCAGAATTCTGCTCATGGAACGAGAGAGACTTGGGTTTTACAAACGAAACACAGCAAGGTGATTTTTGCTATTTCTTGTTGTGCTGCCTTAAAGTCTGCTCTGGAAGACTGAGACATTCTCTAAAACAGTGTGGTAGTGGTGTGTGTGTGTGGGGAGAGGCGGCTGATCACTGCTTGGAAAAGTTACTTTTTTGCACTACACCTGACTATGTTGTGTTGGGGAGTTCTAGGATTCACAGTTCTAAAGAGCTTTTCCAAAATCTTGGCTAGGATATAACATCTTGGATGGTTTAATAGAGAACTCAATTAATTCTTGAAACATAAGGTTGTCAATAGATATGCAACTGCTTGCTTGACTGACTGATTGATTTTGTGGTATTTCTATACTGGTTTTCTGTAATTCACTAGGATAATGTGGGGGAGAAAATAAACTAACAGTTATTTAAAACTACAATAAAGAAAAGCATCTAAAACTACAAAAACAATTGAAAAAAACTCCCAACAAAGTCAAAAGATATGTCTTGACTCATTTCCAAAGCACAGTGAAACATTTGCGTTTCAGAATCTGGGAATGAAAACAGGAGAAAGCTTTTCTGCATGCTTGGTAACTGGGCCTCTGGAAGCAGGTCTGGCCTCAAAAGGACCCATGGTGCTGATTTTAATAATAAAGCAAGTTCACACTGAGACACCTAGCTCTTCTGATGCCCAGGCCTTAAGCTATTTAGCACATAAAAGGTTAAAACCAATGCTGTGTTGGCTATTAAAACAGAGCAAGGCTTGCACACAAATGATCCTAGGGTCAATCCAGGTTACATGCAGAAGGTCTCTAGGCAGGACTGAAATAACCGCCTGAAACTTTGGATAACTGTTCTTAATATCAGTTATGCTTGGGTAAAGGTATGACTCAATATAGGGCAAGTTTCTATGTTCTAAGACCAAGAGAACAAATAGGGCTACACTTTCCCACAGCCCATTACCAGCATAGGTCAGAAATTGTTTTTAAAATAGTTCCAGCAAATCAGTATCATCCAAATGTATCTTGAATTGCAAGGCCACCAACTCATTCCATTACTTCTCTATTTCCTACATATTACCTCCAGAATCTGAGGGAGTATGCCTCTCATTACTGTCATACTGTTTCATTGTCCCAATTTCATACCCTCCAATTGTTCCAATTTGGCAGGATTTTTCCTGATAACTCTCTGTTGTTCCACTTTTTCAACTGCTTTTAAAAAGTCCCAGTTTCTCTCTTATCCTCTCCCACTTTCCTCCTTTGTCTTCCGTTTACTTTACTTGCAGAAAACTGAGTTCAAAGTGCAAAAGTAATTTGCTGTCAGTTAACCCAGTAAGTAGAAGAGGAGAAGGGGGAGTGGGATCTTCTACTTCATAGTAGGCTCAGGCAAAAACAAACTACGGCAGCCTCGCCTAGCTTGTGTGTTCTTCCTTATTAAATAGTTTTGCTATCTTGACCAAATTATGATGTTGCTTGGCAACCTGTGTTCCAGTTTTCATCTGTGAAATGTTGGAGAGTATGTTACCAGTTGCTAGGGAATATGAATGAGAAGAGGCTGCTATGCTCTTATCTACTTACTGTCTCCCTAGAACTTAGAAAACTTACTTTTTTTTCTTTTTTTTTAGACTCATGGCCATGCCTGCAGAAGGATTATGGGCAGCCAAAAAGCATCTAGTTGATTATGAGAACAGAATGCTCATCAGGACAGGCCTTTTCTATGATCCACTATGACTTGTCTTGTTCTTGTTATGTGCCTTCAAGTCAACTATGACTTACGGTGACCTTATCATGGGACTTTCTTGGCATGGTTTATTCTGTGGAGGTTTGCTGCTGCCTTCCATGAAGGATGAGAAAGTGTAACTTTTCAGTGGATTCCCACAGCTGAGTGTGGAATTCAAGCCCTGGTCCTTGTCCAGCACTCAGACCACTAAACCACACTGGCTCATGGCTCCTCTTATATTTCAGAAAGCATCTAAAGCAGTGGTTCTCAACCTGTGGGTCCCCAGATGTTTGTGAACTTCAGCTCCCAGAAGCCCCAGCCACTATGGTCAATGCTCAGGGCTTCTGGGAGCTGAAGTTCACAAACATCTGGGGACCCACAGGTTGAGAACCACTGATCTAAAGCATCTAAAACCAAAAAGCATCTAAAACTACAAAAACACTTGGATCTGTGTCCAAGATGTTGCCTCCTTGCCCCTCCTGTTGCCTACAGACATATTCAGGAATGTAGGTAACCAGGAGGGACATTTGGGGGCATGGGAGATATGCACGTGTGTGTGTTGTGAGTGTGTGAGTATGCTTACATGTACCTCTCATAGCCTACCCAGCTCCCTCTCTAGACCCCAGGTAAATTACTCATGGATTCCATAGGATGTTGAAAGTGGAATAATCGCGCTATAAGAGTGTAGTGTGGAAATAGCCCTATTTGAATCCACTGGGTGTGGACTTTGTGGCTACGGTATTATAAGATCATGCCAAAAATACTTCTGGCGTTCCACGAATTCTGTCCATTATACTAAGAATATACTTGCTGAAGTGCTATAATTTTGGTAAAATGTGCTGAAAAACGAACCCTCATATTTTTTAGTGCAGACTATAGCAGTTCGCCTAAACTAATATATATATTTGTTTCTAAAACTCAGAATAGTTTTCCAAAACCTGAGCTGTGTCTGCTGATTAGAAAAGAAGAATATTTGGGGAGACAGTTGTGTAGTTACTCATATTTTATAAATAGAGGTAACAATTCTAAACATACAGAACCATAGCCCAGATCAGTTTCAGCATCCAGTTTATAAGCACTCTCAACATTATACACAAAGAAGGGAGACAGATGTGTGAATGATTTGAACTCTGCCACAACATGTGCTGTGGAACTTGATCTCCGTGAACTCCAAGAGCTGTCTGAGGTCACAGATTACATTTTGGGTGAAATCTGCTCGTAGCTCTATTGTACAATACAAGTGCAGAAATTAGAAGCATGACTAATTCATATCAGTGTCCTCTTCTACATAGTAGTTCTAGGTAGGAAAAGGGATTTTTTTGGGTGGTGGTGATGGATTCCTTATATCTGATTTCTTTTAAAAACACAAACAGAAAATAAATTCCCAATGAGTAATATATTTTCTCCTTCTAAAACTAAGTAAGTGCTAAGGCTATGATCCTAAGGAAATGTACAGGGGCTTAAATACCACTGAGACAAATGGGACTTCCAGCTAGGGTGAACTGGGCAGGATATCAAAAATTTCCCTTTTATTACATGTGTAAATTCCAGTATTTCAACTACACTCGAACTGGCCTCCTAAGATATACTTTGCTTTAATTTTTATGTCACAAAACATGATCAGCAATAATGCTTAAAATATGGTTTCATTGTACACTACCCTGATTGCAGGATCAAATATTTCAATAAATTAACAAGTAAAAAATAGAAAGATAACATTTTATCTATCATTTTTTTTTTAAAAAAAAGGCAAAAAAATATTTTCCTTTTGAATTATTTTTACATGCCCACTGGTTATTTAGAACTGTATGGAAGAGTTGAAAGTATATATGCTTCCAGGAAAGAGACAGGCAATTTAACCAGTAGAGTAATGAAAGAGCTTGATAAAAAGTACAAGTTGTTCACTACACCACTGGTGTTATTCACAGACTTTCAAGAAATATAGATTTCACAGTCCCTCTTTTTTATGTGAATGTATACCACCACAATGTGAATGTAATATCTGAATACCATTTTATTTGACATGATTAAAGAAAAGCCTCATGATAGGAACTACTACAGTCACAGTACAATAGACTTCAAAAAGGCTTTGAAAACTAAATCAAATCAGTATTGGTACTAAGTCCAAGAACTAAAACCTGGCCTTCTTGTCCCATTACTTTAACTTTCTTTACTCAAAGAACAGGCACTTTACTAAATTATTAGCAAATGGGATACGATAAACCATAAAACAGTACATAATATAAACTTTTGATGTACGGAATCCATGAACTTTATCACTAAAAGATAAAACTTTAGGAACCGAGATTAGTCATAGCATGCATCACAAGTTACAGAACGCATGAGAAAATAGTATCATGTAAGAGGCTTACCTAACATGGCAGAATGCTAATATCCACCCATCATTGATTAACATGAGATTTTCCGCTTTAAAGCTCATGTTCAAGTCTATGCCATAAGCTCCATATACATGAATCAGAAGTGGCCGCCTGCGTAGCTCTATAGAATTGGCTGTATGAAAAACTGTAATTGGAACCCAAGTTTCATCCTGGAAATGAGGGAGTATGTTGCATTAAAGGATGTTTCAAAGTTCACAAGGGACACACGGGAACAAAAGCTTCAATTATACATTTTAAGTCATGTTTTTTCTTATTACAGTAATTCTTTGGCACTTTGACTGTACAAAAGCACTCTCAAAAAATAAAACAGAAGATTGGCTTGCCACTGGGCTCGTTTACCAATGTGGAGCATAAAAACTCATTTAAGTGCAACACCTGAGAACTCTATAAAACCTGTAAGCAACTGGCTTCTTGTGTACTCTCTAATGATAACCCATTTGCATTATGATCTGAGTGGCTTAGTACTTAGTGCAGCAGCAAACCTTTAGTTATAAACTTAACATTTGTATGTACATATATATTTAGCTTAAAGCTTGAAAGTTTCTTAAGAATTTACTGCTGTATGGCTTAAATACACCATCAGACCAGGACATGTTATTTTTCCTCCTCCTTCTCTTCCATTTACCTTGCTTCCTGCCATTTACCATGCATGCATGCATGTAGACTATAAGGGTTATTAGTATTTTTTGTATGGACGTTTTTACTGCTACACATGCATATTTGTTCTGGGACATCTGCCTCTTACAGAAGGATGAGACCACTATTAATGTAATAAAGGACATTTCTGTAAGCCTTCTGTATCATGACTTTCTCTCTCACTAGGAGAAACAGTACCTTTATATTCAGCATTCTCAAAACCAGACCTAGAAAAAAAATATGTTAAGCCTCCCAAACCCGTGCCTGAAGGGCTTTAGAGAAACTCCCACTGATCTACTGAATATGGTACCTTGAGGCCATTATAAGGTGTCAGTTCTTATTTTCCTTCTAAATATTCTTTTAAAAGAGGGCAAGAGAACAGAGAGTCTTACCTTGCTCTTAGCTTCTAAACGTGTGGTGTGACAATTCACAGTAATTGGTATCTCTTGTGCAGTTTGCTCAACAAGGTTGTTTTCCGTCAGTGAATATGCAAAACGTACTGGAGGTTGAACTGGGGAGATAAGCCAAAAACAGCAAGTGCTGGTAGTATATTCAGGATGCGGTTCCAATTCAAATGAACAGGCCCAAGCAGGTAGCTAGGAAAAAAGATTCCAAGCAAATATTATCTCCCCCATTCTTTGATTTTTGTTTTTCTCTGCAGAATGTGTTCCACTGCCTCATCTCCAATGAAAGGATTTGGACTCTGGGCTTAATTAACTTTGGCGTGTGTGTCTGCCAGGAATTGCTTTTTTCTCTCCCTATAACTTTAAAAAAAATGTCGACAGAAACAGCACAACAATGGGGACAACAATTCAGCTACCTTCCCCCTTCTCTAAAAGCTACTTAATGAGGTTCAACATATAATGCAAATGGAAAACAAAATCTTGGCCTATTTGGAATAAAGTAAAACAACAACCAAATGTCCCTAAAAATGATATTTGCTTCTTTAAAAACAAACCACAATCAGAATCATGCATATTATCTGTTTAAAGAGTTTGATCTAGTATGCCTGTGTATTTATTTAGAAGTTTTAAAAATTTTTCTTACTTCCCTTCTGTCTGCTCCTTAACTCTACTCAACTTGAAACTCAGCCAAGTCAACGTCAGTTATTGCATGGAGGCCGTGCCTTGGCTTTGGAAGGCTCAGCCACTTACAATCCATGCCTCTGACTCTGTTCCCAGCACTAGCCATTGTGAAGAACAAAATCATTTTTTTGGCACAGCTACACTCAGAAACTCCGGGCTATTATGTTTTAAGTCTTAACACTCCTAGAAATGAAAGGAATCAAGATTCATTCTCTGAAAGCAGCAGGGTCTCTTACCCACTGCTTACTTTCTTTTAAGAAGTTCTGGTTAGTAGGTTGATAAAGGCTTTGGGAATTGTGGCAGTCAGAGTCAAAAAGCTTTACACAGAAAAACCGCACTCCGTGTAATTGATTAAAACCTGAAGAGGATCAATCTAAAAAGTCTAGAAAACCCTACAGAATGGGTACTATATTTAACTTGAATGCTACAATTAGGAGACTGGTTGGAGAGTATATAAGTTTACTCTGTTATTACGAGTATTCTAAGTGAAAATTTTAAATATTTTCAGATAGGCAGGCGCTATCCTGGGTTTTTAAGCAAGAGTGCTTTTGCTTCTTGAGTTTTAAAGTCTGAAATACAATATGTCTAGACATAGTGATGAGCTAAGGAAATACAGTCACTTTAATTGGTTCAGGTATACTGAGACAAGTGAAAGTTTTTAAATAAAAAGGTTATTTATGTAGGGTTCTTCCAATATTGTTATCTCACAAATTAAATTAACCAAGAAACAAGTAATAAGGCTTATCATATGTTTAACCACCATTAAACCACGATTAATTTCATTTCTTTTCTTTTTAAAAGAAAACTTCCCTGACATTAAATATTAGGTGAGACTTGTTTGGGAAACAATTGTGCTAACCATGACATTTAGCCAACAAAGACTACTAGTCACAATGTGGTTGCTCTGAAACAATCCCATAGAGATGAGTGTGGGCAAATTGTGTGTGTGTGGGGGGCGCAAATTGTGGTTTTTGTATCCGAAAGCACTGCTTCTCCTTCAGCATAAGAATTTCTGCTAAATCTATGTGTCTCTGTGCATCTGTCTATGGCAGCCATAATTTATCACAGCATTGTTTGTGCCTGACACCTCAAAATTAGACAAGAATCTTTTTTAACTCTATGTTACAATGCCAAGTTTCAATTTAAAATTCCAAAATGGTAGTGGGGGGATGACTAGTAGCAAAAGAGGAGTGCAAGACCTTCTTATCACTTTCACCACAGCACCTCCTTCCAATTTTCTCCCTCAGTCAATCACCATCCAAATGCACATTCGTTTTCTGCCACTGGATTCACCTCTGTTACTCGTTCTTCATACAGAACCCCCAATCTTATTTACTAGTTATTTAGTTACCAAACATTGTACCAGATGCCTCAAAAAAGGGCCCCCGCAGTGGAAGCTCCAAAGAACTTTTTGAGGCATTAGGTACAGACTTGTGTGGAGCTAAGCCACTGAGGTACTGCTGCTAAAACTCCTGAGATGGGAAAAAAAACAAGGCACTGCTGCTAAGTTTCCTGGGGTTAAAAAAAGATGGGGAAATGGGAGAGAGCTGTCTGTAAGAATCTGCTGGTAAGAATCTTGAGGTTAAAAAAGAGGTGTGAGTGGGAAAATTGGAGGCCTCATCAATCCCTTTTGGGATATTAGGTAGAGATCTAGGGTACATTTCAGCTAGTATATCTTTTAAAATGATTTTAGGTTGCAGTCTTTCTTAGGCTGAATCAGTAAGTGGATATTAAGGTCTCAAGTCTCTAACCTGCACTAAAATTGGTGCCAGTGCCAGCATAATGTTTCTATGATTCACAGCACAAAAGTCTGTAGCTGCAGAAACAAAAAGTAATTTAATAATGCTGGTAACCATACCCATTGCACCCTTGGCAATTTCATTGCCACCCAATCATAGGTCTGATGTGCTGATACATACTGTATATGCCAGTCAATCGAGGAAAAAGACAATCTCTGGCAATAGCACAAATGACACAATGCCATCACAGAATTACATCTAAACATCATCACCTCCACAACACATAATGCACAAGAAATCTGCATAAAATGTGTTTCCTTTCAAAGTCAGGGGTGGAGAATGTGCATTGGACAGGTCACATGTACCCTCAAGATAGCCCCCTAAAAGTTCACAGACCCTGCCCCATTTTAAAATGTTTTCAGGCCATCTCTGGGGCCAAACAATTCAGAAAAGTCATAGAACCCAATGTAAAACCCAGTATTTTTCTTCCTCAATCCTCCCCAACTCCCCTGAAAAAATATGTGCTATCACATCTATTTTGGGAAGTGGTAGTGTGGTATGACCTGACAGTGGCTGTGAAAATGGCTACCATCCCAAATGCAGTCACCCACTCCTGGTCAAAATTTGCAGATGACAGCCTCACTCTCAGAATCCCATAGCCCTCTTATAGTATCCTGATCAACTCTAGTCAGCAGCCTAAAACTTTGAAAAACACATATATTTATTAATTTTATTATATGAAAAAAGTTTTATTTTCTACCTGCCATTAATTCACAAATTAATCTTTTGAAAATAAAGAGGTGATCTTAAAAAGTAAACATTTACCTTAATTCTGTGAACTGAGTTTGATACAAGAGAAATAATATCCAAATAGAGCTGGCCGCAGAACTTCAGAAAAGCAACACAGTGGTCTTTGAACATCTCTAAGTCAACTAATTTTGTTTTTTCTTGTACTGTGTAAATGGAAGGCCAGTTCTTCAAACCACATGAGCCAATTGGAGCCTTTACCAGCTTGAAAAAAAAGAAAGCACAACGGTCCCATGTACTTAAATTTAAAAAAGCTGAAATCACATGGTATCAAAGCATTCTTAGAAAGCAGATATTGGTTTCCAGCTACTAATGTACTATAGCAATAGGTAATGTATTTATAGCTAACTCAATATTAGACTTGATAGGTCTGAATATGCTAGAAAGATGCCGTGTTGGCTCAGTTTCATGGCATCTGAATGCAGACAGGTGCTATGTCCTAATTCTTATATTTCGAGAAAGCATGAAACTTACTATCTTCCACACACTGTCTTCTGAAGCAGGAGGTGCGTATGCCCCATTTGTAGGAAAAGGATGAGTTGTAATAATAATAATAATAATAATAATAATAATAATAATGATGATGATGATGATGATAATGATAATGATGACGACGACGACGACTGTGTATGGGTGTATTTTGCTCACTTAAGGGTAATGCATAAAAAAAGAACCAAGTAACACACATATCCAGCTTCTACTCAAGTACTAGTTGTAAATCAAAAAAAGTACCCAGCTGAGCAACACTTTAATTTTCTTTTCAGCTGTTTGCAGTATTTTCACACCACAGCAGGGAAGACAATAAAACGATGAAATGGACTCCAGGAGGGCAGCAGAACTAAGCACTGATAATGGACAGAACTGCATTTCTAGAACAATGTATATCATAGAAGTGAATTTAACTGATAGATCTGTAACCTAAAGTACCAAAAATCTACTTTTTCAATGGAAAGAATAGGCAAAAACAGCATTAGCTCAGTTGCAGTGGAATAGCAAAGCTAAATAAGAAACATTTGTATTTGATAGCTCTGTACTAGCACAAGGAGGGCGATCCAGGCAATGAATGGAACTCTGTAGATTTGCTGCGGGTACAATGCCAATGGTGGTTGTTATGTGTTTTCAGGTGGACTCAGATTTATGGTGACCATCTCAAAAGGTTTTGTCGGCCCTATGGAGACCTGACTACAGCTGCACAGTATGCTATAAACTCCTGCAGAAGTTAGGGGATCCCTCTTGTCCTTTGCTGAGCGAAGCATTTGCTGAATTTTCCTAGTTGATCTGTAAATTGTTCGGAGGTTATGTTTCTTCATGAGTTTCCCTATTTGGTGAAAGGAGTCACTGACCAAATAGGGAAAGTCATGAAGAAACATAACCTCTGAACAATTTACAGACCAACCAGGAAAATTCAGCAAATGCTTTGCTCAGCAAAGGACAAGAGGGATCCCCTAACTTCTGCAGCCCCTGTCAGAGCTGCTGATGACGAGCAGCAGCTGTTGGTCCCTGTGGCTCTGGCTGGAGATGAGTCGTCCTGCAGCTCAGGAGCTCGCCCTGCTGCCATGGACCAAGCAGGCACGGACGTTCCTCTGCCTGCTCCTTTAGGGCATCCGATTCTGGGATCCGATTCTGAAGATGGTTTGGAGCCTGTGCCAATCAGTCCACAAACAAGGCGGAGACTCAAGATAGCTGAGCAAACGGAGGCTTCCTTGATTAAGTTCAAGAAGCAGCGACTAGCCACACCTGTGTCTTGGGCTATATAACTGCCTGCCTGGAAGCCTTCCTTTGCTTGTGGCAAACTTTCTACAAGCCCTCCTCTTGCCTGTTCCTTGCCCCCAGCACCTGGTTCCTGCTACCTTGAATTGATCTCTTGACCCTTGGCTTTTGGAACTCTGACTACGGCTTTCACTTGACGCTCTGGTAAATGAACTCCCTTGTGTAAAGTGCTTGCTTGTCTCCTCCTGGCTGGACTTTGCTGGCTCTCACACTCCCTTCTCTGGGCTGGCTCACCGCCCATGTCTCTGACCTTGACAGTTTACTGCATACTGTGCAGCTGTGGTCAGGTCTCCACAGGGACCACAAAATGCAGCATCCAAACACGAATCAAAGAACATGAAAGATACTGCAGGCTGATCCAGCAAGAAAAGTCAGCAATAGCAGAACGCACTACAAACCAACCTGGACACAGAATGTTATTTGAAAGCACAGAAATTCTGGACCACTCTAACAACTACCAGGTCAGGCTACACAGAGAGGCCATTGAAATCCACAAACACTTGGATAATTTTAACAGGAAAGAGAAGACTCGGAAGGTCAACAAAATTTGGCTGCCAGTATTGAAAAACACCAAAATCAAAACACAAAATGTACTAAGGAGCCCTCACGAGCCCCACCTGGGCTCAGGAAGTCTCCCTCCAGGAACAAGCATTCAATACACACAATAGGACTATTATGCTAATTGCTCCCTCCCCTCTGGAGGAGGAGACTGGCATGTATATTCTCCCTCCACTTCCAATTCACCATTCCTCTGAAGATGCCAGCCACAGATGCAGGCGAAACATCAGGAGAAAATACAACCAGAACATGGTCTCAATGCTCGAAAAACCCACAAGAACCAATGGATTCTGGCCGTGAAAGCCTTCGACTCTACGTCATCCAGTGGGTTTCCATGAATGAGCAGAGACTGGAACTGTGGTTTTCCAGAGTCCCAGTCCAACATTTAAACCACTGCACCATAACAGATCCTGTAATAGCCAATTGCTGCTTTTAAAAATCAGTTGGTTGATTGATTGATTGATCGATCGATCGGTCAGTTGGTCAGTCAGTCAGTCAAAATGCATTTGCTAACATTGGAAAGGAATTGTGCACAGCTGTCAAAAAATCTGAATAAAATAAAGTGAAAAACTAATGAAATGGTGAGCAATTGCTTTACTTGTCGTTGTGTACTTTCAAGTAGTTTCTGGCTTATGATGATTCTAAGACAAACCTATAACAGAGCTTTCTTGGCAAGATTTGTTCAGAGGAGGTTTGCCTTTGCCTTCCTCTAAGGCTGAGAGAGTGTGACTTGCCCAAGGCTACCCAGAAGTGGGCAAACTTTATGCAGCTCCTGGGTGCTTTTCTGCAGCTCTGCAGTCCTTTGACAGACTCTCCCAAACCATCCTGAGCCTCACTCCCCATTCCAAATATTTAGGGGCAAGTTGTTTCTGACTGATGACAAACCTAAGGCAAGCTTATCATGGGGCTTTCTTGGCAAGATTTGTTCAGAGGGGTTTGTGTTTGTCTTCCTCTGAAGCTGAGAGAGTATGACTTGGCCAAGGGTAAATTTGAACTCTGGTCTCCAGAGTCACAGTCCAATGTTGAAACTATGGTACCACAATGGCCCGTGCTGTCTAAACACATTGTTCAACACATTGTTCAAAACATTGTACATCTTATTGTGAACATCCAATTTATCATGTAGTCCTTTGAAAGAAAGGGGAAATTATTTTAATAAATGAAACGAACTTATATTTACAATAATAAAAGATATGGAAAAGTATGATTAATCTCATTGAATAATAGCTATACTTTGTAGGCCAACTTCAATAGCACTTGTGATACAGGGTAAGATATACTGTAATAAAGAAAGATAGAAAAAGTGTTGCAGAATCTACCAACGGTAGAATCTATGAACCTCACATCAACTTCATAATGATTGTGAGGGGGAAAAATATTACTGTACATGAAAACATCAAAAATTTAAACTGGATTTATTTTAAGGTATATTCCAATAGCTGGTTTTCTCCTCTGAACATAATTTTTTTGTTTCATTTTTCAGTAAATATGCATAAAAGGTATAAATTATAAACCAGGATAAGACAACTGAAAGCCCTACATGAATCTCCTTGTATTCAAAGGTATCTTAATTATAAGCTAAACAATGGGTTGTATCCAGTGCTTTCATTCCATTAGCACCAAGTATCTATCATTTGCAGAAGCACATTTTCATCCTTTGAGAAGCGTCAGATCCAAGACTTTGTTCCATTAGCACAAACAACTGCAGAAGGCATTGCAACAAACATTTCTTAAGCCTTTCTATAAGGTAATGCAAAAGACTTTGCACAAGCCCTTCTGTACGGTATTGTCTAACTTACTGTGTCTGCATTTGTTTAAATACTGCTTGTATTAGTTCTGCTAGTACTTAACACCAGTTTCTACTAAATGTCTCAACTAAGCCGAATGCAGGTCAACTTCTCATACCTTGTATTCCATTGAGTCTCCAAATGTAGTAAGAATATACAGCTCATTGTTTCTGTGCTCAACATGGTAAATGACTCCTTCAGTCCTTTGTTGCACAAGAACAGGAGATTTAAAAGGGTGGCAGCAGTCAATCAACCACACTTCAGAGGTAGATTTGCTATTACTGTTTATAGTCAGAAAGCGCTTATCTTTTGTGAGGTAGAGATCCACAAAATACCTGCATGAATACAACAAATAAACTAGTAATTCAATAATACAACATGGCATCATCTGCAAAGGTATCTGAGACATATGGATAGCAAATATTTCCATAAATGGGAGAATACTATCTTTAGCCAGTTATGCAAATACAGGATTAATTACACTAGATTAGTACCTTAGTGATTAGAATCATTTACATGTTTCAGATGATGTAGTGGTAATTTTGAAAATGCACATGCTCATTTTGACAGTCATCATAGTCAGGTCCTCAAGGTGAGTTTTAAAAATGTAGGTAGCTTTGTTGATCCATATCAACAAATTAGTTCTAGCAGTTTTCATCTCAAGAAGGAGGTCTTCTGCAAAGCTAATGGATCTTAATTACCCACCCCAATTATCTTTTGTGATAACAGGGAAAGCTCATAACAATGATTGCTGCTAGGGAAATCTACCTTGGCCTAGCAACTGTCAAGATTGCAGCTAAGCGCAGAATGAACAAGGGAAACCTTGGGGGGATTTTATCATACCTGGTAACCAAAAAGTCCCAGTGCCTTGATCCCATGAGCTTTGGCTCTACTACAACATTACTTGTTTCAACAGACAGGCTTGGATGAAATATCTATTTATCTAAGGTGACTGCAGCCCGCAAGATATTGGACTGGTTCATACTTAATGACTGACTGTCAGCAACTTGAGCAAATTAATTTCATCTGATGTCGTACAGTCATGAAGCTACTGAATTAGAAAGATCTCTGGTCTGACCCACCACAGCAATTTTAATGTTCGTATACATGAACCTTCTATACTCTCTCACCAAAGGACACCCTGACCCAAAACTGACCTTGGCATTTCCAAACTTATCTATCTAAGCTGAAGTTGCTTTTAAAAAGAGCACGACAGCGATACAGGATAACAGCAAGGTTCTTTGTTATAGTGCCTTCTATTGCTACTTGTCCCTTTAGAATGGATTCTCGTTTAGTAGGGATGCTAGTTTCATTTGCTTGGAAGGCATATACTGTATACATTTGTGAAACAGAAAACAGATGAAAGTTTATCTTTTATTAAGAGCCGCTTTAGTTCCTGCAGAAATATGTAAGCCTTCAAACTCAAAGAGTTCAGTTTAGAGAAAGAGGTATACCTCAATCCTCTGACAGCCTTAAAATTTAAGCACTCAGGGGTGGTCTTAAATTCCTCGGGTGTCAGTTGGACAAAGGTCAAACAGCATACTACACAAAACACATAGCTAAATATGACTTTTTGTTTCTCTCTGAAGTCTGTGAGGCCCTCATATGGATTGGGCCTGGCTTTTGTTTGTTTGTTTGTATACGTGTGCGTGTGTAGTCAAACACTCTGTGAATCTAGTTTTTATACAAAAATACACACCTGCACAGATGTTTAAAAAGAAATAAATCCTCCACTACATTTACCATTAACTGGACATTTCCCCCCTTATTTTAACCCCCAAATGGGACTGCATGTGAATTTTCAGGTATAAACCACATGGGGGCAGGCAAAACTTCTTCCACCCCATGCACCATAGTCTCCATGTAGACTGGGCCCACATATTTACCGTAAAAGTAGACAAGAGATGCCCATTTGCGTGCTGTCTATTGTTTTACAGTTTGACCCTTAGATGGGCTTGTCTTTCTCTAGACTATGCCAAGATATTTTCGTGGGAGGGTGAATTCTCTGATCCTAGTCTCCAGACAATCACATGATATTTTCCAATGTGGTCAGTCTGAAACTCTTAAGGCCATTTCTGCAGTAGACTGTTATAGATGTTGAAAGTGGAATTATAGTGCTGTAACAGTCTAGTGAGGAAATGGCCTAAGAATCTCATTTACTCTGTACTTCATGTCATGGACTTTGTTATTTTACAGCTGTGCTCTGAAGAGAATTTCATCTGAAAAAAATGTTTAAAAATCCACCCCACCCCACCCATCTATAATTCTTCTTTATATAACCTATATAAATGCTTTTGCGTTCAGATGTATGAATTCACAATCAGAAAGAAGCATGGACAATGACTCTGGAGAAACTCTGTTAATTCCACCTTTGGCCTCTTGATCCTTACTGTAAATTACTATCTGCCCACTGCAAGGTTGTACCCGGGCGTCAAACTGCAGAAGACTGTTTGATGTAAGTACTAATTCAGGAATCCTGGTCTAGTTTAACACAAAACCATTAAAAGGTTGTGTAATATGTTACAGGTAGTCTACATGTCGTCATCTATGCAGCTCCTATGCAATTTTCTGCACCTCCATAGATAGATCACAACCACAGATGATTCAAAAGCTCTAATTATGGAACTGCACCATTCACTGACAGACTGAGAGATCCATCACCGATTCTGTACACCTTAAGGCCTTTCTTTTCAGTTCTCTCCTCCAGTCACTGCAAAAGCAGCAGCTTTGGGGCTCTTTCTGTCTTTTGGGTCTTAGTCCTCTACTTATGTGTATGTGTATACACTTAATCAGAGCTGGGTTGGTGGACTACCAGAACCTCCAAAGCCAGTATAGTCTTTAGAGTAAAAAAGTGATTTTCAAAATTCTAAGTTTTACTATAACTCACACATAGAGAAATCAGTTTAATATATTCAGTTACCTTGCATCTTGCTCCTTATAAACCAACTTGGAATGTTGTTTACCAAAATCAGACAAATACACATCATGACACTGAAGATTCTTCTGGGTGGTATAGAATAGAATCTCATGTGTAGCCCACTCTGGGGATGGGAAATAAAGGTGATTTTTCCCCCAGTTATGTTTGGAAATATAATATTTAGCAATGCAATATGTGAAACGATCTGCACTTAAACTTAATTAACTTGCAGTGAAAATAAAAATAAAGGATATTAATGTAGGCACAGAGAGTATGTCTGATTCTTTGGATTCCAGCCACTGATATGAAACAACAGGAACCCCATGCAAACTTTAAATTATTCAGATTAGCATTTGTCTTGCCTTGTGCAATAAATGTGCAATAGTTATTTATGCTGGAAATCACACTTTATTATTCAATGCAACTTTCCATTATTCACTCTGCAATATATTACTCATGAAAGCAAAGGTTTTCTCTTGCCTAGGACTAAGGTTAACATTACCGCTATGACTGAACACTCCCCTTGCACTGTTTACCCTGCAACCCTCTGTACCATCAGATCTGGAGGGTTTCACAACCCTCTGAATCTAGTTTTGGGATTGCACCAGGGCAGCAATACAGAGGAGAGACTGCACCCTCCTGGTTTTACTGGATTCTGTAATTTCACCAGCTGAGGTCCTCGACTGAATCTTGCCCCTGATATTCTCATTACAGTGTTAAATAATGCATAGAATGTACTTATGAGTACAAGTTAGCTAGGGCCTGTGACTTGATAACTGATGAATTATCTCTTCCCTGGCCAGATTTCAGCTCTGCAGCAGGCATGGAGCTCCTGTAAGTCCTCCAGATGTTGCTGGACTAGAATCCCCACCTCTCTCAATCATTGCTGAGTTTATGAGAACAAGAGTTCAAAAACATCTTGAGGGTCATTGATTCACTTCTCCTAATTATATAGTTGTTTCCCCCATATTTGGGGGAACTGTAGTTCTCTATGTGAAGTGTACAAGCCTGCCCCTAGAAAACCACCTTAACAATGATGGTGTCTCTCCTGCCAGGTGAGTATACTCACCTATCATAATTTAGAGGAACTATGTAATTATATACATTTTGCATTTAGTTTCTCTTTAAATATCAGTGTTCACAGTCCCTCTCTCCGCAGCTCTCATGTGCACACACACATATACACAGAGGCTAAGTTACGATAATACTTCAAGCATCTGAAAAGTGAACACTAGTCTGAAAAACCCTTTGTTGTTATACGTCTGTTAGTCTTCAAAAGGTGCCACAATTTTTTTTCCTAACATGTCTGTCTGTCTTGAAATTTTTAGAAGTCGCATTTTATTTACTTTTTAAAGCCTGAAAACTGTGTCCCTGTCTATCCAGTGAGGACACTAAAAAGTGACATTTACTCTCCACACCAAGAATAATGCCTTGCCTTTTTGTAGATATTTTAGTGTCCATAACTCCTGAGTGAACCAGCATGGTGTAGTAGCTTGAGCATTGGACTACGATTCTGGAGAACAGGGTTCAGATTCCAGCTCAGCCATGGAAACTCACTCTCTTTCAGTCTCAAAGGAAGACAAAGGCAAACTCACTCTAAAGAAATCTTGCAAGAAAACCCCATCAAAGGTTTGTCTTAGGTTTACCATAAATTGGAAATAACTTGATAGCACCCAACAAGAACAGGAACAGAAATAAAGATCTCCCTTTAATAGCGAGGCTTAACTCCATTTCACTGGCTGGGAAGAGTGCAGATTTATGCAACTAGCATGAGATCAGCATTGATTATAACATATTTAACAACAGCATGTGGGCTTCTATTATAGGGAAAGGCCTAAAATAAGAATGGTGATATGACCATAGCAATAGACACTAAATATGATATTAATTGTGTGTATTTACTCATAGGCCCCCAGTTATTCAGAATTACATTACACAATTAACGTTTCATGAATCTGAATGTTTTAACATGTTGAGAAAAGTTCTGACTTCCACTTGATATGTTACACTATAATGAAAAAAAAGAGTATATGCTAATTACTTACCAAAGCTATACACATTTGGGATAATGCATTCCACTTTTGGCAATGAATTTAGTTTCACAATGACACAAGCACACTCTTCAGAATTTGCACTTTTAATTCCAGTAGCCATATATTTGTGATCTGGAGAAATTCGGATGCGATGAATTAACGAATCATGAAATGGTAGGGCTTCTGTACTAAGTAATGCCTCACTGTCTTTTTCATCTACAATATAAGGGAAAAAAGGCATGCTATGAACAGGAGACTAATTGAAAGTATTATTTATTGTACCTGATTTAGCAGACCACAGTCCATGAAAACATATGCATATTCAAAACATATGCCATAAAAGCTTATTAGTATCAGTATTTAAGGGGCAGGGAGATGTATGACAGATGTTGTTGGATTACAGCTCTCACCACTAATCACCCTTGTCTATACAGCCTAAGGCCAGTGGGAGTTGTGGTCCAGCAACATCTGGAAGGCCCTACATTTCTCATTCTCCATAAGACTATTAGTTTTACTGCAATTGAATTCCTTGTGACTTATTTAAGTGTCAGTGCTTCCATCAAACTTAGTCACAAATAAACGAATAGGATTTGTTTTAATATAAGATAATATTATCTTAACCTTCATGGGACAAAACCAAGGAAGCTGACATAGATGGGTTCTGTAGTAGCAAAATGCCCCAAGACCCAAATGTATAGAAAGCAAAACTGTAAGTTAAGGTTATAGAAACAGGGCACTTAGTTCTATCTGTGAAATAGGATGGAGCAGATAGGGAAAAGTGTAAACTTTGGGGGGTCTATCCCCCCTCTCATTCTCATTCTTGTTTCTGTTCTCTCTCTATCTCCCCTTCACCAAGAAAGAAAACTCCATGGCCTCTCAAATTTGCTTCAGTTGACCAGTTTTTATTGGAATATATTTTATCCCAATGCAACTGGCTGGAACAAAAGACCTCCTCAAACTAAGAATTCAGTTGCTGTGTGGGAGAGGATTTTTGTTCCAAGAACTTGTTGTATAAGTGGTTGAAATACGGTGACATAATAATTGCATAGCTGTAAACAGCCTTCTAGAAGGACAACATGGTAGGTCCATTTCCATGTAAACTCTACAAGCAACAAGGCACTTCGGGTTAAAATACCTCCCACACTGTTGGATGATTAAATTAATGCCAACATTTGTGCTGTCTGGGTGCTAAAGACTTCATAATAAACAGACAGACAAAATAGGTTTTTCCCTTAGGATAATCTGAAGCAGAGAATGCACTGTCCAATTTATGCCAATTTCAGAAGAGGTTTCACACTTAGAAGGCAGGTGCCTTCTGAACGTACTTCTGAACATAAATCCATTCCCAAAACATCTTCATAGGGATAGCTATAAAGACTGGGCAAAAACAAGTAGAACACTCATATAGAAAGGAACCAAACTGAACCTGAAACAAGAAGCAGGACAAAGTAGACCTGGGGTGTAAACTCTTTCACAGCATGTAAGTTTATAAAGTTGAATTAATTAACATTTGTGTGAGGTTTAAATGAACTACGCCCTCCTTCAGGTTTTTCATAATTGCCTCTGTATGCTTACAAGTGTGACCATATGCAACTCACTGTTGTTTAACTCTCCTTCATCAGTAGTTTGTTCATTCGTCCCTCCCTCCCTTCCTTCTTTCTATGTCCAGAGGGCAGGAAGTATTACCTCCTGCTCCTGTCATTACTCTGAGGGCCTTTCTGCCCTACACTGTTATAGTGCTATTATTTCGCTTTCAACATGCTGTGGAATTCTGGGGTTTGTCGTTTACTGAGGCCAAAGAGCTCTCTGGCTGAGAATTCTAAAGACCTATCCCTAAACAGCAATCTCCAGGATTCCATAGGATGTTGAAAGTGGAATAATAGTGTAGAGTGGAAAGGCCCTGAGACTTCACAAAACTGCCAGAACAGCTGTGGGAATTGTTCTCTCGTCAGTTCTGGTTCGTAAGAGGAATGCTTTCACCCTTGAATTGTAAAAATGGGCCTCTCAGCTCCAAGATGGTAAAATTCATGGAATAAGAGATTTCAGTTACTGAATCAACAAACTACGCATAATTTTCTTCCTAGATGAAAATAAGAGCTTGCACACAGAGCAGGGCAAGCAGAATTCACAGAACTGGAAGAAGCCTCATGGGCCATGGAGCCCTGTGGAGCCCTACCCCTGCTTAGTATAGGATCTGGAGATAGAGCATTCCCAGCAGGTAGCTGTCTAATTTCTTTTAAAAGATGTCCAGAGAAGTTCAATTGCACAGATGGGCCTTTCTGCCTCTTCCTCTATGCTGGAGCCCAGATGAACCTGAAAACACTTCTGGGAGTCATGGAATGGTATGAGATGAGGCCTCAAAGGGATTTAGCTGCGAAAACTGTTGAAAATTAGAACTTCCACATTTTGAGAGTAGACACTTTTCTGCTATAAAAGGTGTTCGTGGGATTCCACCCAAACCACTGCAACAAAACAAGAACATTTCAAACCTCTTCCCCACATTTTATTGTTGTCCTGTCATATAGTTCTAAATAGATTTTAACCATTAGTACCTCCAACTACTAGTTATTTCAAATCTCCCTACGTGCAGCTTGTGAATAGGGTTCTTAGATATGAATAGCAAGCAATATTTTGTTTTAATGCATTCTTAATGCCATTTTTGTCTTATTTATTAAACTGGCATATGGAAACACTAAAAACATGTAAAACAATTTTATGTAATGATGAGAGACACTCATACCTCCTTCTCCAAGCTTTGAACGAAATATGCAGCCATTTTCTTCAAAGTAAATATATTGTCCAAGCTTAATCTGTTCAAAATCAAAACAGATATGGATCCAACATAAATTTGCAAGACTGAGTCATCATCTGTCAATAAGAATCCAAATATTTTTCATGAAGCTCAAATTGAACGAGCTGAACTTTGTTTTGTGCGCATTATGGAATACACACAGAATAAGAAGCAAAAACATCACCACACAACAGCAAACTAATTAGATCCATTCTTGTATCAACTATCAACACGGTAAGGCTAAAAAGCAACAGCCACTCTTAAACTGGCCACCAAGGTAGTACTCAACAGCATCTTGGCCAAATGCTTTTTGTCTTTGCTATCTCAGTTATGCGCCCATTTAGACTGGCCTGAAGAAGCATGAGTTCTCACACTACAGCTCCTTTGGTTTTGCCAGCTACTGTCACTTCCACATTCACTTGTTCTATTCTTTGTGGGTGTTGATTGTAATGATTATGTGGATTTCCACTGGAGCTCTTCCAAAGGATTTTTTAAACCAGGGGGATGTGGTAATTTGCTAAGCTGGTTCTATGGTTGGAACGTCCAACTTTCTTCACCTTTCTTTTTCCTCATTTTTCCCTCTTAAATTTACAGTGTTATAGTGCAAAACTGTTATTTCACTGATGCACTATGCCACTACAACAGTAGGAAAAGAATTTTTAAAAGAAACAAAGGAGGAGAGAAGAAAGAGACCTTTTTGTTCTGATACATCTCAGAATTAAAAAGAAACCCACTGCAGGGTAGGAAATTCAGTGTTGTAGCTGGTGCTGGGGACTGCCAGAAAATAGTCTAGAACAACAAAAATAGTAAAAAATACTGCAACCTTCTGGTGCTTTTGCCCTGCCTGGAAGAGTTATATACTTCATGCCCTTGGTTGCAGTGCATTAGTAAAACATGTGAAGATGCATGATTCTGAGCGCGATTACTTAGGGCACATTAAGGCAATTCCACCTTTCAGTGGTGGCTGATGATTTCCATGTCATTTATGGTGGCGGTGGTAATGAATTCACTTTGGATTTTAGTTTCAACTTTAAAGAGCTATCCAAGGTACTGAACTCTATCTTCCAAATTGGTTTGGGACCATGGATAATTTCTTTGAAGTTCAAACTCAACCACATTGTGGATTCACTATCCCACTGACACAGAAGCTTCCAGTCATCCCTGACAATGTCACACCAATTGCAATGTATATATTGACTTCTCACTGTGAAGATGTATTACTTCATCCATGCCAGTAGGTTGAACAAAGGAATAGGGTGCCTGTCCCACCCAAAGGATATTCCTTATGTCGAGGTGGGCAAATGTGGGCCTCTAGATGTTTTGGGTTTGCAACAACTCCCACAATCTCCCACCACTGGCTATCTTGGTCAGAGCTGCTGGGAGCTGTGGGTCAAAAAACTGTATATTGTTTTAAGTTTTTATGATTTTGTGCTTTTAATGTTTTTAATTGTTTTAAATGCTTCAATATTTTAATTTTTTGTTGGAAGCCACCTTGGGTCCTATTCTGGGAGAAAGGCGGCATACAAATATAATAAACTAGCGTATACATCTGGCGTTGTCCAGGATTTTATTTTTTCATAGGTAATACCTGTTAGAAAGATTTGAGATCCTGTGTCTCTAATTCCTCAAACTGTCTTGTTCAATACCTGCAATTTTTCTCCATATTCCCCAATCCAATCTGTATTCAGAGTTATTAATATACAGAGGTTGGGTTCCTGGGAGATTACACTGCCCTCCTCCTTGCTGCTAGGTCTCATCTCTGTAGCAACCGGCCAGGCCCAAGAGCTCTCCAGCTGAAAACTCTAAGATTCCATAGAATCTTCTCAGGCAGCCAATCATATGAGGTCTTCGCCTGACACAGCCAATCATATGAGGTCAGGTCTTTGCCTGACACAGACAAACACACAAACTTTGACTTTTACATATTCGCTTAAATAAATAAATAAATAAATAACATCTGGAATGCCACAGTTGCCCACCACTGTACTAAAGGAACTAATTATGAATGAATCCCTCAGTGAATAGTGCTTCTTCCTATTTTTGAACCAACTTTCAACCTTGCGTGGATAGGTATTTCTTTTGAATGTAATTGCTCATTCATCCACGATCACTGTTTACTGCTGTATATTTATCCGCTACTGCCTGCAGACAGTAGCTGAACTACATTTCAAGATTGTAAAAATTGATTGTGTTCTTCTCCTGCTGTGGTTTACATATTTATTCTAAAATACTGTTTGTCTGCTTATGAACTTTTGTGGAGGTCTCCTTTGTTCATTGCAGGAGGAAGATATGCTATCTCCTTCATTGCAAGAGACAGCATACGAGAATATATTTGTCAATGTGTCTGCATCCTTGTTAGACAGAAGTATAATTCAGGACCTGATCACACTTGTTGCCTCATGCACAAGAGTGGCTATTTTGAAAAATGAAGGGGCCAACTGGCAGAAAACAAATGAAATGCAAGAGCCCAAGAATGCGAATTGTTTAGTAAATGAGACTGTAATGCACGCCATATAAGACATTCAAAAATGGTGCAAGGAGCTAGATGGAGTGGAGTGAAGAGGAATGGAAAGAAGAAGATACACAGTCACAGAACATACCTGGGAAACATTTCTTTAGTGTTTGGGGCATGTGAAGGAGGCAGTAGCAGTGGGACTAGAGCTTGGAACTGACTGCTGGATGGATTGGGAACCTCTGTGTCTGTTGAGTCTATGACTGACTTGCACACCTTTCAACTGTCTTGGTTTGGCAGGGATAGTCCTGCTTAATTCTCTGTCATGTCAATTTTTCACCTACTGTTAAAATGTCTTCTTTTTTTCTTCTCCTCCTCCCACCATTCTCCTTTGTCCTTGGCTTACTTCAATTGCTGCACATTTATTTCAAAGTACAAAAGTCGTCTGCACTCTATTAACTCAGCAGAGAGGCGCAGAGTGGAAGGGCCAGATGACAGCACAGATATACTGGTGGAGACCATAGCATCCAATGAACCTGGCTTGGTATGGACTGTATTGTTTAATCCTGTCATTCCACTTATTATGATGCTTTTAAATTGCTTCTGTTTCTCTCTCCCTGTCCTCAGCTTACTTCAATCGCTGCAAACAGAGTTCAAAGTACACAAGTAGTTTGCAGTCAGTTAACTCAGCAGCAGGGAGAGGAAAGGAGGGTGGAATCTTGCCCCTTCCAGTAGTCTGAGGCAAAAACAAAAAGCTGCAACTTTTCCTGTTATGTGTTGTTCTTCATTAATAACTTTTACCACCTTGACTGCACTCTGATGTTGCTAGGCCACACGTGTCCTGGTTTTCATCTGTGACACTTTGGAGTGTATGGGCTTGCTTTCAGGGGAAACACTCTTAAATACCTTGCTTTTATGGAATAATGCTACAGAGAAAGGCACATCTGTATTCAGAGATGTGGGTGGGCATTCATAACATACTCACTGTGTGAAACAAATGTAACAGAAAGAAAGCATGCTCAAGGAATGACAGTCAGATTTTATATATCTAAAGTTTTAAAAGACATAAATGCACAAGGCTCCAAACCACAAGCCGGCTCTTTCACATATATTGTAAAAAATGGTTTTAGTAGATACTTGGAATACTCGGAATGCTGGGCCAGTATCTCAGACCTATGACTTTTTACCACTCAAGCTAGTATAGCTCCTGAGAGACAAAGTAACATAATGCAAAGACTGCACCCCTGTATCTGGTTACCTGGGAGTAATCCCCTTTGAATGGGGATTTCTGAAAGAGATGCATAGGAATGCGCTATGAAAGACTAAACATACAAATCAGGTTTTCTCCAGTTCAAATTCCACTTCCCCAATTACTAAGTACATTTAGGCAACTCATTCCCTTTAAGTATCAGCCTTTGTACATATGAAATGGCAGTTATAATGATTTTTGTTTAAAAAAAGGTATGGTAGAAATTACAAGTTCATAATACACATGAAGCACTTTGAAGACTCAGAAGCATTTTTAAAAAAGTTAAATATTATTATCAAATCAAGCATTATCAGATCATCCTTTGAACACTGTTCAAATTATTTTTAGGATCAATTTAATGATAACAATCAAGGAAGTTAGTAGGCTTTTATAATACCACTGCATCATTAATTAATGTCTAAATGTATTTTCTTACTTACCACCAGGCTGTGCAAATTGGGTGAGTACTTCTCATAATGAGCTTCTAATCTTCGTTTAATTCTGTCTGTCAGATCTTTGTAATTTGCTGAACAAGCCCTCCAGTTTGCCTGTTCTGACTTCAGAAGATCCTGGTACAAAAAGGCACAAAAATATTAAATATTAATGCACAGAGCATGTAATCTTTCTCCTGTAATATGAAACTACATGAAACAGAAGTGCCCTTTTACCAATTTTGTGAAAAATATTTGTCTACCATATGCTAGAAGACAGTTCCTGCTTTTGGATTGTAAATCCCCAAATGCACCCCCATCAGAATGGCCAGTGGCCAAAAAAGTAACATTTTCAAGCTCTGTTAAGAAAGCTAAATCTGGGCCACACTAGGCACAGGAAAACTGTGGGACTGCTACTTATTTCAAGGAAGGTTTTAATTGGTATCAATTCTCTTGAAATAAAAACAGTATTTTTTTCAGAGAGGCCCTTTTCTTTGTCAGGACTCTGGCAGGGCTATAAAGCATTATTTCCCCACTCCTTGTAATTCCTGTGGTTACAAGGCTGCTCAGACTTCCCTGTACCTGCTATATTTATTATTACAGAAAGTTCCATCATTTTTTAAAATACAGACACTGAAGATAGTAAATGCATCTTAATTATTTGCAAATGGAGATGGAAAAAAAAAGAAATGGAAACTTTGATCTAGGTAAATTATTATCATGGATAATAGGATTAATTCAATACGTGTTTGTAACCTAAAGTAACAACCTCAGGATAGGAGCAATGTTATGTTGTTAACAGATGGGACAGGGATACATTTGATTGTTTCTTCATATAGATAAAGAAAATTAATGTGACTCTTCACCAATAGTGAGGAAAATACCATGAAACATTGGGTGCTGGAGGGAGATGCTAGGCATTCCTTTCCACACCTGGAAACCACTAACCTCCAGTGTTCTTTCACAGTGTTGCTCACGCAATATTGAGACTAGCCTAAGCCACGGATGCATGATGATAATAAAATTACATCCTGTTTGGATTACTGTATATCACATTTGGCTGCCTTTTAAAACTGTTTGGAAACTTCAGTAGGTCTAAAATTCTGCAGATAAGACTGCCGACCATAAGGGGCATAAAACTCAGGGGTTGCAGCAGCTTCATTGGCTGCCAGTCTGTTTCCAGACAGAATGCAAGCCCTATCAAGTACTGTGCAGCTTATGCCTAGACTATCAGAAACGTCCGTCTTCTCACGTAAGCCTGCCTGAGTGTTCAGATCCGAAACGGAGGGCTTTCTTTTGGTCCCATCATCCTTACAGGCTTATCTGGTGAAAACATAGTCAAGAATCTTCTTGGTGGCCATTCTTAGGCTATAGAACTTCTCCCAAGCTCCTCACTGCTCTCTTTTTGCCGGCAGGTGACGACCTTTTCATTAAATAGGTCTTCATTTTTTAGCTGATTGGTGCAGAAGGCTGTTCGATGGGTGTGCTCTATTTTAAACATGTGTTAATCTGTGTGGAATATGTTCTGTATGGTTTTACTGTTTTAGTTGGATTGGTTATTTGATGCTTTTCAAAATTTTGTATTATATATTGTTCTAACTACTTTGTTTTAGTTTTTATTGTAAGCTGCTTTTGGCCACATATAGGGGAAGGCAGGATATCACATTAATGAAATAAATAAAATATTAAATTTCATGCAAGCATGGTGTCAGGATGCATAGCCCTTGCCCTACGTTGGTCTGCTAGATGTATACTGAAATAGCGTATTGTAGTCAATGTAGAAGTAACTGCTGTAGAACTTCATTATGGCTAGTTGTAACATTACAAAGTATCCAGTGCTAACTGATGACTGGAACAATGTATCTGTTTGGAGCCTGCCTGTATTTTTACAAAGTATCATTTGGTTAAATGATTTATTGCCTATTGCTACAATGTATCTGGTCAGGGAGCATATCAGAGTCAGGTGAAAATGAAAGCTTAAAGGTTTATGTTTTGAGAACTGGTGTCTCTAAGATAAGCAGCAGGAAATATGTGTTTGGGCCAAGGATCAGAAGTAGGAACCAAACGCAGGTCTGGAAACTGTTTGAAAAGTGGTGTGATGCTAGATTTATGATCCTCTCCAATCACAGCTTTGCACACGTAAATGCTGAAATTGTATCTACAAAAGATGTGAGCTCTATGTCTGCTTTAGTCTCAGCAACTTCAGAAGAAGTATGCTGTGTTGCTTGCATTTTCTACAAATAAAACTGCTGTCTACCTTAGAGTGAAGTTTGTGGACTGTGGGTTATCCAGTGCATGATACATGGCTACAAATGCATGACATCACCAGTTTTCAGTTCCTACTTGTGTCCAACCTGTCTATGAAGCCCTGGTCACTCAACTACAGTTTTGCTACTTCATAGCAGCTGTAATATGCAACATTTGATTCATGAAACTCTACCGATGCTTGCCAATGTACTCCAACACAGAATATATGACACAATGATGACATGGTAGGTAGGGGTGTGTGTGTGTGTGTGTCAGCATAGAATCATAGGAATGTAGAGTTGGAAGAGACCACATGGGCCATCCAGTCCAACCCCCTGCTATGCAGGAACACCTTCAAAGCACTCCCGACAGATGGCCATCTAGCCTCTGCTTAAAAACCTTCAAGGAAGGAGACTCCACTACACTCTGAGGCAGCATGTTCCACTGCCGGACAGCCCTGACTGTCAGGAAGTTCTTCCTGAGGTTCAGGTGGAATCTCCTTTCCTGCAGCTTGAATCCAGTGCTCCTTGTCCTGGTCTCTGGAGCAGCAGAAAACAAGCCCTCTCCTCCCTCTACATGGCATCCCTTCAAATATTTAAACATGGCTATCATGTCCCCTCTTAACCTTCTCTTCTGCAGACTAAACATTCCCAGCTCTCTTAAGTCTATCCTCATAGGGCATGGCTTCCAGGCCTCTCACCATAACTGAGACAGATGTAATTAGATGCTCAGCCACAACAGAAGGTGAAGGATTTAACAGTGCTATGATTCTGCAAACATTATTGAAAATATACTTTCTTACTCAACAGCTAACCTCCATGATTCACTTGAAAGAAGGTAATTGTATTCTGTTTTACAAGAGTCAGGATGGTTGCTGACCATTTATTCAAACAGGCTTACCTTGCAGGAAAAGAATCTCCTGGGCTGAATGCCTCCTTGGGAACTAGAAACAATGCAGGTGTTTCTAAAACACTTTGAAAACCAACGAACTTGCAGCTTTCTTTGACAAAAAGGTCTTAGGACTGGAGAGGGGAAACATTTAGGGCAGTTGCTGAAGTGACAAATACTAGACTTCAGCACATGAAAAAAATATTTTGTTCCAAAATGCATGATGACAAAATATTCATTTTTCTTTATTCCTCGTTCTTATTCATATGTTTCCATGAGTTCAAAGTGGTGCCAGGCAAAATTAATCTAGACACCGTAACATAGTGTGATCTGATGGCAAGATTTCTCCTATCCCAGCTGTTCACAGTCTTCAGATCCACAGGAATCAGAGTGCAACTGGTGGAACAAAAGGACACAATAGTTCAGATGGCAAAGAAACTAGAACCACATTTGAAATTTCCATCTTGTTTCTTAAAAGAAAGATTTGTGTAAAAGTTTGATAAAAACTGCACAAAGATGTTCAGTACTACTGGTATCACTAGAGCCATACCAAATTAAATAACAAATAACATAATAATATGTCACAACATTAAGTTCTAAGACTATGGTATCTCTTTATAAAGTGCTAGAAGACTCCTTTGCACCACACAATCTTGTGTTGCCAGAGAGGATATTACAGCCTTTTGGCTTGGTATGTCAAGTCAATAGGAGGGAGAAGAGATGATGGGATGGAGTCATGCTCTTCCCAAACTCAGTAAATAAATTGTAGGACTTATCTCCTTAAAATAGTAGTGTATGTGTTCTATTTTATTAATAACTTTTGCCCTCATGTTGCCTGGCCACACACTTTCAACTACACTCTGATGTGGCTTGGTCACATGTATCTGGATCTTCATCTATGACATGTTAGCAGTAAGTGAGGATTATTATTATTGTTGCTGTTGTGTGCCTTCAACTCCGTTCTGACTTATGGCAACCCTAAGGCAATCTTATCACAGGGCTCTCTTGGCAAGATTTGTTCAGCATGAGATTGCCTTTGCCTTTCTCTGAGGCTGGGACTATGTGACTTGCCCAAGGTCACCCAGTGGGTTTCCAAGGAGAAGTGGGGATTAGAACCCTGGTCACCAGAGTCATAGTTGAATACTCAAACCGCTATATCACATTGGTTATCTCTACGTAAGTTGGTTCCTCAGTCTGAGGATCTCTGATCTTGAATCTAACTATATAACTATATATGTGTCACCTTAGTTGGGTGCTTTCAATCAACTTCACGTTTTGGGTACCCAAAGGCAAGATTTTCTAAGTGACTTCCCTCTCTTTCTGTCTATATCCAGTGGGATGATTTTCTGTGACAATTCCCACTACTGCCAAAAGAATAGGGGAGATGCCGTGCTGTACAAGTAGCAGCAACTGTTGATCCTTCCTGCTCATTCCCATTGCTTGCTGATGTTCCCCCTTTGAACTAGCCAGCCTGAGTGGGCAAGAAACTGACAACAGGAGGAATAACAACAGGTTTAAGGGCTTAGATATCAACTAGCAGGCTTCCCCACAACTTGGACTTTCAGTGCTGTTCCTCCTTTGGACCTTGCTCTGCCTGTGCCAGAACAGGGTCATTAGCAGCATTATAGCTCAAAACCTGATACTTCCTGTCAGATGTCTTCCCTCTCTGTATCCCCCTTTATCAAACCAACCATTCTAAACCAGGGGTGGAATGGTACAGCCATTCCGCTGAAATAGTTAAAACTGACTTTATTCAACTCTGTCTAGAAATTCTGGAATAAGGGTTGAGGTATAAAGTTGGCTCTCAGACTTGAGACTTGACTTGAAAGTATCTCCAAGGATTTGAGACTTGAAGGTAGAGATTTGACTTGAGACTTGGAACAAAAGACTTAAATACATCACTGCTAAACTGTATTTCTAAATGGAGGGGGGATTCTTATTTGGGAGGGCAATGTCCCCATTTTGTTTCCCCTGTAGCTACACTCCTCCTCAACCAATCTCTTGTTTTTGTTGTCCACCGTCAAGTCATTTCAGACTTATGGCAACCTTTAGGCGAACCTATTATGGGTTTTTCCGGGTCTCAGAGTATGTGACATACCCAAAGTTACCCAGGGAGTTTCCATGGCTGAGGAATCCAGCCCTGGTCTCCAGGGTTGTAGTGCAATGCTCAGACTACTACATCATGCTGGCTCTCAAGCACATATGCAAATATGTAACAACTACCCAACCCAACACCTTATGGAAAGACACAAATCCATATTATGTTATATTTTAGCTTATTTCAGCTTACCAATTAACTATACAGTACTGCTCTTTACAACATAACAAGCACACAGACGAAAGACAGTGACACAAAACTACTTGTAAATAAAGGGCCTTGTACAGGGGCACATTGGAACATTAGATGTCCAATGCTACTGCAATAGAACTATTTTTTGGCAGAAATCCACATGCTGTGAAACATATAACCTGGAAATGGAATTACTATCCTACCTAATGAAACAAATAATGTGTTGTATCTACTGACTAATAAGAGCCTTAATCAATAAATCAATTCTTTAAAATAGAATTGTGCAACCACAGCTAGCAAGAATGCCATTAAAGTTAATTTCATAGATTTACTGGAGGTCTCTCTTTGAGAACAGTCCTACAGTTGTGAACTCAGAAGTAAGAACCATTGATGTCAATAAGGTTTTCTCCCAGAGAAGTGCACATAAGTTTATTTAAAGAGGCACGCTAATTTAAAAGTAAACCGCTTTAAGTGTAAGGGCACCGAGGTTTGGAAATAATACTATTAGCATCAAAAACTACGCTGGCAGGTATTGTGTACATATTTCCAATGCAGATCATTTTGAGCATTTAGGTTAATAATGTCATTTATTTCCTATCGTTTCCATGCAGAGTTTAGTCCAGAGTTTGGTTAGATTTCGGTAGAATTTGGTTTCTAAAATATTTTTAAAGCAGAAGCAGTGGCCATTTCTAGTCATAGCATTTTATTAATAAAATCAGTACTATCAGAGCATCTGGATCCACTATTTACCACTATTTACCTTTTGTTAAGCAGAATTGAAACAAACCTGAACCTCAGCGAACACGGCTGAAACTGGGAATCTGTTGATCTCTGGCAAGCAGCATGGCGAGTCGAGCAATAGTGACGTCATAGCTGTAAGACGAAAACCTTCAGTTGCCCACATTCGGTATGCTTCTTATAGGTGCCCACAAGAAAGATGGCAGCAGTAGACGGTTTCTCACAGTCATCGGCTTGCCCATAACAAAGATGGAAACCGACGCCTCTAACTCTCCGTGATCTTTTCCCTGCCCGTAGTTATGATGTCGACGAATGAGATCCAATAACTTCCATCTTGGTTTTGGGCCGTCAGACGCAGAAAGTGATTTATTTACCCAAATCTTTCCCTCCTCCCTGATATTTGGTTAACAGCTTTTCGGATGTTTTATCTTCTCTGTTACTGAGGCGATATTTATGCCGTACGTTTTTCTCACGGTTGCCTGTTTTGAGGGGAGGAAAGCTTGCCGTGCCTTTTTTAATGCAGAAGTTCAACAGGTGTAGTCTGTTTGCCCTCACCAACCCGAAACGAAAAGCTTTCTGTGCTAAATTTCATCCAGCCAGATAAATACTAAAAGGTCCTGGTGGGGGGCAAAAGAAACGTGTGGAGACTTTGGCCATTTCTGCACTAGCCCTTATGGCGCGATGATTCCACTTTCAACCCCCTCTGGAATCCTGAGGTTTGCAGTTTCGGAGGGGCCGGCCGGCCCTCCCGAAACTGCAAACCCCAGGATTCCAGAGGCGGTTGAAAATGGAACCATCGCGCCGTAACAGGCTAGTGCGGAAATGGCCTTTCTGTTCGTTTCAACAGGCTCTGGGAACTGGAAATAAGCTTTTAAGACTGTGCTGTGTGGACTTTATTCTTGTCTTTTGAAGGAATATACTTATTATTACTAATATGAACAACAAATACACTTAAAAAAAGTAAGAAAGTTAAGTGTATATATAACACTTCCTGAAATCAGAGGTCTAATGGAGTAAACCATTACATCAGTAGTAAATTATCTTTGCAGCAACAATGGATTATGGATTATACATAAGTTCTCAGAACGGTACAGTATTATATTCAGTTGTTAAAAGAAACGAAGCTCATTCAATTAGGAAAAAATGAAGCTTCAGTGATAAAAAAAAAAGGAAGCTTTGAAGGAAAATACTTTTAACTTGCTTTTAACCCTGTTGCTAGTTTAATTGCGTTGGGACTTTTTCTCTGTTTTTATTTGTGGGAAGTTTTACCTGTTTCCGTTTCTGTCAGCCGTCTTGAGTCACAGGGCTGGGAAATCAGTAAGTGGAGCCATGGGAGAAATCGCTTGAGGGGCCCCGAAGTGAGCAGGCTTGGGGTCCCCGTGGCACCCCCTTCCCCCTCACAGTCGGCCCAGCTTGACGAAGGCCGTTCCCCAAACCCCAGGATTCCATAGGATGTTGAAAGCGGAATTGCGCTGTCACCGGCTAGTGCGGAAACGGCCTTCGAAGACGTTGCCTTGCCCTTTACAAAAATGGCCTCTGCCGTTTCAATCCCTCTCCCGGCTAAACGGGAGGTTTCAGTCAGCTGCTCCTGAACACGATTTGGGCAAAAAGCTCTTCGGCTCCGAGGGCTACCCCGTGGGTGTACCCCTACTTTCGTGAGGGGAGGTGGCGGGGAGACCCGTCCTCCCTGGGTCTGAGGGCTCCGGGCTCCCCGCTCAACTCTCTCCGCCTCCCCAGTTTTATTTCGGATTTTAATTTTTTTTTTTTTGGCGCGCTCGTTCAACTTTGCCGCTAAAAACCGAAGGAAGCAGGGCTCCCTTAGCATGGCTACGGAGCCGGCCCCGGAGCTTTCTCCCTCTCCCGCTGTCAGGTGCCCAGCGGGACAGGAAGAGGGGGACGTCGCGGAAGGCTGCCCGGGGAGGCGGCCGGGCGCCGCGCAAGCCCGCTGGGAGCTGCTCAGACAGGTATTTCGGAACGACGATAACGTTTTCTCTCCCCTCCAGGAACTTCAGCGAGCAGGCTTGGCGCCCTTCTGCAGCCTTTGAAAACGCTGCGACGGTGTCAGTTTATTTCTACCATGACTCTACGAAGTCATTCATTAATGTCTCCATTTCACCGAGAAGAAGATGAAGGCCGTTTCTGCATTTCACTGTTATAGTGCTACTATTCCACTTTCAACCTCCTATGGAATCCAGGGGTTTGCAGTTTAGGCAGGGGCCTTGAGGCCTTGAGGCCCCTGCCTAAACTGCAAACCCCAGGATTCCATAGGAGGTTGAAAGTGGAATAATAGCACTTTAACAGTCTACTGCAGAAACAGTCAAAGTTAAGAGGGAATGATGCACCCAAAGGCCACCTCCTGTGTTGAAGTACAATGAGCCAAAATATAATGGAGCTCGAAGCCGTCTTGAGTCACAGGGCTGGGAAATTTATTGTGCCCTTCTTCCAAGCAGTTCAGGTAGGATGAGACACAGGGCATTTCCACACTACACTGTTACAGTGCTATTATTCCACTTTCGACATCTTATGGAATCCTGGAGTTTGCAGTTTAGCAAGGGGCCTTTAGAATTCTCAGCCAGAGAGCTCTTTAGCCTCCGCAAACTGCAAACCCCAGAATTCCATAGAATGTTGAAAGTGGAATAATAGCACTATGAAAGTGTAGTGTGGAAATGACCATAGTGATTAGCCCAAGCTTATCCAGTAAACACTGAGGCTGAATGAGAATTCTAGTTCAGATTTCCCATTTTTAATCTAATTCTCTATCCACTCTGCCACATAAGGTAAGGCCATTGAATCAATGGATCTTGTTTCTTTACTGAAACTAACAGTTGCATATAAACTACAGTTTTTTGAAATGTAGTAGTATTACTCTTGTAACCTTGCTGTTGCCACTATGGAAAAAGGTATCTGAAAAGCTAAAAAAAAGCAGCCTCTTCCTTGTTTTAGTGCTGCTAAACTAAGATCGAGAGGGAAAGAGATATTTTTTGTTTTGTGCAATGCTCCGTGACACCTTTGTTTGCCAGCCAAAACAGAACTGCTCAAATCTAGTCCTTGTGTTATGGCTGAAGCAGCACATTGCTATAACTCATTGGAGCCAAATGCTCATTTGAGCCACATTACTAGTTCCTAAGTTTAATGTAATTGCACTTAATGCACATTTTATTAAATTTGTGTAAAGTTTAGGAACTATTGTACTTATATGAAATGAGGCATAGTTGTATGCCATCTTTCAAACAAACTGAATGGTGAGGAAAATGTTTAGCACCTCTAAAAAGTGATCATATTAGTCAACCTCCAGCTTGTTGGGAAGGGACCAACAAGAATAGAGGTTATTTTATAACAGATGCTCAATTCATTTTCAGAAGAATTCACATATGCATGAGTATCACTTGATGACTGCATATATTAATGAAAAATCATATATTTCTAACTTCCTAGATTATATTCAGTTACTTTCAGAAGTGTTGCTTCTATTCTTAGTCAATTTTTGCACTTCTGCTATAACTCACAAGAAGAATTGCAGTTAACTTTTGACATTCTGAGTATAATGCATATTTTTGTATGGGTTCTGTTCACCTCTGTGGAAATGCAAGATGCCAACTCATTTGAATAGCTGCTTGAAAAAATCTCTTACCTGTTGAAAGAAACACACATTATTTAGCACTAAGTGATTGTTCATTTGAGCTTTAACTACCCATTAAAAATTAAAACTAAGTAGGGTGGATATACCTTTATTACTGTGAGTTGTGATTACTGTCACTTACTCTGCATCAGTGCTTCTTAAGCTATGTGATGTGATGGGCTTACATTTTTTCCCAATGTATGAGGGACAGATGTCATATATGTGCCCATTGGCTAGAACTGTTTCTTTTTTACCTGGAAACTTGCCATGGACAGGCAGCCAAAGGCTCATAAACTGGGGCTGGTTGATAGGTCACCACTTTGATAGAAAGGCTTTGTATGAAGTTCCTCCTGGAAAGTTTTTGGAAACTACAGCCAGTAGTGGCCATACTATTGTCTGGACTGTGTTATAGAGGCCACAGATCACCAGTATTGAATAGACAGCACTGGCTTCCATTCTTTTTGGAGGGGGGAGCCTAATTCAAGGTGTTTGTGTGGAGCTCTAGAAATACCACCAGTATTGATTCAACTGCAGTGATTTCCAGGTTATTTTTTTTAAGCCTAGTTCAAGATGTTGGTTTTAATGTACAGCTCTAAATGGCTTGGAACAAAGTATTTGAAAGGCAAAGTATATGAACCTTTCTATAAACTGCAATCCTCATTAGAGGACTTCCCACTACTGAGTACATGAGTCAGAAATGTTTTTGTAGCAGTACTCTAGTTCAGTGGTTCTCAACCTGTGGGTCCCCAGATGTTCATGGACTTCAGCTCCCAGAAGCCCTGAGCATTGACCATAGTGGCTGGGGCTTCTGGGAGCTGAAGTCCACGAACATCTGGGGACCCACAGGTTGAGAACCACTGCTCTAGTTACAGAAGTCCTTTCAAAGAAGGGTAGATTGTAGATAACCGGGTGACTTGGAGATCAGTCACTCATAGGGTTGCCATAATTCAAAGTTTACTTGACAAGAGTTAACAAAAACAACAAGGTTGATTCTACTCCTACTGAATTTTCTACAGGCAGTAAGAATTGTATTGTTTTACCATGGCTTTGGCTTTTGGAAATGGACTATATTTAAATAACATTTTAGAGTTTATACAAGTTTTCATTTTGTTGTATCCTAAGGAAGAAATAGAAAAGTAGTATAAATAAACAAATAGTGTAACAATACAACCTTCAAATATCTTGGGTAGGTTGTGTATAGTTCTCCAAAAGTGAACTATAGTGACAGTGCAGTCCTATACTTTACATATCTGCAAAATGAGCTCTCATGAAAGTTTTTTTAACACTTAGTAGAACTTACTCCTGGGAGATGCTATAAGATTGCCATCTTAATGTACATGAAATATATTCAAACATGGACAGGAATGTTAAAGTACATGCAACTAGCTCAGGAGTGAAAAGCTTAGCACCTGCAAAGTGAGGTTAAATAGCAAGAGTTTACAAACTGCTAATGCTGTTTTGTTAATATGATCAGATTGTGATGAAATATATATTTTTCCCATATAAAATCTTGTCAATAAAAGGATTGATTGTGGAACTGATGTGAGTGAAATACTTTATCAAGCCTCACAGCATCTTCTCAGTTTACAGTGTGCGACTTGAACATCTGCTGGTTGGTGATGTAGACGCTACTTGTTCTGACCCAGATTTCTTGTGTTGTCTTGCTTTGTGCACTATATGTGCAAGTGTATTATACCAAATGTTATAGCTGTTTGATTGTTTAGGGGTCTTCGGAACACACTATGATAGTTTTCCTCAGACTTGACATGGTGAGCAGTTATAGTAGCATTTTTCATTCTTGGCTTCTTTCTCTTTCTTGTACAGCTTGTAGCAGTGAAGGTACTTCTGCATGTTTTTTGAAAATAAACATCAATTGGACTGCTGTCTACTCTCAATCCATGTCTTCATACACACTTTCATACTTACACATTTCATTACTTTGCTTGATTCCCCACCCTCACCCAGTCTATAGCATCCTTATCCAACCTGGTGTTTTCCAGATATTTTGGATTTACAGTTCCTATGAGTGCCACAAGCATGATTCAGAAATGATCAAGAATGATGGAAATTTTAGTCTGAGACATCTGGAGGGCACCAGTGTGGGGAAATCTGTGAGACAGACTGTCATCCTCCCAGTACTCACCACATAAGAAACACAGACTAGATGCCAAGTCTTTCATTCTCTCCTCTTCTGATTTAAGTGGTCAAAAGCTGCGTCAGGCCCAGAGCAGAATCCTGTTTGGTTGCAGCAACAGGTATAACACATTGCAGTACTCTAATGGGCAATCTATTAATTCATAAACTAGTGTGGCCAGGTTATCCCTGTCCAGGAAATACTTTAGTTGATGGGCCACTTGAAGCTGGCCCCAGAAACACTGAGCAATGAAATCCACCTGGGCTTCCAGTGACAGATGTGTATCCAGGAATAGTCTCAAGCTAATCACTTCCTCCTGCACCCCATCCAAGGCAGATCACTCACTCAAGTTTCCAGACATAAGAATCATCAGTGCAGAATCCTCATCTTTTTGGGATTCAGGTTCTGGTACTTATCCAGCCCATTATTGCATCCAGGTACTGATCCAGTACCTGCATAGCCATAGATGACTCTAATGAAAGGTAGAAGTGGGTGTCATCAGCATACCGTTGACACTCAACACCCAACTTTTAATGACCTCACTCATGGCTTCATATAGATGTTGCATAACATGTAGATAGGTCGGATGCATCTAGAGGACAGCAGGCTGGAGAAGTCTGTGGGACAGACTGTGAAATAGTCATGACAACCATAGACCTCACCCTGGACCTATCCAATCAATCAATGTCTGCTGGATCTTACCAGTCAAGGTAGGCATGGGGTCAAGCTTAGATGTGATGAGTAAACTGATTCAAGTATTTTGTCCACATCATCAGTATCAGATGGAACACCAAATACTTCCCTGGACACTTCCTGAGACACCTGTTGCATAAAATTCTGAGCAAATGTTAGTTACTGTATCCTCAAAATACCCGCAAGAAACATTAGTTATATTTCATCTGAATTAATTTCACTTCCATTCCATCATTTTTATTGGTACTGAATGTTTGGGTGGAACACAAATTATTCTGCATGCAAAACACTTCTTTGGATGTGGGAGTATTAGTATACCACATAATATACTAGAATCCTCATGAGGTCAAAAATGTTTCACAGCTAACATGGTACAAATTTTAGAAAATTTTAATTTGCAGTGGGAATTGTTTTGCCTTCCAGGTATTGCTGCACTGCAGTTCCAAATATCAGTTTTATCCCTCATGCATTGGAGAGGGGTGGGAATCAGTCCTCCTGATGTTGTTGCATTGTAGCTCGCTGCATTCCAAGCCACTGGCTGTCTAGGGCCGTTGGCAGTCTAACGACATCAGGAGGGCTAATTCCCACTCTTCTCCAATGCATGAGAATTAAAATTGATATTTGGTTACTACAATGTTAATCTTTTTTTTTCCTACCACATTGTCCTCCAGTATTGGGGGAGGCTCACTCTCGTTCAATGTATTCCCTACTCTTATCAAAGTATCAATGTATTATCAATGTATTCTGACTTGTCTCAGCACTGTAGTCAGATCTTAGATCCAATAAATTAGTCACAGAATATTTCCATACTACTTCTACTATAGCAACATTCTTATTTCTCTAATAAGATGATGAACCAAAGTTTTTCATTTCTCTAGGCTATCTTTCGTCTGTTTGGAAGTTAAAATGTTGACTCTTTCTTTGAAGACTTCCCTTTTAAAGAATTTTTGTTTTAAAGAAAGGAGTTTATATGCAATATATCAATTGCCACTCCACCTTGAAGTCACAAAACATAATGCTGCATCAGTCACAGCACTATTGCAAACAGGTACAAATGTTTAGAAGCAAAAGGTTCATGCAAAAGTTGACAGCCAAATCTTTTATAGGTGCACCATTGATTCTAGTTCTGATGATTGGGTTGTTAAAGATTTAAGCAGCATCCCAATCCTACATGTCTCACTTTTGTATGCACTTAAGTGGTTTTAATGGCTTCTGCAGTTGTTAATAATCATAGAGATAGTAAACATTTTAACAAGCTGGATAATAATAATCCAGTGCATAATTATAATGAGTGGCCTTTTTGTTCAATTAATTGTTTATAAGGATTTTAATATTAGGAAATCGAATTTATTTTTAGTGATTTCAAATGAATGGTGACAGATGAGTTAAAGTATAACGCTCCTTTAAAAAAAACCTAGAAGTAGTTTTCACTGAATGTACAGTGAGGTATTAGATACATTACTGTGGATTCTGGAAGGCAGGGGAAATTCATGGTTCAAGTTTATTTTTATGTCCATCCAATACAATCAAGTGAAATACTTCTCAGCTGAATGTTAATTATTTACTCATTTTGTACAGTTGGAACTGTTTAAGAATGTAGGTTATACCTTTGTGAATCAGCTTCTTTCCTTTCTTGCCTGCTATTTTGCCTCTTGCTTCTCTGTTTCCTTTGTGACCATTCTCATTTACTTTTCTGGATCATGTGCTTGTTATATTGGTCCCTGGGGCACATTCATTTAGAATGGCTGTATAAGGTAAGTTAGTGATCCTTGAAGTTCACTTAGAGGGCATCATGTAAACAGAGAAGACTCTCTCAACCTTTTCAAAGTATTCTCAGAGCCATTCCTGAATAGGTTTGTCACCTTTTATTTTTTGTCCTCGTTTCTAAAATAACTAAATGGTATATATATCACAGTGTAAGGAAAACTAAGTTTATAAATGCTTCTAAGAGATTAATGAAGTAGATATAGAATGTTAATGACTCTCCATGCAGTTAATTTGTGTATCATACCAGGTCAAGCTCTTGTTTCATGTGTCCTGCTGAAATTTAGATGATAAAGCTTTCAATAACTAGATACTTGATTGATCCCACTGCTGTAATAGATGGGCAGAACAATTCTATAGCCTTGTTAAAATAGCCACTATTTGGTGGTAGGCGATGTCTTCCATGTTAATGAAGTGATGAATCTGTTTCATCTTTTAATCATCCAAGATAATTTGTTTCATCTTTTCATAGAGCTGCCTAAGGTTCTGGACCCCATTCTCCAAATAGGCTCAGAATCTTGGTTAGCTCCTTTAAAGTCAGAATTGAACTTTGGAGAGCCACAAAACAATTCTTTGCCAGATCAGGCCAGAAAGGCAGACTTGCCATTTCAATTGCCTGCTAAACCTAGTAATGAGGACAGCTGCATGTCAAGGCTGGTGATATGGCCCACAGAAGAAAAGTCTGAGTTTTGCTTCACTACCACTTATTCCACATAGATCATATCCATATACTACAGTTGGCCCTCCACATTCATTAGGGTTAGAGGTGCAAAATTGGAAAAATTGCAAATAATAAAAGTGTGCATGTGTCTGTGGGAAAGGGGCTGAGACATGGTGGGATAGCAGGGAAAAGGAGAGGGAGAAGGGATGGGTTGGCATGTTGGACTTTCACTTCCTCTCTCTTACCCATCTCCTTCCTTGGCTGGAAGGGGGCCATTGGAAGAGGGTTTGTAGTGCTTAGAAATTGGTTTGCAAGCCATCCTCAGCTTGCCAGGCAGTGACTAGTGAAGGAAATAATTTGTGTAATATGCAAATATGGCTGCCTCCATTTGGGGAACTAGAATATGGCAGTTGTGAAAGAGAAAGAAAGAAAAGTCTGGTGGTTGGTAGGAGTGAGAAGGGGGATTAGAAGACGGGAAGGCTAAAAGAGTACCAGGACGGAAATAAAGACCAGCCACAAAGAAAAAGCAGGAGGAGAGAGAAAGGAGTTTAATGTAGGGGGAAGGATTAAAAAACCGTGGAGATGTGCTGGAATAATATTTTTTGTTGCTTGTACAGGAGGAATGAATACTGGATTGCTGAGGGGGAAGAAGAGAAATTGCATTAGGTGGGAGTGGATACCAAATAAAACTAGATTCGGACTAGACTAGCAGATATGTGTTTACTTTCAACAGTATTTTTTTCCAGTGAAGGAGACAGAATCTAGGCCTGGCAGATAATGGGATGTCAGCTAACCTGATTACTTTTTCATGTCTCCCCCGCTACTCTCCTCAGCCTGCCAGTTTCCTTCCTCCCACCATATTGCTTGCACTGGCAAAGTTATGAAGATTTAACTATGCCATTGCCACTTCTCTCTGCTTTCTCTCTACTGGGCTATCATAACTTTGAACTGTGTGTTTGTGTGTTTGTAGGATACTTAGTAGCAGTCCTATCTTGGTCCTGCTAGCAATAAGACAGTCATGTTCATATAGTGTAATCTTTTTAGTTATTATTGGTATTTTAACCATTGATTCTATGAAGTGATTTTTTCAATGACCTCACCAAATGATTTACCAAGTAAGAGAAAATGGTTTTAGTACTATTGCTTTTTCTGAACTCTACAGCCCCAGACACCATGTCCCACAGAATCAGGACATGGAGGTGTCTTTGTTTTCCTATGAGAGAAACTCATTTTTGCATGTCCTATTTGTGAAGTGCCAACAAGCCAGGAATGGGCAAATATATGGCCCCCAGACCCATTTTTGTGGGCACCAATTTCCCTGGCCCTGTGAAAATGAATGAAATGCCCAGGACTGGCAATTCATCTTTCAGATAAGTCAGCCCGCTTTACATCTTTAAAGATCAACTATTTGATAAAACCAGAAATCACCTTCCCTCAGCTTTCTTCTTCTTTTTCCTTTGAGGGAGCACTCCTTGTGGTCCTAGACGGTTCTGGGCAGAAAATTGGTTTCTGAGCCTGTCAAATTGCTTAATCCTGCCATGGTTTGCCTCTGGGAAACTGGATGCTTATAGGCCTTTGGTCTGATTAGCCAGGGTCATCTTAGGTCCTCAGTGGCAGTTTAACCTTTTCCAAAACCTCCACACCTACACTGAAATTTGATAGAACTGCACAGATTATCAAAAGGAAGTTTGCCATCCCTGATACAGTGCTTAATCACCTTTATCCTGACTTCCCAAAGTCAATCCACATACAAAGTTTTTTTAAAACACCATATGGGGCTCTTTCAGATTTGTCTAAAGAAGTATGAATTATCATGGTATAGCTTGTTGGGTTTTGCTGGGTTTTGCCAGTTGTTGTCATCTTTGTGCCTACTTGTTCCATACTTTTTTTCAGTGGAGGAGGGTCTGTTTGTAGCAGTTTCTTGGATTTACACCAGGGCTCTTCCAGTTTTTTTTTAAAAAATGGTTTGCTGAGGTACTGGAAGAGCCCTGGATTGAAGGACAGATTTTCTCCTTTTTTTTTTTTTTAAAGAGTTATGGTGTTATGGTGCAAAAGTATCATTTCATTGATACACTATAAAACTATAACTAAAAAAACAGCAAGAAAAAGAAAGAAGAGGGGGAAGAGAAAAAGACCTTTTTGTTGTTTCAGTATATCTCAGAATTAAAAGGAAAATCACTTGAAGGTGGGAATAAAATGTTGCAGCAGCCGCTAGGAAGTTCCACACAGCAGTCTGAAATAACAGAAATTTTGTGTGGGAATTGTGTGGGTGTGTAAAATGCTATAATCTGTCAAAACATTTGACCCATCTGGAAGAGCCCAAAAATACTTGTGCTTTAATGAGCTTCCAAGAGGAGTGGATCTGATAGTTGTGTTTCAATTACCACCATCTTCTTCTGTGTCTTTGATGGCAGAGCTGAAAGAGGTCTCAATGCCATCTAGTCCAGCCCCTGCCAATGCAAGAGTCTACTGCTAAGGCACTCTTGGGAGGTGGCAATCTACCTTCTGTTTTGACAGCCTCCAACAAAGGAGAAGCCACCACCTTATAAAGCAGTCTATTCCACTGTCAAGTAGCCCTTACAGCCAGGCATTTTCTCCTAATATTTAGTTAGAATCTCCATTCTTGTAATTTGAATCTGTTTCTTATGCTGGCATCTTGCTTGAATGATGTTCAAAAGCTTCTGTCTGCTAGACTACAAAAGTATGATAGGGAATAAAAGTCAAGCTGGTCCATTCTGTACGTTGCAGTCATTTGTGACAGAGATGGTAAACCAAAAGTCACTTTTAAGGTTGTGCTTGAGAAGCAGTTGGAGGTAATATAGATGTTGGAATGCTCTCTGGCCTTCTCCTACAGGTATAGTTCATTACTTGTTATGGCCAGTTTTTCTTGATCTGATGGAAAGCCCTCAGCCACACCTGTTACAGTAGGCTAGTATTAAGGCTGTTATTGTATGCCTTCAAGTTTCTGACTTATGGTGACCCTAAAGCAAACCTATCATGGGATTTTCTTAGCAAGATTTGTTCAGAAAGGGTTTGACTTTGATTTCTTCTGAGGCTGAGAGATCTCCTGCTGAAACAGCTGCACTGCCTGCCAGTTTGTTTCCAGGAACAATTCAAAGTGTTGGTCATGACTTTTAAAGCCCTATGTGGCTCAGGTCCAGGCTATTTCATGGACTGTATCTCACTGTGTGAAGCAGCCTGGGCTCTAAGATCATCAGGAGAGGCCCTTCTTTCAGTCTCACCACCATCACAAGCATTGTTGGTGGAGGGGCGAGAGAGTCTGGCCTCCTCCTTGTTGTCCTTCTAGTGGTAGGCTTTTAACATAGGAAATTTTTAAACTAGGGGGTGCTGTACTGTTTTAATTGTTTTAAAAAAATGTTTAAAATCTCTTTGAATTGTGTTTTTATTCCATATTGAACCTTTGTTGTAATTTTGTAAACAATTTTATTTTAATATGCACTATTTATATGTTTTTAAATGGTATTATTTTAAGTTGTGAGCTGCATAGCTTAATGGGAATTTGAACCCTGGTCTTCCAGGGTCCTAGTCCAACACCCAGACTACTACACTAGTCTGGCTCTAAGTGTTAAGGTTATAAATATGTAAACAATGGTTATCAGATCATAGTTTCCTTGGTCTGTGATTTCTCAATTGGAATAATTTGTTATATGCATTACATTTCTGTGATATGCAGTTAAATTTGAACGCCATTTTTATTATTCAAGGTTCTGAAAGGAAAAAACTTGGAAAATGTCCACCTTCAGCAAGTGTCAGTAAGGAGATTTGCTTCATTCAATCTTTTCTCAATCACAAAAGAGGACACAAAGGTAACAGAAGATGACGGTGGGACATGGGTTCAGTACAAAAGCATCTCTTTTCCTGAATATAGTGTATCTTTAAGGTAAGGATCATTCTGGTTCAGTAAGTACTTTCTGTTTCTGACATATGTTGCTACTGATTCATTGTTGTGCATTTTTGTTGTGAGTAGTTTAAAGCAATGCTACTCAAAGTAGTGGTCCCTGGACCAGTGCTGGTCCTTGGCAAGTTTCAAGGAAAGAAATAAACAGTTGTGCCCAGTGAGCACAAATTTAGTGCCATCGCCTTGCACGCTGACCTTTTTTTTTTTTTTTGCAACTTCCCCACTTCAGGTAGCCTGAGAATCACTGGTTTAAAAAATTGAGTCCTATGTTAAGGTTGGATAAATTTACTGTAAAAGTACAATTTTCAATTGAAATACTGTCTTGTTTGTCTATCATTGGATATGTATTTATATGTGACCCTTCAAATGTTCATAAGATAGTCAGTCCTCCACATTTGAGACTTTAACTTTCATGAATTTGATTATTTGTGACTTTTTCCAATCCCTGCCCCCACACCTCACTTATCATCTTGGTTATATATTTACTTAATAATCTATCAATCATCCAAAATCAATAGTAGCCATCAAAAATACTAATAATCTACATAGCTTATAATCTAATCTAATAACCTAGATAGAATATAACCTTCCAAAGCAACAGCTGATGAACATCATTTACTGTATTTTCCTGTGTATAAGACTACTTTTTAACCCAGGAAAATCTTCTCAAAAGTCAGGGGTCGTGTTATACGCCGGGTGTTGTCTTATTGGGCGGGTGCTTCCGAGCCGGACTGGAGAATCTGTGGTTGCCGCATATGGTGAGGGGAGCTCAAAAACAGCTGCGGCCGCATCCCCACTGTATGTGGCGACCGTATGAAAACAGCAAGGGTGGTGCTGCACACTTACCTGAAGACACTGGGGGGGGAGTGGCGGCGTTTCAGGAGAGGCTTGTTGTGCTAGCCGCTCTTCCCTCTTGCGCGAGCACCGGTTGTGCTGCCTCCCCGCTCCCAACTCCACCTACAGCTCCCAGGCCAGGGAGCGCTGCGGAAGCTGGGGGCGCGATACGGATACACCAGTGCCGCCACCACTGTGCGCACGCGAGGGAGGGAGGGCGGAGGCGGGGAAGAGTCTGGCCAGGTTGGCAGAGAGGGGGAAGGAGGGCTTCCCTCCGGGCCGGTGGGGCATGTGGGGGGCGAGGGCTGGTGCCGGCCTCCCCCGCCCTCCTCCCCTCTGGGCACCCGCCCCCCAGCCTCCCCAGCCCCAAAGAGCCGGGCGCGGGGCGCTGCCCCCTTCCCTCTCCTCCTCCGCTTACCTTGGTGGAAGCAGCTGCGGTGGCCCAGGCAGACATTTTGCTTCCTTCCCAGCCCCGGCAGAGGCAGAGGAGGCCAACAAGGCGCCGCTACTGCTGCCGCCTCCCAGCGCTACCCAGAGCACATCCTCCCAGGAAAGAAGGAGGAGGAGGAGGAGGAGGAGGAGGAGGAGGAGGAGGAGGAGGAGGGGTATTAAAAGAGGGGAGCGAGGGAGAGAGCGGCTCAAGTTTGCTCAAAAGTCCAGTGGGGCTGGCAGGAAGCGCCCGGGGCTGGCGAGGCCACCCCTTTTTGCAAGGATGTGAGCCCGGCACTCGGCTGCTGGCTCCTTCCAGAGCGGCGGCAGCGAGGGAGGAGGAGAAGAGGGGCTCTCAGCAGCGCCCCCCCCGAGAATGGGAGCCGAGTGACCTTTCCGGCTCCTCTACCGCTTCCTCCTTCGCCGGGCTCTGGCTCTTTCCAGCTACCTTCCTGCCTCTCGCTGCCACCACGCAGCACCAGCACCCGCCGCCGCCGCCGCCATGTCTGACTCGCTGGGAGCGCCCATTCGCTCACTTTTCCAGAGCGGGGAGCGGGGGGACGGAGGAGAAGGAGGAAAAGAGAGACCTCCAAACCAGATTTGGGTTTTCTCTTTTGCGACACGTTTTGCATTAAATCACACTGGGAGGCGGGGACCCCAGTAACCATGAGCCCCTTGCAATGAAACCCACTTTGCAAGGAGTTTGGGAAAGGGGAGTGCCTTGCAACGCTCCGGGAATATTGCTTGCCTCCCCACTTTTTTATTTGGTGGGCGTTGGAAGAGGGGTAGTCTTATACGGCGAGTATATCCCAAACTCTATATTTTAACTGGAAAAGTTGGGGGTCGTCTTATACGCCCAGTAGTCTTATACGCCGGAAAATACGGGTAGTTCCAGTTTAACACTTCTCATGTGAAAATACAATGTTAAATTTGCAATTTAAAGTTTAATAGTATAAAATAAAAACTTATTATCAGATAGCATTCATTTTTTTCCATTCAACTAAAATACTATTTATATTCTTAAGTAATCCTGTGGATAAGCTTTTATATCACCTCCCCTTCAGGAATAAAAAAGTTACTGCATATTATAAACCCAATTAAAAAAAGAAATCCATTCTACTCAGAAATATAAAATAACCTTATATTCATCTATCCTCTTACATCTATATCTATGTCTGTCTTCTAACATTTATATATAGTTTAAAAATCTCAAAATTATTTTGTCAGGCATCATAACTAAAATCTTTTTAATTTAAATCTCAAGACGTCATGCTAATTATCCATGTGACAATTCCAGATCAGAAAAAGAAATTCCCAATGCCTTTAAATTTACAATTGGAATATTTTTTATTCCATCTCTATCTTTCTAAAATGTATCAGAGTCTCGTCTTCTATAACAGCTTTTCCATTGTTTTACTCTACTATAACAATGTTCTCCAGTTATGAATATAATTTCCTGCTTCCTCCCATTATACTATTCCGTAAGATCTGTCTTTTCTTTTCTTGTCAATTTAAAGAAGTTTCTTCTTTCCTCTTCCAAAACCTGGCTGAGTCTAGTCTTGTGTCATAAAAACAGGACCCTGGATCCCTGATTTTTTCAATGTATAAGTTTTTTTCTCTTGTAAAGTTCTTGCATAAACTTTCTGTAAGTCTCCTTGTCCTTCCTTCTGTGACATCATTTTGGAGTATTCAAAACAGAAATTGGGCTTAAATCCATCCATGTTCAGAGTTTTCTTCTACCTTTTCTTTTTCACACTGAACATATTTAATGGGATCATCTGAGTCCACTTCCAAAAGATCTGTAAGGTTTCTTTCCATTTCTATAAGCTTCCTAAGTTGTTCATTTTTAAAATCTCTGAATTCCTTCCAAAAGTCCAAAAAGTATGCAGGCACTTTCTCTTTTTCAAACTGAAAATCCATTTTATTCAGCAGGCCAAAGCAAAAATCAGTTCAAAGAAACACTAGTTCAGAGTGGTTATCTATCAAAGTAAGATAACATTAGATAAAAGAGTACTTTTCTCATGATCCACTGTAATAATTTCCAGTAGATGCTGTGTGGAGTTCTTCCACCTAAATTAATATCTGAATCTGATATTTTAGAACATTAATATTCTTAATACACAATTATAAAAATCCAGTGTAAGTTATTAATCAAAATCAAACAAAGGGAACTTCATATTAACGGTCTTTCAACTTTTCCTTTTTAAATATAAGGTTACTTCCTTTCAGCATTCCAAAAAAGAGAAAGATCATGTTCTATTTCTTTAAGTCCATAGGTACAAATCCCCCCCCAACATCAAAAGAGGAAGGTCTCTTTCCAAAAACCAGTTACAAACCCACTAAGTTTATTCTTCGTAAATCCAAAAGAAACACAGGAAAAAAGAAAAAAAATAGTCAGCTTGTCCTTTACAGGATGATCTAAAAAACAGTACTGCCTCTTTAAATTCTCCATCTCAGGAGAGAGATTAGCATTAGGGAAACAAACACAAATGCTGCACACAAAGACTACTTGCTTTACTTTCCCTGAAAACTAGTCAGTTCAGGACTTCTTCATGCAAGAGGTCTGGGCAAAGGATAATATAGTGTCCATAAAGGGGGTATAGCTCACTCAACCCCAGGCTCCTCTGAAATGTGATTGCCTCCACAGCCTTGGGAACTGCTATGGCCACTCTGTTCCTAAGTGGACGACTTGAAGGTCCCAATTCATCTGGCCCGCAGCTCACTAGATTGCACCCTCCATTATCCCAACCAGAAACTGGAACCATGCAATCCTTCCTGTGGTGTTTTGTGCTTTCACATGGCTTCCAACTTATAGTGATCCTAAGGTGAACCAATCCTGGGGTCTTCTTAGCAAGATTTGTTCAGAGGGTTTTTGTCTTTGCCATCCTCTGAAGCTGGTAGAGTGTAACTTGCCCAAGATCACCCAGTGGTTAGGGGGGATTTGAACTCTGGTTGCCAGAGTCATAGTCCAGTGCTCAAACCACTATATCATGCTGGCTCAAACCTCTTTAACAAACAAGAAAACAAAACGTCCTGAAGAGAAAAACAACAACAACACTGAAAAGTGTGAAAAATGATTGAACTCTCAAGAAGGAAAAAAAACCCCATTTTTTGTTCATCTTTGTGATAAGTGAAAGATTTCATTAGTAGTGACAGATGCTTGTGAGATGGATATTTCAACAAGAAAAACAGTACTGAGAGTACTGAAGTTGACTGCTTCATGATACTTTATGTCCTTTAGTCTCAGCAGTTCAACCCAAAGTCTAAATTCTTTTTCAGCCTCACTGGGAGAAAAGTGACCAAAAGGAGAGGCTATGGAAGCAAGCTCAGTGGGCAAGGAGGAACTCAGTACTCCTCCCTCTTGTTGCTTTTCTGCATGAAATATGCTCCCAATCCCTATATTTTCAGAAACAATCCTCTTTTGATCTGCTGCATGTCTGTATAGTTCTACAGTATGTATTAACAAGGATTGTAATCTGCTCCCTATCTTAGCTTTGTAGCCCTTTTTATATTCCTGTATTTTCCCATGTTTTTGCCTTTCTTTCATAGTAAACCGACTGTTGGAAAGTTGTTGTTGTTACATGCCTTCAAGTTGATTCCCACTTGTGGCAACTCTGTCGTAGGGTGTTCTCGGCAAGATTTCTTTAGGGGAGATTTGCTATTGCTTTCTTCTTAAGCTGTGAGAGTGTCACTTTCCCAAGGTCACACAGCAGGCTTCCATAGCTGAGTGGGGATTTGAACCCTGGTTTGCTGAAATCCTAGTGCAATGTGCAAAACTACTACACCACACTGATTCTCTTTATTGAAAATGCCTGAATGCATTTGCTGGCCAAACAGAGCAATATTTTCAGAAAGGAGGATCTGAGCATGCTGTGGATTCCCACAGAAATCTCTGATGCAAGAGCCACTTCCATGAAGCAGTGATAAAACCCTGCAGAAACTATTACAAGATTTTGACAGTCTCAGCAAAGCAATGTAATGAATTGCCAAAGTTAGACTGATAGCTTTCTTTCTGTCCTTTATTTGATTTCATACACTTCTGAAGTTCATGCTTCTTAGCAGGAACACGGTAGCTTAAGCATCCTGAAGGTTATACTTTTTCTAAAGTCCCTTCGTAGACCTGCTGTGGATGTTAAGTTTTATATTTCTTGCCTAGATGAGTGTTCTGGAGGATCTGACTTGTGGAGTTCACACATTGTAGAAGTGATTGAACTGTACTGATTTTTAGTGGAATAGGACGTACACAAGAAGTGTTAGCTAGCAGTGATTTATTACTAATTACGCCTAATTTAAAATTACAAGTGTTGTAGTTCTAAACCGACATGGAATATACCATCAAACTAAATAAACTATAGCAGAAGTCCTTGTTTTTCTCAGTCTTTTTTTTTCATTATTTAACATTATGCTGTATTGAGCAAGTCTTTTAAGAAAAGCAGCATAGTCCAGCAGCAAATAAAAGACTAATGCATTTATTTTGGCACAAGATTTTGTGGACTGGAGCTACTTAATCGCCTACATAATAAATTTCTTAAGGGGAAAAAAAGGTACCAGCTTTTTGGGAAAGTGACATATGAAGAAGATACGTCAGCATGCCAATTCTCTCTGGACCCACTAATGATCAATAAAAGGATATTATTTGGGAACCCTTTGGGAAACAGTGGGTCAGTAGTGGTGAAAAATAATGGCTCGCTAATGAACCCACCTAAATTTGGAAATAACTTCCCTTGAACATTTGTTCATCAGACAGAATTTTTAGTTCCTGTTCCCTTGATTTTTAACTATATCTCCATCATTGATGTGTGTATGCCATCTTTCTAATAATTTCTGACTGAAGTCTGTGTAGTTTGGCTAATGGTCCTTTTTAAAACTAATATTCAAAAGAGTAAAATAATACTTGGCTGTTATCTACAAATTAGGTTAAGGCAACTTTTGAATTACCCCATATCCTGAAATTGTTTGCCAGAAAGCCCATTGAGTATCCTATGGCTGATAGGTATTATCTTGACAGGGCTAAATATTGTATAAAGTTCACAAGGTTGTCTGTGGCTCATGGCAAAAAGTCTAAAGGCCAAGCTATATCCATTCAAGGACAATCAACATGGATCAAATTGTATATTCAGATATGCTATGAACCAAGCTGGAGTTGCTGCACTAGAGGGCTTTAAGACTGTTTTGCAAGGCGAGTGGCATATTTTATTGTGTGGTGATTGTCATGACCTTCCAAAAGTCTAACTTGAGGGTTAGAACTGAGAGAATGAAGGTACACAGATTTAAGGCTAAATCCAAATTAGAGTTTCAGTTAGCGATAATGCTATTTTGGAGATTATTTTTCCCCTCAATAGTACAGGATGGTCCAAATTCTGAAAAACTAACAACTTTATGAAATGAAAGCAAGTAACTCTCCCTTGCTCAGACCTTTCTGGTTTCAGTGTCCACACAAATGGAATTTCTTTCACTTCTGTGCAGTATTTTCCTTTAGTGATTCAGTTTGCAACTCTTATTCTCTAAATTTCACTGAGTTTCATGAAATTTTAAGGCTTGAATATGTGTGTGTGTGTGTATTATATATATTATTTATATATATATATATATATATATATATTGAATATCAACATTGTCTTGAATTTTCTTCCAGACCTATTATAGTAGCAGTGATCCCAGAAATGTTTTTGAGATAGGGAAAGGGCAACATTGGCAGGTGGGTGATTGTTAATTTTGCCTGCTTACAGGAAATTGTTTTGTAAAATGAAACAGAATATGTTGCATTTGAGTAATAACAACACCGACCAACTGAAGTAATGTAAAAAAAACAAACGAAATTGAGTAAATAAAAAAATGCAATTAATATCTCAAGGAAAGGGAAAATATGTTAAGACCCTTTTAAGGGAAGACAGAGGTACCTATAAAATCTCCTATGATATCATTTTCTTCACTAGACTGTTTTAAAAAGCAAAATCTGAGGAAATATGTTAGAAGATACAGGGTCACATACAAAATACTCTAAAAAATGCAAAAGCATATATAGCAATCAGGCTTGAGGTATAGAAAATCAGGCATAGGGCAGTCAAAAGGAGGGCAAATTACTTCTCCCGCTCATTATCAGTCAGTCATCCTTAAACAGAGCTTGCTACCCTTCTCCTTGGCATTGGGGGACATGCCAATAGAAGCAGTAATGTAAATTTAGACCTTTAGGACAACCACTCTTCCTTGTATACCTGCTTTGTATAGTAAAAGATGGATCTACTTTCCTCAGTACAGTTTATGGCCTTGCTTTGGGAATTGATATATTAAAGTCTAAACTCTTTCAGTATTAATTTCTTCTAATAATAGATTACTGTTACTGCTAATTATATTTTAATTTTCTATATCTAGGCACTGGACAAACTAGAAATAAAGAACATGTCCCTACTCACATGTTAGCTATCTAGAAAGTGCATGTGTTGGGATAGGGAGAAAGAAGGGGGGCAAAAAAGAGGTGCCTGAGACAGGAGAATAAAATCAAGAGCTTGTCGTGGGAAAACAAGATACATAGTAAAAAGAATTAGAATTGTTCTGGGTATTTAGTTCTCCGTACTTCCGGGTATTTAGTTCTTTGTACTTATTATTTCTACAATTCTAACTATTCTGAGAAAAAATTGTAATCTGTTGATGTTGAGTCAGAAATTAAATGCTTAATTAACATAGTACTTTAAAAAAAATTGGATGCCCTTTCAGGATTGCCTTTGGATGTCTTTTCTAGAAAGTGGTGAGGATCATACATGTTTCAAATACTTCTAGTTATCACTCAAAATCAAGCAGGAGTAATGTAATAAAACCCAAGGAACTTCATTTAAACAAGTTTTCAGTCAATTGTAACAGTCCCTTTCTCTCCATCTCAGTCTCTCCACTGGTGTGTCTGCTGATAATGGTTCCCTACCCAGTGTCTTCTTTCTGTGTCCCTACCTTCTCTTCCTTCCTGTTGTCTTAACCTTTATGCTTAGTTTCGCATAGAGTAGGACCCCCATATCCACGAAGGATATGTTGTGAGACTTAACACAGATAGGAAGAAAATGTAGATAATACCAAATAATATATTTTGATCCCTAGACTGGGTGAGGCGATGAGGGAGGGAGACTGCCCAGTCCTTCCTTCCTTCCTTCCTTCCTTCCTTCCTTCCTTCCTTCCTTCCTTCCCAGTGGGGCTTGGTGAGCAGCCTGCTCTCTGGAAACCAAATCCTGCCTCCCAGGCCTGGCTGCTTGGAGTACTGTGCCTCTCTCTGCCAAGGAAGGAGTGTCCATCTCCTTCCTTGGCTGAGAGAGATGCAGAAGGACCCATGCCAGGCTTCTTGTGCCACCTTTTGTTGAGGAAGGAATGTCCGTTTCCTTTTTTGGCTGAGAAAGACACAGGAAGCTCAGCTGTGCTTTGCCATGCAATTTCTGGGTCGGTTTGCACAAAGCAAGGATCTGAGCCAGTGGCGGAAGTCATGGCCCTGGAGCAGATCATGGGTAAATAAAATCATGGATACCAGTCACATGGTTGTGGAAGACCTATTGTATATTGATACAATGCACACCATATTATATTTAAAAAAATCTCTCAAATATTGGGCTCCCAGTTGGCAATATTTGCCTATGACTGCCTATGACTGTTTTATCCAAATATAGGGACTGGTGGTAAGGCTTACATGAGTCCAATGGGTATGGGTGCAACTGGCTCCAGAACTCGGCGCAACTGTCCCTTTCAGCCTTACAACATTTTTTTCAGCTGATTAGTTGAGGTCCACAAATATATTACATTCTAGTGAAAGATATTTCGCATGAGTGGCATTGCCAGTGTTCCCTTTTGCTTACATCTGAAAGACAGTGACAGGCAGACTGAGGGTATTACAGTTATCTTTACTTGTTGTGTAAAAAAAGATGCATGAGTCTACAGCCTTATCATCCCTCTTTGACAAGCTGAATCCTTTTTCACATCTATTAACAGTATGGAAGGCCTGTTCTCTTTTGCATCTGCTTAACTTGGAGAGAAAAAGGAAAAATAGGGATATATTGTAAAACATTCTTTGTATCCCATATTGCAGCTGGAGATGTATAGTGTATTTCTCTGCTCAGAAATAAGCCCCACTGAGTTCAATGAAGATTTTCCAAGATAAGTGTGAGCAGGATTGCAGTCTGAATGGATTTGAAAAGACTAAAGGCTATTGCCTCAGAAGAAGCACTGCATTTATAAAACAGTGAAAAACTCTGTAGTAAGACTTTAGATATGAGAACATGATACCTTTTACTGAGAATGTAGACTTTTTTATTAGTAAAATTTAATAGTATTGGTCTTGCATTTATTTGTTATCTATTGATTTACTGTAAAATTGCAGTCTGATTTTAGACAATTAGAGGGGAAATAGATTTCATTTGATCAGCTAATTGATGCTACAAGGTGAAAAAAGCACTATCAGTTTTGCACAGTTAACATGGTGTCTTAACAATGTATTAAACACTTTTATAAAAGATAATAATTCTATTTTGATTGTTAATATTTATAAATGCAGTAGAGAAGAAAAATAACATCTCCAGACTGGTTGTTTAAATGAGAGAAACAGCTGAGACACATATGAAGACATATGGATGATATTAAAACAAACTAGCCATTTAATTGAAACATAATGCCTAGTCAACGTTGTACAGACGATTAGCACATAGATGGTGAGCGTGTTGAAATTAAAGTTCAATAAAAAACAGTGGCATATCTGAGAGAATTGCACCTAATTTAGTAGCCTCTTTCATCCTCCCGCACCAAGCAAGGACCATTTTATTTTGGCAGGCTTTTAAAAGAGAGGGTTTTTAAAGAATGGCCAAAATGTTTTAAAGGTTTTTTTTTTCCTTTTTAATAGAATTTTATTTTTAAATGTAATTTTAAATCATTTTGATTAATCCTTTTTTAATGTTCATCTTTTTGTATGTTTTTAGTTGTGTTGTTTTTTTAAATTGTAAGCTGCCTTGAATCCCAATTCTTGGGAGAAAGGCAGTATATATTATCTTTTCCTCCTTTTTCTTCTCCTTTCTTTTCTTGATGGATTAGAAAGACTCTGGCATTAATGTGCTCTTACAAGAAGTACTTTAAAAAAGTGGTTGTTAAAATGCTTTTTTGTTTTTAACATATTTATAATGCAAAATGCTTTCCAGGTGCACACTCATAAATGGGCAGATTGGGCTAGACTTTCTAAGATTAAGGTTTAGGAAAAGAGAAGTGATCTTCCAAGTCATCATCAGTAAGAGAAACAAAATTTCGAGAAATGTTGAATGTTGTATGCCTTCAAGTTGTCTCTGACTTATACCAATGCTGTCATATAGTTTTCTTGGCAAGATTTCTTCAGAGGAGGTTTACCATGGACTTCTTCTGAGGATGAGAGAATGTGACTTGCTTAAGGTCATCCTGTGGGTTTTGATGGCTGAATGGGAATTTGAATCCTGGTCTGCTAGAGTCCCTTGTACTCAAACTACTATATCGTGCTGGCTCTTGCCATTGCATGGGAAGAAAAAATTGAGACTTTCTTTTTTCCCTCCTTGATAATAAATAGAATATTTAAGAAGATTGAAATGTGGGTTTAATTTCTTGTCAGAAAATAAATGTACTGTATTATTTTAGAATGCAGTCTCATCCAAATTTAAGCTTTATGGCTTTCCCCTGGGCCTTGACATCCTTTGTTGGCAGAAGAAAGATTTTCCTAATGTAGTGAACAGAGGTTGAGACTCTGGAGGAAAGAATTTGGTACCAAGAACCTCATTTCAGGAAAGTCTAATGGTGTGCTGTTTAAGGTTAAAACTGGAGGATTCTCAAAGACCCCCCGCATAGATAGGCATCTAGCTGGGTTTTGAGGTTCTGTCCTCAAAAATATGCCCATTCATGGTTTATTACCCAGTGTAAAACATTTAGGAGCACTGTTACAAATTCTGTCTATGCTTATGCTGTACTTCCATTGACAGGAAAAGATGAACTTGTATGTTTTTGATTTATATGTCTCACAAAATGATGAATTTATATAACCATCGTTGCTATGGTGACTGTCGTGTAGGTAAACATATAGTGGTGGATCTTGCCAGAGGAGTGAAGAAAAGCTAAAAAGTGAGGAATGGAAGTGATACTTAGGTGCCATCCACCTCTCCCAACAAGGGAGACTTTTGAACGCAGTTTGGAGCAGTTCAAAGGTTTCCGTGCGTGCCTTCTACATTTTGGCTATTAATATGTTATGATTTTAACATAGTATATTTGGGCAATGATTTTCTTTTTCTCCCTCTAGTGGTGATATTTTTAAAAAGGATGTTGATGGAAGCTTGAGGTGTAAAACAAGGCATTAAAAACAAGACAAAAATAGAAACAATTTTGTGTGGTGGTAATGATGTTTTTCTCTTCTAGGTGTAACAATGGACTGTTAAATGTTGAAGATGTACTGATGAGTTTTGACAACACAGGAAATGTTTGTAAGTAATTTTTCTTAGTGATTTTTGTGTTACTCTAGTGTAAATCCGGATACTAAACTTTTGTACCAATACATTTTTATATATTGCCTATGAAATAGACTGTCATATATTTGATTTGGTGTGGCTTATTCTCCATTTGAATAATTTAACTGCTAGTATACTACTCTCACTTCAGGTTATCTGTTAGACTAAAACAATACAATGGTGTAGTTCTGTCCTAATCAATCATATTTAATACCACAATCATGTGGCTTTGTGTGTTCCATCTTCCCACCCAGTCCTTGTGATACATCAGAAGATATTTGTAAAGTCGCAGACACATCTTGCAAAGTGATGCTTAGAGAAGGGAAAGTTTGGGGGGGAAATGAAAAAAGTAAGAAAATCTCTTCACAGTCTGCCCCCTTGCCCATTTCTTTTTGAAGCCTTTTCCTCCAGAAAAACTAGAAAAATGGATTATGGAATATTTTCTTCTGGAATTGTTACTAAAATGTTTGAGATGAGGTATTCAAATATTTACTCCCTTCAAAATTATTTCTAAAAAACTGTTTCAGAGGAATACTCTTATGTTCAGCTATGTAAAGCCACCTAGGATCCTATACAAGGAGAAATGTGAGATGTGAATAAATTAAAGAAGTATGTATGATATCAGCTCATTCTAATTCCTGGTCTTGATTTCCATTATGTTGGTTAGGTACCATGTGGAAGACTAGAGGAAACAAAATGATTTTCTTTGTTTTGTTAATCTTTATGGTCTCATCTGGTTTGTTTTTGCTTGCTCCTAATAAAATGGCAGGACCTAAATACCCTAAATGCACCATATCTTGTTTGATCTTAGAAGCTAAGTAAGATCAGCCCTGGTTAGTACTTGGATGGGAGGCTGGCAATGAATTTCAGGTGCTGTAGACTGTATTTCAGAGGAAGGAACTGGCAAGACACCTCTGAGAATTCCTTGCCTACGAAAACTGTATAAAACTCATGGGATCACCATAAATCAACAGGCAAATTGAAGGCACATACACACGCACACAAAATAAAATGGCAAAACCAAAGAGGTTCCTTATACTTAAGAACAATGCAGCTCCATTTGTGACAGAAAATTTAAAAACTAAATTTAGTTTGTAATAACTGTCTGAATAAACTGTGTTTTAATACACCAAACAGGATAAGTATATGCCAAACTAAGTTATTCATAATATATTTTTTGTTCCTAAAATAACAACATTACTTCAAACTATAAGGGGTGCTAATATTTCATTTTTTTCCTCAGGAAATTTCTTCAACCTTTCTAGAAATTTCACACCTCTAGTGATTCTCTAGTGAGCTTGTAATCTTTGCTGCATATGTGGAAATTGACATGTGATCCTTTGGATCAAAGCCCAAGTTACTTATATAACGTAAAATGTTGATCATGGTGCCATATGTACAACAGAGAATTTAGCAAATTCATGCTTTTAAGATCAGTTTGGAGTTTTACTATTTTTACCCCATATTCCTAATTGATATATATTTGAACAACTGTGGTGATATATATGGGAGGGCGTGGAGACATGATAAGGATCCATGGACAGTCTACTTTATTAGATATAAAGAGTAAGCTACTGTATGCTGTTCCATCACTCCCTCTTGCAGCAGGAGCAACTAAACAAATCATGGAGCTTTGCTCATTGTGATGTCTACATGTAGGACAGGTATTAGATATATCATCCAGGTATGAGTGCAGTTACAGCTCTGGCTTGTCCTCTGTTCCTGTGCCCAAGCAACAAGACAGAGAAAAATCCATAAAAAAAATCTATAAAAATTTTGAATTCTTTGTCTCAAGATGAGTAAGGCAGGGTGGCAGCTGAGCCTACATTTGGATGATGTAAGAAACAAACTACAGACAGAAGTTCCAAAGGCAATTTAGCTGCTCCCACTACGAGAGAGCTGAGCACCATGCACCGGTATAGTTGATAAAAGCTGGGTTTTTGCTGATCCAGGGATCATTCTGTTGTGTGACTTCACAATATGTTGATGTGCACGGAATACATTTTAGAGTGGAAAGTCTCTTAGGTGTTTGTTACAAACAGAATCCTTTGATTTTCTAGACACCTGTCAGCAGTTCATCATTCAAGGTGAATTATAATTCTTCTTTTGTTTCTTTTTGTAAATGTGTAGTTTCTACATGACAGAAATGGGTTTAGATGTCCCTGCCTCTGTTCTTTAATTGTGTCAACTGTAGTTTGGTGGTTTTGTTGCTTGCATTGAAATTGATGGCAAGAATGGTAACTAATACTAGGTTGCAACTCACTAAGCATTTTCATTTCTCTGTACCTAAAACTGTATTTACATGTGCAACACATGGGGCCTACTGGGAAATTGGTAGAATCTTGCCTGTCCCACCTTGTTTCCATGTATTTCCCATAAACTTTAAGAAGTCTGAATAATCATGGTTATTCTTTTATTCCTGAAACAAAGCTGGCTTAGCACTACATGAAAGACCTTTGGGAATCATTCGTAAGCAGCTCTGAGCTGAAAGAGACTGGAATAAGTAATTAAAAAAATGGCACAGCCAATGTATGTGTTAGACCATTGCACTTGATTTTTATGGATGTTATGCGTCACTTATTCTCAGGTATACATTACACAGGGCAGAGATGAGGGCAGGCATGATTTTCTTGCCTTACTGTGAATTTAGCATACCTGACTGTGGTGAGTATAAGGAAGTCTTAAGTGAAAGCTGTAATTTTACTGTCATTTTTTTTTAAAAAAAACCCTTCAATTTATTTATTAAAACATCTATTTCCTTCAAATCTGTTGTACAACATTGCTCAGAACAGGCCATAACAAAATAAAACAATAAAAACAGTGCATTTTAAAAAATACAGCACAACAGGTAAACCAGCCTGAATATTTGTTTATTAATTAAATGCCTTAAATAAAGTCTTATATTACGAGTAGCTGTAATATTAGCTGTAACTTGTTTTTAATGGTATGTAAGATGCCTTGGGTCCTGCACAAGACAAAAGTCAGGATATAAATGAAGTAAATAAAATAAATGAATGCAAGTATATGTAATAAAATGCAAGGAAGAAGGTTGAAATACTGTGCAACATCCGTCCGGTTTCCTAGGCATTCCTTTTTATCTGATCCAGGATTTTAGCTGTCATATGGTTTCTCATGAACCGAGTACCACCGAAATTCCAGGATAGCTGTCCATATGATGACTTTTGATCAAGAGTAATCAATAGTTTTGTACTAATGAAGCAAATCTGAATCTCATTATACGGCAGAAAGAATTTCTGGTATGAACAGTTGTTTTGCATGCCTTTTAGAATGTTTTCCCCTTTTCTGCTATATTTTTGTTTATGGAAATCATAGGATAAATTAACATACTATCTCTTTGCCCAATCCTGTAAAGAGCAGGACTCTCCCAAGCCTATTGACTTCCATGTACAGGGACACTTAACTATCGTATAAGTTGGTTGATGGAATACTTTAGACTGCCCATATTCAAATCCTACCCAGATTGTTGATTGATGTTCAGTATCTTTCAGCCCAAACTACTGTTTTTCTTGCCTGACTTCCTGATCACTTCTCTGTGTTGAAAGCAGAATATTCACAAGTGCCTAGCTTGTAGAATGGATATGCTGTTGCTTTTATGTTCAGAAACAAGTCTTCTACCACTAGATACTCTGGTAGCAAGATTCTCTATACTGTCTCAGTCAAAGTAAAAGATGTTAACAGTTTTGCACACAATAAGATGAAATCATTCTTCTTAAATACAGTGGATATACAGAAATGAAACCTCATTTTTTTGAATTTGAAATTACCTCAACATATGAGTAGCACAGGGGTACAATCTGGATTTTAAATGGTGTTGTAAGCAAAATATGCCACATGTCTGGGTTATTACGGCACAGAAGGATATAAACATGATGGCTCTTTAGCATCATTAAGAGTAGTAGTAGGGTACCCTTTGGGTTCCTAGAGTTTCAGAACTTGTCCAAGATAATCTTACATAGTACCATTAGAACTAAAAATTGTGTGTTTATATGAAAAGAAGGAAAAATACTATGTTGAAATAATACACTTGGATCCCACTGTTTCTCGGATTCCCTTGTGTAATTTTCTGTTAAACAGTGTTTGTTTCTGTAGCTTTCAAAGCAAAGCTAGACACCCAGCAGCTCATATAAAAATAATAATAATAATAATAAAAAAAACTGTTGATCAGTCAGACAAAAAAAGAAGCTAGCATTTTCCTTCCGTTAGTAGCAACATGAAACTGTTCTTAAATACTACTGATTCATATCTAAAAACAGCTCTTTGTTTCTTATGAACTTGAAATTACACTTCAGTGCACACTGACATTTCAGGAGCAGAAAAAAGTCAATTTCACAAACTAACTTTTGACCTCTGAACAACAACAAGAACAACAAAATCTAAAGGATAGGTAATTGTGTAGGAAAAATGCTCTGTGCAATTCAGCCTCAGCTTTGAAGCTTTTATCCTGTTAGAATGCCTTAGGCTTTATTATGAAGCCAGTCCAAAGAAAGCTTAGAAAATGTGTTCTTGAAGTAGTGCCAAGTAGGAGAAATAATTCAGAAATTTACAGGAGAAAGGAGTTCCATGAGATTTACTTGTTGCCAAGGGACTAATACCAAGTCTGAGGAAAGAGACTGTAAGGTAGGTGGGTGGGTGGGTGTGGATATGATTGCTGATGTCAGTGGAATATGAAATTGGATAACAAAACAACTGCAGAAAGTAAAAGCATTGGGATTAAAATGGCAAACTTTGTGATTACTGAAAATGTATTTCAATTCAAAATGAAACTTTTTTGCCAGTTCCAGTGGTCATTTGTGAAAATGCTTTTATGCTACTTTAGGATTTAAATGTTCACTAGAGCAGACCCAATGACTCTGTCCTCAGCCCTCTTAAACAGGGCTTGCATTCGAAGAGAATTAGTGGTCAATCTCTATAAAACTGAACGGATGTGCCATGCAGGCATGTTTGGGTGCACATATGAAATACTTTCGATCTTTGTTCTAAAGTTTGTATCATGGTAGAAGCAACAGCATTAACATAATTTTAAAAAAGTAGGCACTGTTGGTGCTTAAATCTCTACATACCTTTACTTAAAGTAATTCTATTTATAATATTTTCCTTTTGTGGACCTCATTCTCAAAGTTGCCTAGCTACCCGAGCAGAGAGGTGGGGAGGTACTCAGTATCAGCTATTAGTTCAGAATAAGATGTTGCCACTAGCTGGCAGCATTATATTAAATATGAATAAACTTCTTTTACACAGTGCGTGTAGCATTTACTAGCAGTTGTTTGATGCATGTGTGTAAACCTGTGAAAGAAAATTAAATGGAATTATTTTCATTTCCAGTAGAGGGAGAACTCATGAAAAAGGGCACCTTGGACTATTGATATGTATTCTGAAAGTGATTGTTCTGAGCTTTTTCCCTTAGAAAAGTGTACTGGAAATCATAATTATATAGGGAGCACATAATCCTTTGTTTTGAAAAAGAATTTGAGAGTTAATAATCTACAGAGTTTCTTTGTAGCCATAATTTTTAAAAAGTCCTTTTACTGTCACAATTTCTCATCTCGGTAAAAAGCAGAAGCAGAAGCTTTGTACGTACACCAGTGTATGTGTGTATGCATTGGACACATGTGCACATTCTCTCTGCTGGCGAGAATATGGCTGTGTATGTGGACTAAAAATGCTACATTAAGGTTGTGTATAAACAGCTTAAAAGTAACAGGAGATCAATTTCTGTTGTGCCAAATGGCTAATTGCTACAGTCTACATTGTAATTGTTTTTAGCAGCAGTTGTTTAGGGACGGCGTTGTTTGTTCATAAGCCACATGTAAAATGGGGCTGTCTTATTAATATCAGTCATATTGAAACCCTGCTAGCTCAAGTATAGATCTGACTGAAGCTCTCATGAGAAGATGGAGAGTATCTGCAACAGCTAGGTATAAAACAGTGTAGTGTATTGGTTTGAGTGTTGGACTACAACTCTGAAGATCAGAGTTTGAATCACAGCTCCACCATGGAAACCCATTGGGTGACTTTGGGCAAATCACTCTCTCAGCCTCAGACGAAGGTGAAGGTAATAATCCTCTGAACAAATCCTGCCTAGGAAACCCTCCCCATAAGTTGAAGATGACTTGAAGGCACACAACAATGATATACGTTTGTGTGCGTGTGCGCGCGCGCACATGTGTGTGTGTGTGTGAGAGAGAGAGAGACAGAGAGGAGGAGGAAAACAAGAGGGAGAGAGAGAGAATGGTGTGATATCTTCCCTTTTCTATAGTATAGAACTAAATGGTGGGATCCCGGCTTTCTACCATGGTACATACTTGGTGAATCTGGTGCATGAAGACTTCGTTTCTGCCAGCAGTATGCCTATCAATGTTCTGTGGAAGAGTTAGCTATGGTGATCTTCATGCTTGACAAGCCCAGTGTAGTGGGGCTGCCATCCATATGGTTTAAAATTATCTTGGCAATTGTGTTGCTCAGCTGCTTTTTCATTCTTTTTTTTGAAAAAAGCTTGGCTTCAGTGTTTAAATAAAGGGCAATTTGAAATGTGCACATGCTCAAGTGAATTAATGTATGCAAACTACCTATGACTATCTATCTGTAATAAAGAAAATGCATTTGTATGTCTTCTAGGAGAAGTAGTAGTCATTAGTGTGCTCCTAATGTGCCCAAGGTAGTTCTAACTGGTAATGACTCAGGTATTCAAATAATGCATAACCTTATTGAAGTGCAATGGCTTATTCAAGGAAGGCCATTCTGCCCATTTTTGTAGGTATCTGTGTGCATAATATAAAAATTGTGGACAATATTAACAGAATCAGAGATGCTGATAGTTCAGGGAAGAACATCTGTAATATTCCTTACTTTTTCTGCACCCTTAGCAATTAGACAGTGTTTCTGTACATGTGATGTGACACTCACTCACTCTCTTTCTCTCTCTCTCTCTCTGAGAGTGTGTGTGTTTCTTCCTCCCTTGTTATGTCTGAATCTAATGTCTAAGCTTGTGTGATAACTGACAAATAGATTGCAGTGTCCTTGTATTATGTGCAAGGACAAAGTTAACATAATATTACTTATTATTTATATGGCACTTTACAGTGTAATATATGTCTTACATATGATTTTGTTTACAATAATCTTCAAAATTGGTCATTGTTGTTATCCTCATGTTGTAGATTGTAGGGCTGAAGTGGGGAGAGAATAGCTTACCTAAGGCCGTGTAGTGAGTCATTTGGTCAAGTGAGGGTTGAAACATGGCTTTCTTGATTTCTAGCTTAGTCTGCTATCCACTGTGCTATACTGGTGCGGTGTTCTTGTGACACCTTTTAATAATTACATCTGGTGTTCTACAAACACATGATAGAGAGACACTCTTTTTTTGTGTGTTTAAAGAGTTGCTTTTTAGCAGTAGGTGAAAGATAAGATAGAATGTGGACAATTTGGAAAGAGGATGAACGAGTCATTGTGGCAAATTGAAGTATTTATATAAAACAGAAAAGGACAGAGAAGCTTACATATACAGCAGCCCTAACCACATTTAGTAAAAGGTTCCACAAGCTGTACTCCTACTGTATCCTAATTAGGCAGTAAGGCTCATTAATCTTGGTGAAATTTACTTCTGAGTAAACACAGGTTGGCTTTAATCTCTAGTCAGTATGACTACAATTGCAATCCATGGCTTTCTGTGTCTGATACGTAGCATGTTAAAAAATCTAATACTCACATCAGCTGTCCAGAAAAACAAAGCTTTAATACAAATAGTGAGTGTGTCTGGAAAAAAGTACTGATTCTTAAATGGAAGAAACAGCAGGGGTCGCTGCAGTAACAGAACTGTTGGTGCTTGCACACTGTTGCAGCAACAGTGCAATTTCAGACCTTGTAATGATTACTGTAGAAGGGCAGTGTGTGGTGGTACTACTGATAATGGTATAATATACTGTATGACATAGAGTAATGAGGCTATACCTCATGTAAATTTATCAGGATCATGTTTGATGGTTAGTAGCTGGCTTGCATATATGATTAACATAAAAATAATATTTTTGGTTACATTTTAAAATGTGCCAAAGAGTAGAATAAATGCTGTGCTATGAATGACTTGATAAACTGGACAGGTTGCTATACAGGCATGTGTGTGATCCTCTCTGCCCTTCTTTTAAAATCAATACTGAGTACAAAAGGCAAGATATTTTGAACATTCTATTGTAATATTAGGTGCCATAACAACAGATTTTAATAATGATGAGATGTTGTTCAGTAAGAAAAAGGTGGACAGCATGTGTACTTTAGGAGTTATTCATTAGTTGCTACAACATAAATCTGTGTTTTGGTTGGCAAATGTGAATTAAAATTACTTTTGTACCATAGTTGAAATTTGCTGTTTAGATTTCCTTAGTACCTGACTGTCAAGTCATTAATGCTGTTAAATTCCCATTCTCATTCTCTCAACAGAAACTGCCTCCCAAGACTTTCTAATAATTACATATGGCTTTAAGAAAAGATTCAAAATACGCATTACCTTTATCTGTATTTATTAGATAGCTCAAAATATACAAATAAAGGCATCTACCTAATATAGGGTTTTTTTTATTAAGCTTTTAAATTTTTGTTTTGTTTACTTGTTTTTTTTTAATTCCCCCCCATTATTCTCCAGTTCCCAAAGTGCATTGCAGATGTTTAGAGTCACTGAAAAGAAGGGTATAAGGATGAATAGAGTATTTTCTAGAGCAGATTTCCCATTTCTTTCAGAAGACAGAAAGACTACCATCTTCAAGAAATTCTGTATATTTGAATTTTTATGGGAAAAATTACTATTAGGCCATTTTTGTCTGTTCACCTATTTTGTACATCCACAGAGAGACATACACTCTACTATGTTTTTCTAAATTCAGTTTCCTTTCATATTTTTTTTATTGTGCAATAATTTTCTTTGAGCATTTGCCAAGGTGAAAATGGAGCTCTTTCCTGCACCTGTCTTCCTCTATATCAATCATCTGGGTAAAGGGTGTTTTCTCTCTTCCTCTTAACCCCCCTTTCCTCTGGTTTGAAATGTGAAGCTCTGTTCAGAGGCCTACAGGTTTCTTCATAGGTCTCACTGGATGGCTCAGAGATACCTGAGCTGCTTTATGGACCGAGATTGTGGCAGCTACTGATCTGTCACGCCTGGAAGGAGATGCCATCAAGCTACCAAGGGAAAAGGATAGGATGACATCCTTTAACAGCAAGAGAAGCACACACTGTTCCTGCATTTCATGTAACATGTCACTCAGTTAGATGCTGTGGTAACAAGGGAGTGATCCACATTCTGCAAGCAATACTTGATAATCTTCTGCTCCTGGTTTCCAGAGGTGAGGGTGCCTCTTGTTTTCTCTTTCCAGACAAAGCATTGCATACTTTACTAGTGGCCGGATTGCTTCTTCTTTCTTTCGTTTCTTTTATATTGTGGCTTAGAGATAAATAAGTGCACTCCACCTGTAAAATCTTAATGTAAGTTTTTGGAGAACAATGGTTTGAGTTTTGAGAAGGTAAAAAAAAAAGAACAAAGTCAAGATATTCATTCCATATATAGTGTATTATATATGCAGTAGGGATGGTAAATCTTGATTTCTCCAAATTCCTAAAGATGTTGAGAACAATGAAACAGTTTTTCATCCCATGGCTTTGAGACACTTAGGAATTGTTTTTACCACAAAGACAGAAAACTGCACAGCTGTTCTACAAAAGCTGTGCAGCTTCCATAGAAAACTACACAAAACTATACAACTACTGCTAAGAACTGTGCAGCCTCCCCTGAAAACTGGGCAGCTTTCAGTATAGGACTGCTTACAGGCAGTCATGTGTGCATGAATTTTTTTTTTTTTACATAGTAAACAGCAATGTTGTACAACAAAAATGTTGGGCAAAACCAGCAATGTTGAACAACAGAACCACATGACTGTTGTTGTATGACACTGCTGATTTTGTGGAATACTTTTGTTGTCCAACATTACTGGTTTGACATAGTAGAAATCAGCAATGTTGCACAACAAATAGTCGTACAGTTTTGTTGTATAACATTGCTGATTTTGCCCAGCATATTGCACAAAATCAGCCAAATATTGCCCAAAATATTGCCCCAAATCAGCCAAGTTGCACAACAAAACCGCATGTGGTTGCCACTTCAGTTGGCCTGAGCTGCTTTTCCTGCTGCATAACATTTGGATTATACAACTTTTAAAATTGACAGGGCTACACCACAGTGTTTGCATAAGGGTATAGTGTGCATTTTCTTCACTTTCCCCAAGGATATAGTGAAAAACAGTGTAAGCAAGTGAGGTCCCCCTCCCCTGCTTGGGAAGCTGTGCAGGTTTTTGTGCTTAGTGAAAAAGACTATGAGTGTACGTTTTTTCTGTAAAGTTTCAGTTTCTCAAACTCTTGCACAGTTCTTAGAAACTGTGCAGTTTTTGTTGTGCAACGAACAGCAACAACAACAACAAATCCTGAAATTTGTGGGAAGATTTGATAACATTTTTTTTCATCTCTCAGTTTCTTGACAGTTCAGGAATCCAAATTTGACCCCATTCAAGAAACTGATGAATTTTTGTTCCATCCCTAATAATAAGTAACAGTTATTTAGCTTTATCTAAATAATTTTTATAATACTACTCAAAGAGCGGGTTGATAGTACCAGCTAAAATAGCCCTGCTGAAGTCAGCTCTTATAGTGAGAGAAAAATGGAATCTAAATTAAATAATTAAACGTAAGTCCCATAGATTCAGTGGTACTAACAGTTGGGACTAACAATTGGCTTTAGTATTACTGACTTGTAGTGATAGTCATCCTAATTAAATTAAAGCTTTGTCACTTAATAATAACAATACTTGAAATTTTTATTATTTATATTATATAGTAGTTATTAAGAGGAACTAGGGCTGCAGTACTAACATATAACAGAAGCTGACTGAGAGGCCTCAGGAAGTAGTGTCAATGCTGCTGCACATCCTCCACTAGTAAGATGACAATAAGATGTCAGGTGAGCTCTCTCTCAGCTTTTCTGCCTGTGTAATAGTTCTCTGTCCTGAGAGTACCTCTGCCACAGTAGTCCTCTGTCCTGCCTGTGAGAATTACGACTGAAGTTCTCAGGGTTCTGTCTTATTTCTCCAGCAAAGTGTGTGGGAAGGACTGACGTGTTGGTTGGGCATGGGCATAACACATACTAAGCCACTTCATTTCTTGGGAACTATGTGGCTTCTAAACAGAATTCTACAGAATTAACTTATTTGAAAATGTGGTACTGGAGGAGAGTTCTGCAGATACCATTGACTGCCAACAAGACAAATTCCCCAAGAGCTAATGAAGCTGGAACTCTCTCTAGAAGTCAAAATTACCAACTGTCATACTTTGGACATATCATGAGAAGATATGATATTGGAAGAAACAACAATGCTTAATAAGGTAGAAGGCAGTAGGTTCCTTTTTGAAAAAGCATTCAGAATTGTCACAAGTACCATTTTTTTTGTTCCCGTATCCAATAGGGGGAGTGAGAGAGCATGCAAAGAATGAGAAATCAGTTAATTCATGTATGGTTTTACAGGCAATTACAAGATGAGAAAAACACATAGACTTCCATTCCCCCCCACACTATTTGCAACTTGCTTTTTGGCATGTGTGTCGTCCATTTTTACGGCGTGATAATAACTGCATTTCTGTGTATCTCTGAAGGAAAGTGTGATGTGAAGTAGACTTGTTCCAGACAAAGTACTCTTTAAGAAATGGTTTGGCATCATGCTGAATGGGAAAAAATATTTTGTTAATTAGCAATACATTTCATATTTATATTTGGAAATTTTTCTTAGCTGAGATTACAATGGATTAAGATACAAATGCTATATGTAGCAAACATAATGTTGACTAAAACTGCCGTGTAAAATATTGAGTATACAGAATAGGTAAGGGATAATCCATGGAGAAATAAAAAAGTTAATTATGTCTTCCTCTCTCTTAAGGTTAAGCACTGGGGATTCTTGAGAAAAAAAATATCCAGTATTTCCCCCCACCCCACAAAAAATTCTCTCTAGATTCCTGTCAATTTTCAGTTGGTGATTTTGACTTCAGATCTACTAATTCTGGGTAAACTAAGCTACGATAGTGATTTGCTCAAGTTTTGGAAATGGAGATGGTTGAATATAATTCTGCAATTATTTTTTTGAAAATTAAAGAATATACTGCAAGTTTATATACATTTCAATAAGAAGCTAAAATTTCTTAAATTTAAACTTTTGTGGGGTGCTTTTGCCTTGTAGCAATTGCATGACTTGTTGCAGTTGTTCACCACTGTATCTAGTGAGGGTTCATCCATGCCTGAAGCTTCCTTCCTTCCTTCCTTCCTTCCTTCCTTTTGCTTGAAGTTTATTTTTTATTTAATTTTTTATTAATTCTATAAAAACACAAAACAGAAAATATAAGGTAAGAAAGTAAGAGTAAAAGAAAAGAAAACCGTGCATACAAAGACAAACTAGAATTAAAAATAATTGTAAATAAAAATCACTAAACAACAAAATTCTAAACATCAATCAAAAGTAATGAACACAAAACTACACATAATTAAAAATTTAAAAAGGTGGTTCCTGCCCTTGTTACTAGCAACCCTTAGTAACTCTTCAAAAACACTAATCTGACATGTCAAGCAAAAAGTCATTAAATTTAACAATTGTTGCTTAAGTACTATTCTATAATATAAAAATAATAAACCTAATAGTATAATATAAATATATCTGTTCTATATCTATTTTATCACTTAATTCTTAATTCTTTAACTCTGAATTCTTTTCTCTTAATTACCTAAATAAGCTAAATGAAAAACCTATACTTGTAACGTTCATATTACTTATATGCTTATAATGCTTATGCTACTTGTGACACTCATATTACAATCCTTCCATTTTTAATAGATCAAATCAAAACTCTTATGTAAGTACTTATATATGTACTTTATATACCTAGAGAAATAGAAAATGAGTATATTTGTACAGCAACAAATTAAAGTCATCTATAATTTTCTTTAACTTGTTCACATGATATCACAGTAGTTTAACATCTAATCAAAAAAGATAAATATAGACTGCAAGTTCAGAACCCCAAATCATCATATAACCCTCATCTTCTCTTTAAGTAATCAATCAATAATTGCCAATTCCTTAGAAAGTTATCTTCTGTAAGACCTTTTAATCTAATTGTAAATTTATCCATTTCCACAATTGACATCAGTCTTTTGAGCCATTCAGGCATCGTTGGGATATCCTTTTTCTTCCAATACTTTGCAAAAACCAATCTTGCTTCCAATAACATAAACTGGAGTAATTTCTGTTGTTGTTTATTGTAGCTAGCATCTTTACCCAGATTCCAAGTAAAAATAATTCTGGAGACTTAATAATATGGCATTTTAAATTTTTTTGAATTACATTCTGTATACTTCTCCAAAACTGTTTTGCCTTATCACAAGTCCACCACATATGGTATAAAGATCCAACATGATCCTGGCATTACCAACACCAATTACGCCTCTCTTTATGCATCTTAGAAAGCCTTTCTGGTATAAGATACCAGCATAACATCATTTTATAATAATTTTCCTTTAAGTTGTAGCAAAGTACGTTACTAATCTCCCTTGTCCATAGTCTTTCCCATTGATTCATTGATATGTTATATCCACATTTCTTTGCCCAGTTAATCATATATTCTTCCACTTATTCATCTTCTGTCTCAGTTTTCAACCAAAATTTATATAGTTTACCTTTTGTTTGAAGTTTAGTGTGGGTCCAGCTCTGTAATTAGGGAAGAGAGGTCAGAGGATAACCTCTATTGAAAAGGTAGCGCCTTCATTCAATGTGTCATCAGTGGGAGCTCCCAAATAAAGGAGGAACTGAGACAATGGAGCTAGATATGAGAATAATCTTTGCCTGTATCGGAATTTCCTGGGAGTTAAAAAAAAAACAACGGCTTCTGCCTTGGCTTTCAAAAATTGTTGTGTGCCCTGGAAATGCATCAGAAATAGACCAGGACAGGAGGTATGTTGTTTGGATCTTTAAAAAAATTTCAGTGTGTTCAGGTACAGCTCCCACCAAAGCCAGAGCCTTTGGGGCAGTCAGGATGAACCATCAGTCTCTGATATCTCAAATAAGCCTGAGAAAGTCTTTCAAGATATGCTGGATATTCATTGGCACAGCACAGATAACACTAAACTAGATAATATTATGCAGTGTACAGCAGTTTCTCATGTTCATTGGGCACCCTGAAGGATTTGTTTCTATGCTTAGTTTGTTTTGCTGTTGAATTTCATACTAGGGGGAAAAAGATACGAGGATAGGATCTAGTTAAGGCTAGCTGTTGCTTCATCCTTCCAAGAACAGTTTCCTGCATTGGCTACTCCATCTGATCATGAAATCATGTAAGTGATGCTACTAGCATTTTCTTATTTTTTTATTCTGCCTCTGCCTGTCATGACTGTGTGTGCTTGTTTACTGCAAATCATTATTTTGATTGGAATCTGAGTGCATTAAGGACTATATAAAAACATAGCAAATTAATTCAATTTATTGCCAGTGAAGTATTCTTTTTGGACTAGGAAGGTTTGATCCAGTTATAGATAGTACATAGAGCAGTGTTTCTCAAGTTATTTTATGTGGCAGTCTGGCGTTTATTTTTTTGCTCGTGTTTGTACCATACTGTCTTATTTGTATAGTTTTCTGGAAACTCACTGGGCCAACAGCAAAGGCTTGTATACTGGCTCCAGTTTTCAGATGATCACTTTGAGCAGTGCTAGCACAGAGGAAGTTGTATCTCTGTACTTCTCTTAGATAAGGGCGTAAGATGTGCTCAAGAATGGGCTGCTGCTTATGAATGGTTTCTCACATTTTCTCTTGGCCCTTTCACACTATACAGTTGTAGCACTATGAACCCACTTTCAATGCCATGGCAACATCCTATGGATTCATGGGAATTGCAGTTAGGAGGGCAAAACTCCAGTGTCTCACCAGACTATAAATCCCAGGATTCTACAGGATGCAGTAAGGACAGTTAAAGTGGAATCACAGTGCTGTCATTGCATGGTGTGAAAGCGACCCCTAAAAGAGTCTCACTTTGAAGTAGAAGATGTTGCTGTTTGCAGAGGGGAGAATCTCTGCTGAGCACAGAAGCAAGCTATGATTTTTTGTCACTGCTGGATTTGAAAGGATTTGAGTACCATGTTTGTGATTAATAAGAATTTATCTACATATATATTATCTTCTTTTACTTGTGCCTAAGTAGTTATATGCATAAGAGTATTCACAAATAGAGTGTTAGTGTTGGGCCAGTTTACATTTCATTTTATTCTGATGTGTAAAGGGTTTCGATGAGAAAATATAAGGTGCCTTTAAGATTGTAACATGTTACAATTAGATGTTTGTAAATTAGCAGAGGGAGACTTGCCATGCCTGTTAGTGCAAGTACATAAAAAGTTTTATGCATGTTTGACTATGCCATATTGAAATGAATATGGCTGCATGCATGTTTCTTTATGGTGGGGGAGGAAGGTAGATGTTTATCAATATAAGATCGCGTCCTTTCTGCTAAATCTGGTTAATCAAGTCATAATTTTTATTTTTTTAAATCCAGTTTTTCTATTTCTCTGGTACTTTTTGCTGTCTTTTGTTGGTATGTTCTATGAGAATTCTATAAAATGGCACCTGTAGTGAAAAATCAATCTATTGTAGCTGAAAAGAATTTTGTCCCTCAATTGATAAATTTTCACAATTACTTATACAGCTGTCGATAACTTTAACAGTTGAAAAAATGCCCCTTCATTTACCAAATCAAGCTACTAGAAATGTTGTTCCTCTGTATCCTCAAATAAAATCTGCACAGCTTTGATGGTTCAAACTGACGTGCCTAGAGGAAGCAGAAAGACTCCTTGAAATTATGAGCCCAACAGTATCCTGGGGGACTCCTTGATGGACCAGAGTGTAATCGGATTCATGTGAAGCACACATTGGAAAATGTTTCCAATTTCACAAACAAACTGAGCACCTGACAAATACTCTACAGGAACCAAGATCTTACCAGACTCTCCAATCAGTGTAAAAAGTACTCCTGGTTCAGTATTGCTTGATGACACTACTTACTATAGCTAGTATTAGCCTCCTGCAGAAAGAGATTATTGCAGATATTCAGTGCTCTAACACTGCCTCAGCCAAGTGTGCTACTATAAACATTTTTAAATTAGATTTCCCCTGTTTTATGGCAAAGGCTTAGGAAATATTATGAGGAGCAAGGTTTTCAGCTATGATGTCCCTATCTCATGTTTTATCCACATGACCCACAAGCTGTTGCTTTGTTACTGACAATCTGTTGTCATCTTTCTCATCTTCCTCTTCTTCTTCTTTAGTTACACCTATTGGTCACAATCTCTTTAGTTCTTCCAAGCAACCCTCTTTTGAGATAAATAGGCTTAAGTCTACTGATTTCTTCACTAAACTTGGAATAGCAAAGCAGGTTTAATACTTCCATATTTTCTAAGAGCTATTTTATTCAAGAATACATTTCCATCCTATGATCTTGGGAACTGACTTCCTATAGGATAACAGTTCAAAAATGGTCTTTGACATCTGTCAGACATTGGCTGGAATCCTGTAGTTGATCCTGTAACTAAGGGTTAAGTGTTGGTTGGGACCTTGCAGTACTTTCTTGTGCAATGTGCCATAGGAAACATCAGTTTGAACTTTAACTGACAATTATTGGCCAGGGGAGGGCAGGGGAACTCAAGCAGTGTCTTGCCATAGTTATTTAGTAGGGAGGAAGAAACAATTCTTCGATTACTGGACCTTCATTAGACACTAGATTACTCTGTGCTCACTAAACAACCAGGACAATGATGGCTGTTCTTTCCTATCACCTACACAATTGTAGCTGGACACTATGTCAGTACTCCATTCTTCTGTGTCCACTAATTTTAGGAGTACACCCTGGCATCATCAAGCTGCATTGTGCTGGAAGTGGAAACAGAACCCAAATATAACTATGCTGTGGCATAGTGCTGTTGGATCTCAGACACAATGGCCTGGTGTAGACATGAGCTGCCTGTTCATCTACATATAGTTGGTGATTATAGAAACCATATGAGCTTATACACTCTTTTATGCCTCCTTCTTTCTCTATGACATTAATATTCAACTGCCCTTCATGTTCAGTGCTTATTGTGGTGCTGTATCATGTCTACACCATGGTTACTCTGGGTTATATGGGTAAAACAACTTCTTTCTAAGGCTGTAAACTGTGATTTCAGCTAACCATGACTTGCAGAAAAGTACAGTTAGCCCCAATTGGATATGAAATTTAACTAGAGATATGGAAATCAGTATGCAAGTAGATAGAGAACTGGGACAGTAAAGAGTATGTAAGCACCTGGGATTTACCTAAACTCTTAATTAAGACTAGTAAATTGCCCTCCCCTCCATATAAGTATTATAGTGGAGAAAACTTGAAAAATTTGTTCAGAAAACTTGTACCTTAACTACCTTCCACTTTCTAAGCCTTCCTGAAGGCAGAATGATGTTCATATCCCTGAGTAAGTCAAGTATTCTTTTGCTCAATGTGCCACCCGTCATTCAGAATTCTCTTTAATGTGTAGCTGCTGATTATATGGCTCCTGGTCCACCAAAAGACTTTTCCTTGGTATGAACTCTTCAGGTTGCTCGTCATTACTCGTTGCTGGTTCTTCTTATAGTTGTTGGCTTATGATTGCTGGAAAAATATGACCAGACTGTTGGATGAAGTCTTAGACAAATTTCAGTACCCATGTGCTATAGGCTTCTATAAATGGATGCCCTCCACATGTGTTGAACTACAAGTCCCCTCGTCTTCTAGGCTGATGGTGAAGGGAATTATACTCTAATGCATAAGGAGGATGCCAGGTTGAAGAAGCCTAATTTTGTTATTACTTGGCTGTTCTCCAAGCTTGTAGAATAGGCTGGTTCTTTGGCCCTCATATGCCCAGGACTTTTACTGGGATGAGAGCATGCACTGAAGTATTCCCACTTCCTTAAGTGTTTGGCAAAAGGGACAAAGCAGTTTGCTCGATCTAGGCAACATATTTAAGATGCACTATGTTTTTAGATAGCAATATTTGGATTTCTAATAACAGTACTAAAGCCTAAAGTGTGTTAAAAATGCAGATGCATTATGGTAATTCTGAAATTTAAAACTATAACTACAGTATTTTTGCTTGCTTACCTTGTTTTATCTTACAATTTCAGGAGTTTCCTCACAGGAGACTGAAAATGACTCCCTAATGGTAAAGAGAAAACTACTGTAAAAATCATTGCTATTTTTAACATGATACATTGAGTTTGCACTGCAGTGATTCATCAAAATTGGGGTGATTAAAGAAACATATTAGCAGTGTTTTTGTGCCTCCTTGTCCACATGCATATGTGAAGTTGCATGTGTAATGATGGACATGAAAGTTTGGGATAGCTACTTCTAAGGTGGAGAGAAACAGTTCAAACAATCCTCCAAGTCTAAAGTTACTGACTTTTTACCAATTCGTTTATTAACTCACAAGTGTATATGTTACAAAAGAGAAAAGAGCTTGATTAGTATATAGACCCCTTATTTCCTGGCACGGTATACTAGTTCTAGTAGGTCTGATATAGAGATATATTTCTCTATGTCTGAGAAATATCAAGATTAGGAGAATTAGTATTTGCCAAATGACAACGCAGAAAATGTAAGAGGCTGTAGGACCAGTGTGGAATAGTGGTTTGAGTGCTGGACTAAGACCCTGGAGACCAGAGTTTGATTGCCTACTCAGCCGTGGAAACACACTGGGTGACCCTGTGCATGTCACATACTCTCAGCCCCAGAAAACCCAGTGATGGGTTCACCTTTGGATTGCTGTAAGTCAGAAAGAAGTTGAAGATACACAACAACAAGGGCCTAAATACACTAAAGGCGCCAGATCCTGTCTGATCTTTGAAGCTGTGCAGGGTCAGCCCTGGTTAGTACTTGGATGGGAAACTGCTGATGAATACTGGATGCTGGAGGTCATATTTCAGGGGGAAAACTGGCAAAACCACCTCTCAGTGCTCCTTGTCTATGAAATTCATGGGATCGCCTTAAGTCAACAGACAACTTCAAGGCCCACACACAGACGCACATGCCCATGTCCAGAGACAGCTGAACTGATAGTTGAAAATAGTGAGTTACAGGGGAGAGACCTGAGAACAAAAGAAAAATAAAGAGAGCTTAAGTGATTATAACTACCCAGCTTCAGAGTAAGGAGAGCCTAAATGACTTCACTTCCTGGTTGGAAAATACTGTGGTCACAGGCATAAATCTTAATCTGTTTGTTAAGTCAAGAGAGGACGAAAAAGATGGACCAAAAGGATGGAGAGACTGAACTGGCCAGAGATCTAATGATATAGAAGAGGATATAAATGTTTACATGAATAAATAGAGTCAAGGAGTCTGTAACCACCATAATTTGTTTTAGAAATAAAATTCAAAACTGAAAGATTAAAATGCATATTTTCTTGGACTGGTGCAGGCTACTTTGGAGTGTCTGGGGGCAATTTTTTTGGCTATGAGACCCATAACTATCAACAGCTGCCCCAGAGTTAGAAAGAAATGTCAAGTAAATAAATGAAAAACAGAAAGCTTTTACACTACAAGGAGAGGCAGCAGTCAAGGTGAATCCATTGCTACTCCAAACTCCCACAGTTGCCACGGTTGAAGTGAGTTGCCTCTTCTGGAAGTCCCCAGAGTAGTAATTCATCTTTTAAGTAAGTTTCATGGCCCCCTCCAGTGTTTAACATTTTTTTAAAAAAAATACCCATCTGTCAAAACCAGAAGTAGAGATCCACCCACTTTGGGCTAACAGTCTTTTTGGCAGTCCATGTGACCCCTGGAGGGATTCAGAGAAGGAAATAGGTCCCTGGGCCCACAAAGTTGCTCACCTCTTAGCTAGGACCAATAGTGCACTAGGTGTTCTGTGAAAATAGAAGATACCTAGTCTATGCAGTTGAATCATAGAAACATAGAATTACATAGAAGAAAACTCAAGACCCTTCTAGTCCAACCTCCTGCCATGCAGAAATCCAGAGCTAAAACACCCTTGTTGTTGTTAACTGCTGTCAAGTCAACTTGGATTTATGGCAACCCTATAGATGAGAGATCTCAAATTGCCCTATCCTGAATTGCCCAGCTCAGGTCTTGCAGATTAACGGCCATGTCTCTGACTGAGTATATCAATCTGTAATGTGGTGTTTGTCTTTTCCTACTGTCTTTTACCTTACTAAGCGTTATTGTCTTTTCTAGTGAGTTATGTCTTTGCAAGATATGACCAAAGTATGACAGCCTCAGTTCAGTCATCTTGGCTTCTAGGCTTGATTTGCAGTAAGACCCATTCATTTATCTTTTTAGCAGTCCAAGGAATCTGTAAAACTCTTCTCTAGCACCATATTCTGAATGAGTTTATTTTCTTCTATATGCTTTCTTCACTGTCCAGCTTTTACAACCATATATAGAAATTGGAAATCTAATAGCATGGACATTTCAGGACCTTGTCTAGTTCCTTCATAGTTGCCCATCCTAATTTTCCTATTTCTTGGCTGCAGTCTCCATTCTCATTAATGACAGATTCAAGGTATGAAAAATCTTGAACTATTTCAATATCTTCATCATCTACAAGGATCTACTAAACTGCTTGTCTCTTGATGACTGTGGTAAAGATGAAGAGGTTAAACTGCCCAGAAATCTTATGATACATGGCAATATATAAATATTACGATGAACATTTTTTTATAATAAAAATGGATTATGGGCTCTGGATCAACTAAAATTTGGTTGAAAAATAGATTTTAAAACTGAGAGCTCTAAAATCTTCCTGATGATTCAGGTAAAAACCTATGCCTAAATTAAAGTGATTTCTTAATATATGTCCTGGATCTTTTCAAAAAGCTTGTATTAATAATGAGAATTGCATTTTGATATAATGTTAGTGTAAGACAAACACTGACATGGTGCTAAGGCTGAAGTTTGAAAGGCTTTACACAGCAACCTTTAACCCTGATGTGACGCTTCAGTGGACCTTCACTTATTTTTTAAGTGAACATGCCTGAGTAAGTAAGGCTGTGGTTTCATATAACAGGCAGATACATTTTTTAGATCCTTTGCAGATTATATTGTGCGAGGGTCAATCTTGTGCCCCATTTGTGAAACCTGGGTCAGGATAAAAATTGAAGGTCACTTCTTCAAGTGCCCAAACCATTAACCATGTGCTAATAGGCCTTGATAGCTCATTTTGTAAGTCCTCAGAGTTAAGCTAGGACATTGTTTGGACTAAGTTCAAATCCTGCATTTACTCTCTGGGGTTAATTAACATCTGCTAAATGTTTCTTCTTTGAGGCTTGGAATTAAACATTTCTATTTGTTTTACTGTGATAGCTTAGTTAATGTGAATACATTCTAGAATTATGTGTGTTGGAGAGCTGAAATTGCACTAGGAATGGAGTGTATGTGTAGGTGTCATTTTTTCATAAGCTAAATCACTACCGAACTTTGAGAATGTAACTTAATTATTGTCATAAATTTGTGGCAGAAATTAAGAATCTGAAGATGGTTAAGAAGGGATTCTCATTGTGTTCTTATGTGAGAATATGAAAGTCAAACTCCTAATAGCCTGTTCTACAAAAGTATTCTGTTGTACTGATGTCTTCTTCCTCTATTGGTGTTTAATTATTTAATTAAGGAAGAAGAAGAAGAAGAAGAAGAGGAGGAAGTTATTTAATTAATTTCCTTTTCCTCACAAAATGTTATTGTTTAGAAACTAGACAATCTGCTGTACAGTGAATTTTCCCCTGTCAGGATGCCACAGTTGGCAAGGCCCTGTTCTTTGTTGCCATTTATTATATCTCAATCAGAGGTTGAGAGGAGTGCCTCTGAAGATGATTGCAGTAGTGAACAAGCAAGATGAGATGAGCAAAAAGAATTCTTACATAGATTGTTTCAGGCTAGGTTTTGAAATTGATAGTTCATTGTATCCCTTCTGTCACTCTGATTCTATTCCTCTGAGCTGAGAAATACTTCCATTTTGTACTAAATATATATTCAACACAGTAATAATGAAATAAGTATCTACATCTGTGCATATACAAACAGTTATAGTCCTGCTTCAAGATGTTTTGGTATGGCACGCTCAGGATCCTCGACACTGCACTCTATTTCTGTACCTCCTGCTGGTGCTCCGTCCTCAGCTACAGTTGACCAACCAACAGTCTTTGCCCATTGTGTGTACGGTATTCATTTTTAATTTTTTAATTTTTTGAAGTTGATTTGATTTTATAGCATCATCTCTCATTCCTCCCCGATACACAAAATAACTTTTCAATTAAAGTACACAGTCATAACAAAAAAGGGCAGATTATTGATTATTTTCCTTACACAGTCAGCCAAAAATATTTGAATGCCTTTATTCAATGTTATCTTTCCCTCATATTTATTAAATATATGAGGGAAAGATAACATTGAATAAAGGCATTTGTTTTCAATTGACAATAAAATTCTTTCTTTCTTTCTTTCTTTAGCTATTTGAAGTTTGTTACATCATTTAGCAATCAAAGCTAGTTGCCATACCTTATTATACCAGGTTGTCATAGATGTCTGCTTTAAATCAAATCAAATCAAATCAAATCAAATCAGATGACCAGGTAATAATAACTAATTACGAATAATAACCAGATTAGAGCTTTGAGATGCATTTGCATTGTCTCCTTGAAAAAATCCCAGGAGGACTAGCTCTGGAGTCTTTGTAAGATGTTGGTTAGTAATATTATTTATTTTAAAAAGGCTGCATCTCAGAATTTAGACACTTTACTGTATAAAAACCATAATTATTGATAGGGACTTTTAATTATACAGCCTCACCAGCAAAGAGAAGAAAGAGCGGGGTCTATGTATGACAGCCACACTGCAGCCAAATGCCATTTATGTACAATTTTGTTTTCCCTTATTGAAGCAGAAACACTTTAGAAAGGAAATTACCCAATATACTGTCCTATCCTATTTTATTTTTATCGAGGCAAATACCCTAGTCTATTTCCCATGCTCTTCCGAGACCATATGAGGGAACTATATCAAAATCAATTATCCTATTATATATATGAGAGACAAAACCATTATGGCTAGCAAAATTTAAAATGAGGTAAGCTCCAATAAGTTGATTTTAATATAGATTGCTTAATGAAATTACCAACCTGATACCGTGTAAGCCAGTTTACATTTGAATCCTTAAACTGGTTCTTCCATAGATAATATGAAAGTGGTTGGCATCAGGAGAAACACCTCACAGTTTATATAATCCTTCTTTATCAAAAATGTTACATTTTTTTCCAGCCTAGGAGGGAAACCCCTTACAGTGGGTTGTTCCTCCCATTCACTCTGATAGGCAGGACAAACTTCACAGAAGCAACCAGCAGGAGGAGCTACTCATGAGCAATTCAAACTTGGTCCTGCCTCGCTCTCAATAGACCATTCTTCACTTGTCCTCTCATTTCTCTTTTTCCTCTCCTGTAAAAAAGTAGATTAGATGCTTCTTAGTAGACTGTTCTCTTGCTTTTTCTCTACTTGTTTTCCTCTATAGCTAGCTTTTGACTTGCAAGGAAGAAGACTGGAAATTTCAGGGAATTCTCCCCCACGCCTCAATTTCCTCCTCAGAGGCCACCAGCTCCACCTCAGGGAAACAGCATGGTAAAGGAGGAATTTCCCCATTTGTGACCAGGGCACCTCATGCTGCAATCTCCAGGCCTGGAATAGGTCTAGGGCTGCAGCTGTTGACTTTGTTACTTGATGCAGTGAGTGGATCTCTGCTTTCCCTCCTGGTGATGATGGGGCAGGGCCTCCATCCAGACTTTTCCAATTGGCTTCAGACAGTCATCACCCAAGAGATAGCATCCTGCTTGGGTGGTCTCACTTCCTCCCCCTGCAACTTAGGCATGATGCAGTTGGGCTTCCCAAGGACACCACTTCTTCTCAGGATGCTGTTCCCCAGGAATCCTCTTCCTCCCTCCATCCTCTTTGTCTGTGGAAGGCTTGGCCATTCCTTGATCTGAGCAGGGGATCTTCAGGCCACAATAGCATTACTGCATCTGTCATTTAGAGAAAGGTGAGAAACCTTCTTTGGTGACAGTGGCTATTTTGGGTCACAAAATAGTGGTCCCCGCCAAGTAAACTGGTGATAAGGCAGCTTCCAAGTGTGCTCCACAGCCCCAAAAGAGGAAAACTTCTATCAAGCCCCCATTGTCAGCCCACTTTTCAGAGGAGGAGGGCTCAGCTAATTCAGCTTCTGCCTTGCTTTCTGATTGTGAGAGTGAGCTGTTGGGGGATGTGGAGTGTCAGGTTTCTGAGGCACCTTTTCAGCTAGGCTTTTTCAGACTGAGGACTTTGCTGTCTTGTGCATGGCTGTAAAGGCTTGCCGTCTTTGTCAGATGCTTTCCCAGCCAGAGGATCCAGACTTGCTCACTGGCAAGGATGTCTCCTTCCCTAAACCAGGGCCCTCTCCCTTTGATGTTCTTTTTCCTGTGCACTTCATGAAGGTGGCAAGGGAAGAGTAGTCCAAACCCGCTGTGGTCCACCCTGATTCCATGGTAGTTAAGAGATTTTGCAATCTACCTAAATCTGATACGTCCAAGCTTCTGGTCCCTCTAGTGGATGCTCCTGTCTTAGACTTGTTGTATTCTTTGCGCTATACTAAAGATGGTAAGGACACATAGGCCATTTCTGCACTACACTGTTATAGTGCTATTATCCCACTTTCAACATCCTATGGAATTGTGGGGTTTGCAGTTTAGGGAGAGGCATTTAGAATTTTCAGCCAGAGAGCTCTTTGGCCTCAGTAAGCTACAAACCTCAGAATTCCACAGGGTATTGAAAGTGGAATAATAGTGCTATAACAGTGTAGTGCAGAAATGGTCATAGAGGATTCCTGGGGAGAGGAGGGTCAAGTCAGCTCTTAAGAAATCCTGTGAGGCTTATTCACTGGAAATCTGGGGTCACTTCTGCCATATCTATGTTTCCCAGATCTGCCTTTTTATGGACCAGGGAACTCCTGAGCAAAGCACCCTAGGGCAATCTTAAATTATGACAGTGAATTAACAAATTGTTGAAAGTAGCTGCCTTCTTGGCTGATGTCAGCCTTGATGTTATTCAGTTTAGTACAAAGGCTCAAGTGACAGCTGTGCCTGTATGCTGCCAAGTTTGGCTTAAAAATTGGCATGTTGATGCCCACTCTAAGCAAAACCTTATCTCCTCTCCATTTGCGGGGCACTAAGTTGTTTGGGGAAGCCCCTAAGCCCATATTGATAGAAACTATAAAGATAAGAGAAAGGTGTAAGCATCCTCCCAGAAAAAGGATGATAGGAGGAATTTCCCTTCAGGGCAATTGTTCCCCTACAGGAACAATTATGTTTCTTTTTGTTCCAGAGACAGCAGATTTGGCAGACCACAGTGTAGATATCAATCCAAGCAGCAGCCCCCTCAACAGGGGCAAAACAGACCTAATAGCAGCAACAATTCCAACAATTCAGGCTGCAGATGGGCACACAGTTCTCCTAAATCCTGGCTCTCTGTTCCAATACATGGACAGAATACTTCAGATGTTCGCCCACGTATGGGAAGAAACCACATCAGACCAGTGAGTCCTAAAGACCACAAGGGAATGATATTTAATAGAATGTCATTGTTTCTCTCACAATTTATTTATTCCCTCCTCAGGGTCAAAGAATGAAGTAAAGCATTGGCTGGTTCTGGAATCTGCTCAGCACCTGACTGATATAGACTGATTGAGACAGTTCCATCTTCTCAAAGATTAAGGGTCTGCTACTCCATTTTTTCTTGGTTCCAAAAAGAACAAATATTGGAGAGCAATTTTAGACCTGAAATAGGTCAATGGCATTGTGAGGAAGTGCAGATTCAGAATGGAGACTCAGAACAATCCTGGGGATTCTCAGGTCTCAGGATTTTCTTATGTCTCTCAGCCTTTCAGAAGCATATCTTCACATCTGGTTCATCTGCATCATGGAAGCTTCTATACTTTGGCTAATAGGGATAGGACTTTACATACAAAGCCCTCCCATTCAGCCTGTAATTTTACTGCCGATACTTTGACTGTGGCTGTTACATCGCTCCCCCTGCTGCCTGCTACCACAAACTTTGTCTTGCCTATCAGAGAGAATGGGAGGAATAACCCACTATAGGAGGTTTCCCCTCCACTGCTGAAAATGGACATCTGACAAATAAGGCTTTTCTTCTTTGTGGAACTCTAGATTACAATATAGTGGAATTAATGGTTAAGTGTTAGGGATCAGAGCCTCTTTTTTATGCTTCTGCACTATCCCTGAAGCTTTTAGAATAGATTAAATACACTTCACAGATTTAAACAGCTTCTTTCTCACAAACAGTTCAACTATCTGAGATAGTTCACCATCTGAGAATTAAGGAATTATTTGTCAATTTGTGCCCATCACTGATGAACAAATATCATTGTTGCTAACCCTTTGTTGCAAACTTTGTTATTTACAATTTCTACTTAAACTTTCTATCCTTATTTCAAAAAGAAGGTAGCTTCCTGAGGCAGATGCATCATCTCTGAAAGCAAGATTCTCTTAATTCTGAATGTTAATAGGTGAAATCTAGAGACTAGAAGTTGAACAAAGACAGAGAAGTTTTGAGGTCCAGTGTCCATAAAAAGCTTCTTTTCAGCCCTTCAGGCATGTGGACAATGATAGGGCATGATGAAATCCCAGTCCTCCTCCAGGCAGTTCCACTAACCACATCTTGTGGTCTCTACAGCAATTTCTGGATGAAGGGGCCCTTGTAGGCAATGCCTTTGATCTTGCTTTGATCTAGGAAGATAATTGCTGACCAGAGGTCTCCAATCAGTAAAAAATCACTTTTGTTTCTTTCCTTGTGGAATTCTGCTAAAGGGAAAGCTTCAACTCTCCATCTTCTCCTGGAAGTTACAGTCTGGGCTTTTTAAAAGAGGAGGAAAGTCGCGATAAATCTCCAGGACCTGACGGCTTGACAGCAAAATATTACAAAGTTTTGGAATATGAGATCTCAATACCCCTGCAAAGTACATTAAATGAAATAATAAAGGAAGGCATACCAGACACCTGGGAAGAAGCTAATGTGCTGATTTTGAAAGAGGGTAGAGACTTAACTGTTGTAAAGAATTATTGACCAATATCACTTTTGAATACAGATTATAAGATTTTTGCTTCAATCCTTGCAACGAAGCTTAAAAAGGTGCTGACAGAGGTCGCTGATGAAGACCAGAATGGTTTTTTACCAAAAATAACTTTGAGAAATAACATAAGAACGGTCTTAGATATAATTGAATATTATGAAAGGCACAATGAATGGAAAATGGCTATGATATTTGTTGATGTGGAGAAGGCTTTTGACATGATCAGCTGGCCATTTATGACGTTGGTAATTAAACAGATGCAGGCTGGAAACAAATTTGTGTCATGGATTGAAGCAATTTATAATCAACAACAAGCTTGATTGGTCATAAATGGAGAAAAAACAAAACTGATAAGAGAAGATAAAGCTATAAAAGGAGTTCAAATTAAGAAATATCAATATAAGTAAAAGCATTGGCTGATGATTTGTTTTTGTTTTTGGAAGACCCGGGGAGAAGTATTAAAGATTCGATTAGAATAGTTCAAGCATATGGCGAATTCTCTGGATTTTGAGTGAACAAGGATAAAACAGTATTGTTTTAAAAACATGACTGAGAGAGAAGAGAAGGAATTAGCAGAATTAACAGGATTTAACAGAGCTCGAAAGGCAAAGTATCTGGGAGTCTGGATAGCTAAAAGGAATAATGAGCTATACCAAAATAATTATGAAAAAAATGGAAAGAAATAACAAAAGATTTGGAAAGTTGGACTTCTATGCATCTATCGATGATGGGAAGGATAGCAGCAATACAAATGAACGTACTCCCAAAAATGAACTTCTTGTTTCAAAATCTTCCTATTATAACAAACAACAAGCCTTTTACACAATGGAAGTGAGAACTGACTAAATTTATATGGGAAGGGAAAAAACTCAGAATAAAGTGGAGTATTATGAAAGACCAAAAGAGCAGAGGTGGAATGGGATTTCCAGATTTTCAGTTATGTTACAAAGCTGCGGCCTTCACGTGGTTAAAAGACTGGGTTGATTTACAAGATATGAGAATGCTGGCACTGGAAGGTGCGGACCTGAGGATGGGATGGCATGCCTATATGTTTTATGACAAAGCAATAATTGATAAAGATTTCACGCATCATTTCATTAGGAAATAACTTTTGAAGATATGGAATGAATATAAGATTAAAAACATAAGGCAGCTTCTCATATGGGTGTCCCCTCAGGAAGCCTTCTTCGGTAGATGGATTGAAACAGACAAATGGTTGTGATATGAAGACATATTAGAGAAATCAGTCTCAAATAATTTCAAGATCAAAACAAGAGAAAAATTGGAACTAGAAGGAATAACGTTAAGTTGGTTCCCATACAGACAGTTAAGTGAAAGGTTTCAAATGGACTTAAAGACATATGGAATAGAATCAAAAGAGAAAATGGGGATTATTAAACGGCTGTTTGAAAATCCCCCTCATTTATTATCACATATATATCAAGAAATAATACAACAGGAAAGGCAAGAAGAAACAATTAAGTCAGCAATGATCTTATGGGCTCAAAATATTGGACATTCAATTCAGTTAGAATTCTGGGAAGAAAGTTGGGAAAAGACACAAAAATTTACATTTGCTCAGAATTTGAAAGAGAACTATTCCAAACTGTTTCATAGATGGTACATAACACCAGACAAATTAAAAAAGATTTACAATACAGGTACCAGTCTGTGTTGGAAGTGTCAGAAAGAGGTCAGTACGATATATCACATGTGGTGGTCATGTCCCAAAGCTAAGAAATGTTGGACTGATGTACATAATAAAATTTGTGCTATAATGACAGTTCAGTTTGCCAAGATACCAGAATTGTATTTGTTAAATATGACAAGGGTACTTGATGGTACTGAAGTAAAGAAATATTGGCGAATAATTCTTTATATGATAACAACAGCCTGGATAGAATATGTAAAGCTTTGGAAAACTCAACAAATACCTACAATAGAACAATGGTGGGGAACATTTATGGAAAATAGAAATGCTGATATAGTTTCACAGAAACTAAAGGGGAAAACAGACGATTAGATCAAAAAGGAATGGCAGATTGTAATGGGTAATTGCTGGGCGATGTTAAATGAAAATGAGTGATTCATGGTTAAGATAACTAATGAGGGGGCTACTGATGTAAACCATGGAATTGTAATGTAGAGAATGAAATCCTAGAACTATCATGTAACATTATCAGCATAAAGCGGTACATTAATATTACTATGTTAAGAGATGTTGGAAATGAAATCTAGATCAGTGTGGAAGATCAAAAATATTTCATGTAAATTAACAGTAATAATGTTTGTTTTATATGTGAAATTTGAATAAAAAGATAAAAAAAGAAAGAAAGAGGAGGAAAGTCGGAAAATGCAGCATCGTGGCCAATATTACTCCCTATGGTTTTGAGGCTACTGTTGGCTACCTTGGGGGTAGTATTTTTACCCCACAATTTTTAGGGGCATTAGTGGCCATAAAATGGAGGAAGGACAGTTTCTTCTTGTAGGCCATTGTTTCACCACTGTTGATTTAGACAATTATATAGTTATAGAGTCGAAGGCTTTCACGGCCAGAATCCATTGGTTCTTGTGGGTTTTTCAGGCTTTGAGACCGTGTTCTGGTTGTATTTTCTCCTGACGTTTCACCTGCATCTGTGGCTGGCATCTTCAGAGGAATTCCTCTGAAGATGCCAGCCACAGGTCCAGGCAAAACGTCAGGAGAAAATACAACCAGAACACGGTCTCAAGGTCCGAAAAACCCACAAGAACCAATTATATAGTTCTTTCTACCCATTTTGTGTCTCTGTGTGTCTCTTCCATCCTCTCTAGCTACTCCATTCTATTTCCCCCTTCCATCTATTTGTCACTTTAATTTAATTTAATTTAATTTAATTTAATTTAATTTAATTTAATATAATATAATTTAATTTGTGTTTTTAATTTAGTCTACCAATACCTCTATTATGCATGGGTGGTAGGACTTCGTCTCCAACTACAGAACCACAAGAATCAGAATTGGATCAGAATTGTGTGTGTGTGTGTGTGTGTGTGTGCGCGTGCACGCACACACGTGTGCATATTAGTATACATTTACAAAAGCTGTAAAAATTCCAGTCTGAAAAATGGAAGCATAGACATGAACAGTTTTAAAGAAATGTGGCTACTTTTATTGCCATATTAAGGAGCATGTGGAAGCAAACTCCTGCAACCCGTGCAAACATTTTGAACAATGTGTTTGCATGGAGTTAATATATAATATTTGCATAAAGTATATATTTAAATAATGTGATATGGCCACAATATGGTGATATTGATCTAGCTTGTTATTTATTTTTCATTTTTATATTTGTACTTCTTGCTTGTTCATTAAAATAAAAAGAGAGCATTATGTTTTGGGGGTTGTTTTAACTGCTTTGCTGCTTTAACTGCTGCCTTTTGTATTGTCTTTTGTTGTGTCTTATTGAATTAAAAAAACTAGGAATGCTTCTTAAGTTAAGCCAAGTCACAAAGAGAAGATTCTGCCATTGAAATCCTTGAAATTCTATTGTTTTTAAAAAGACTACACTTGTTGAGGTTAATAGCTTAATATTGACATCCATACTTTGCTTGATCGTGAATGCGTTTCACCCTACCTATCCAAATCTGATCCTGAAAGACCAATTTAAAGTGTGGATTCATGGAGAGTTAGTTGGAGGTAAGAATATTGTACAGCAGTGTTTAGTTTCTAATTTCCTGGCCTTTCGGAGACTAAGCCAACAAGAAGTAGCCTTCATTCTCATCTTAAGCCATTCATATAAATTGTTTTTACTTGCATAGGGCATGATTAGGTGGAAAGGTGTTGGTGAAAAGATGGAATTTAACAAATGAAACAAAACAATGGGAGTAAACCCTTTCCTTTTTAAAAAATGAACTGCATAAGTCACTTTTAAAGCTAGACGCTTAGTGCACTTTCGAATTTTTTTGCGGGTACCTTCTACTTTACTCATTCCATTGGTAATAACTGGACATTGCTCAGATATATGGAGTTGCTGCTGAAAATGGCATTCCCATGTTAAATTTTCTTGTTCTTTGCCCATAATGTGCGGGAATGAAAATACATGGAGTTGGGAGGCAGAATGCAGTTGCTACCATTTACAGAGAAATTAAGACAAAAGTTTGCCTGGGGCTCTCAGATTTTGGAGTTCAGAGTTCTGTCATGATTCATTGGTCTTCTGAGCATCTCCCCCCTCCCATCCATTCAGCTCTCTAGCTGCTCTCAGTTAAAAGCCTATCCTATTCAGACTAGGTATCCCTCAACATAACTTGGTCTCTAGCCCTCATGGCCCAACACTGTGCCCAGCGGAATATAAGATATCCTGGTTACCATAGAGATAGCTGACCTGCCTTTCAAGAAGTGCAGTTCTATCATTTCTTCCTTTCTCCTGCTGATGCCAGTTAAAGCCACTTGAATGTGACATCTCACCCCATATGGAAGTAATATTTGTGTGAGCAACATATCACATTTGAAGTGGCTCTTTCAATTCACCATTAATTAATAAAACAGCAAATGACTATATATTATGAAGACAATATTCTCAAGTATTATTACAATGTTTCTAATATTTCAGTTAAAGGCACCTTTAAATCATGCAATTTAACTGTAAAATGTTTAAAAAGAAATGTAGGAAGTGGTTAGTTATATTTTCATAAATGTTGACTGCCGCTTATGCATCTAATGCTGTTTAAGGGTCATCTAACATTTGTATGATAATGTAGAACTAGTATAGGTCTTTCTTAGAGATAAAAGACAATATAGAATAAACAGAGTATGTTTTAAACACAGATCAAGGGCAGCCAATGTGAACTAAGTTTCTACCATTTATTTTTCCAACTGAAAAAACATATTTGCAAATATTTCTTTTGCTGTTTCTATTCTGTTTAACCAGTGTTTATAAAAGAACAGAAGAATAATATATGTAGTACGTATGCATAATTTTGCTCTGTATTTTGATACAGTGGCTTTAAAATGCAACATCGTATTGTTTTTATATCTTCTCAATATGTTCTTTCCATGTGTATATCATATACAGTGAAGAAAAATCTTTTAATGTTGACTTCATATAAACAGAAATGAAACATAAGCAGAAAAGAACTGTCAAAGGGAGAAATTCTGGATGGTAAACATTAATTTTGTCGTCCTGCCCCTGTGACCAGACTTCCAGAAGCAATATTCCTATATAACATCACTATCAAAGTTAATGTACACAGGGGCTAAGAGAGTGGACTGTGGAAAGGGAAGTTCCCAGTTCAAATTTCATACATGCTAGAAATTCACTAGGGTATTGCTTGCAATAAGGTTATTGTACTGGGCTTTCTTATGAAATTTCCTTGGAGAGAACTGGCTGGATGAAACTGCTGCTGGTTAATCTTTCCTAGCTTTGTCCACATGGGGTCTCTATATAGCAGCAGGCAAGGGCTTGGGGGCAGGGGGTGCGGTTGCAGTGGTCTATCAGGTCTCCATCTCTCTTACCTGGTGCCCCCTCCCACAGTCTATTTAGGTGAGTGACCAGGACAGAATAGGGCTTGTGCCCACCCCACTGCTCAACAGTCTCCCTTCCTCAACTGAGCCCAATCAAATGCTTGTAATTTTTACGTCATGTCATGTCTAAGGCCTTCAGAAATGTAATCAGCAGTTTTTAATATAACAGCTGCTCACTCTTTATCTGAAAATTGAATAATAATTTCTGTTCTTGTTTGTAGATTTCTCAGTGCTGTTCTTTCTTCTTTTGAAAGATTGTCAGGCTGATAAAGTTGTTTGATTTTTTTCTATTTCTATTAATAAGCAGAAGGAAAGTTTCTTAAAAAAGGATTTCTATTAATGTTAGGTGTCCAGGTTTTGGAGGAGCAAACTGAAGGAGAAGACCCTTATGTGGAAGTTCTAAAATGTCACTTGTTAGAGAAAAAAATTCTTCAAGTATGCATCTTCTTTCAAATAATCTGATATCATTTTTGATCTGCACTCTATCAAATTCTCTGAATGTGGGGAAAATGCTAGAGTCCTTAGATACACCATTTGATTTCATTATAAGATAATGTACAATCTGTTAGTTCCATTACAGTTGTAAGGAGATGTTCATCCTTAGTACTCATAGATCCTGTTGTAACTATTTGAAATGTTGTATATAATCTCTAAATATCTTGTCCCCAGAATGTTTAATGGGTTGCTCATTTGACATTTTTGCTGTAAATGTTTGTTTGAAAAATAGATCCACCGAGTATAGTATTAAATGGTGTAAGTCTGTGCATGATAGCAGAGCATCTTTCCCCTAATGTGCTAGTTTGTCTATAGCCGTGAAGTTTTTATATGGAGGAGCATTCAGGCACATAGTCCTCTCTATTTACAGTTTGAAGTAGAACCATGAAGAATTTTACTAGTTTTTCTACTACTCATATAATATAATTCCTGGTTCACACATCTGTTAGATGATGTGGTAAAGCCCTAGTGTACAAGCACAACTGTAGTTCTTCAGACTGCAGTAAGAACCACTTTTATATATATTTCCATTTGTGGAATCAGCCACAAAATCCCTTGCAAATAGAAAATTAGCTTAACCATTGGACAGATGGCAACCTGTCTCCATGCTGTGCATATTTCTTTTCTTTTGTTTTTTTTCAGTAGTATGGCAGAAAGTTATTTTATGTTTGGAGAGCATGGAAAACCTAATTTACGTTGCAGTCTGAAGTGTACAGTACAATGTCCAACATTGGGACTCTTTTCTCCATATTATTTTGTTAAGTGTACACCAGCTTAATAGAACAGATGTCAGGTATCATTGCCAGCATGTGGTCTGCTGTAAGTGCCAATCAGGATCGTTACCAGATGTGACAATGGTGGCAGCAGTGCATATGGTGACTCCGGAACAAAGTATTCTCCGGTTAACTGCTGGTCATACAACCAAATGCAGGTACGCTCCTACACTATATCATTTCTCCCTTCTGCTGTACATAGACTTCAGTTTAAATCTTTTCAGAATGAGAAAATAGATAGGTTAGGAAAGAATGGACATGTTATTGTACAACCTGAGCTTTGGCCATAGAGTTTCTTCACAAAGACATTTTTATTGCTATGTATACTCTCTTCTTTGAACAATAGCTTAGAAAGTATTATGAAATTATTGTACTCATGTTCAGCAGCTATTTTTCAAACATAACTATCTTGGCTATTTCATTTCTTTAAGCCACCGGGGCACAATAAGCACTGATTGCCTGTAAAAATTCATTTTATAACTTCAACCTTTTAGCAGGAGCAGCTGAAGGGAAAAGTGATTTAAAAACCATTGCAATCTATTTTTATGCATTTGTATGACCCCAAATGGTTTAACAAATTTGGGCCTTTTTTTAAAAAAGTAAAATACATTTTATTTCTAGGGTGGTAGCATGAACAAGAAGTACATGTTATGAAACATTTGGAATTCTCGTCTTTTGTGTTGCCAGAAAACTTGTGGCTCTGACCCTCTGAAAACAGCCTCACTACTTTGTTGTTCATAACATGTGAACTATCTTTTATTATTAAATATGTGGAGTATTTCCAACAAAAGTTTTTCTTTTTCTTTTCTTTTTTATTTTCCATCTCTATTTTTTTTTTGTTTGGCTTTAAAAACATTTGCTATACATCACTGTAGATGATGTGTTTCTTCGTGATCTCAAGGTTTAGCTGAGAGTAGATTGTTTCAAAAAGGTTATTGTAGTGCTAGAAAACATGTGTCAAAAAGGGCAGCTAAAATCATGAGGAGGGCAGAGGAACTCCCCTGAGAAGAACGGTTGCAATGTTTCAGATTCTTTACCTTGGAAAAAAGGTGGGCATGATACAGTTTATAAAACCATAAATGGTGGAAAGAAAGAAAGTGGACGAGGAGAATTTTTTTCTCCCTGTTACACAACTCAGAGGCATCCAGTAAACCTGATTTATGGGAGATTCAGGGGAAAAATGAGAACCAGCATGGTTTAGTAGTTAGAGCATTGGACTATGAATGTGAAAGATCAGGGTTCGAAACCCTGCTCAGTGACGGAAACCCACAGGGTGACCTTGGGCAAGTTGTACTCTCTCAGCATCAGAGGAAGGCAAAGGCAAGCTCCGTCTGAACAAATCTTGCCAAGAAAACCAATGATAGGTTTACCTTAGGGTCACCATAAGTCACAAATAACTGGAAGGCACACAACAGAAAAGAACAAACAGCAAGAGAAAATAAAACAAATTCATCATGCAGCATAAATAAATCCTGGAATTCACTACCAGAGAGTTTAGTGAAAACCACTAATTTGGAAGTCTGTAAAAGATTATTAGGCAAATCCAAAGGGATTAGATTGTCCCTGTTTACTAGTCTGCTTTTGGAGGCTGTATCCTTCTGTACACCACCTATATCTCTTCCTGGGGAACACGAGTAGGAAAGTGCTATTGTACTCAGGGCCTTCTTATGGCTTCACATAGGTATCTGGTTCACCCCTGGAAACAGAATACTGAAGTAGACATCCTTTTGATTTGATCCAACATGATTCTTTTTATGATCTTGGGTAGAGATAGTGCCCCGCAATTTAACAAACATCACAAGGAATATTTAGAAAATGTTCCCGGATCAAGCTCTGTAATTTGGACAACAGCTTTCTCTTGCTATCATCTTGCAAATACATACTATTGTTGGATATTTCTCCCCTCCTTTTTATTTGCGTATTTAACTTCAGACCTCTGTTTTTAAAAGATGGCATCGTTTTCTGCTCATGCTCTCTCCATACCACTTCTGAACAGAGGCAGTACAGATTTTGACACTTGGGAATAGGTTGGAAATGCTAGTTCTGTTTCAGGGGGAACTGTTCATTTTAGCAAGCAGTTTTCCTGTGCCAGGAAGTGAAAATGTAGAGAAGGTACTCTCTCATCAGTTGACAAACAATGCCTCAGAATTTAGCTAATGGACCCCTTCAGTGCAGAGAATAGATGGCAACAATTGTAGTTTCAGACTAAACCAAGGACTGTGTGTTTGGCTGCTAGGTGTTAATGCAAATTCATTCCTCAGCTCATTCAACCCTAGGGCTTCTATCCTTTGATTTAATTAAATGTAATTGGTTACATAGCTCTTCTCAGGCCCCTGAGGTGTTTTTGTTTATTGCTTACCCTTCCCAATAATGCTTCAATTCAAGGCACAAAACACTGGATAAATAAGAGCTTTTTATCCTATGCTGGATTTGCAGGGAGATTATTCCTCTCAAATAGTTTTAGTTTACTGTTAAAAGGAAATGACAAGTGAAATAAACTCATTGGGTGGCAAATGTAGTATATCTAGAAGCAAGGAGTTAAGTAGGGTAAATTGCATGAGATTAGAAAAAGGAATGGAAGTTCCATTGCTAAATTGGTAAAGGCTTGCAAACAGAATAGTAAGAGCTATTGACACTCAAATGAGCCCAGTGGTGACTGACTGATTTAAATTTTAAAACCAAGTTATGAAATCTCTTGTAAAATAAAGTCTTTTAATCATGGATCTTTTAGTATATATACATTTAACAAGTGCCTATGTTAACAGTAGGCAATGAAACCATTTTAATATCCAAAGATATTAATATCAACATGAAAAGGATAATTAGCTTCTCTTTTTCATAAAAAAGACATAATACTAGGATCTGTTTGATTTACATGCTTCAGATATCAAATATGAAACCAGATCTAATACAAGATATTATCTTTTCGTGAAGACCATTATTTCTCCACTACATCACGTGGAAACATTTATAGTTGTATTTTGACAATCTCTGCTATCAATCTTGTGATAGTTCTTAAAAAAGTGTGGAAAAGAATTGTGCTTTGATTTAGTCAGTCTATTCATTTTGACACTTCAATTCAGCTTTTAGTACCAAATCATCTTGATGATGTCTTCTGTGCTTTGCATATTAATCTAGTTGAATGTCCACTTAAAAGTCTTGTATATTATATATAAGACTTCCATACTTCCTGTGATGTTCTTCTCTGTTAATTATTTAGTTCTGGCTTGCTTTCACAATTAATTCATAAACAAATTGTTTCATATTTTGCACTGTTGCAGCAGGCTTTCAATACTATTTCTCTAAAGAAGAAACTACACATCCGTGATAAGTATTCTCAGGTAGGTGATAGACTTTCATTCACAATATTGTTGATTTGAGCAGTGAGACCAAAACCAAGTAGTAGGTTTAGCAAAAATGTCCCTTTGAAATGATGTTGTAAAAGCTATCTATCTTCAAAAGTCTGAGGGGTTGCCATGTGGAAAATGAAGCAAGCAAGTTTTCTACTGCTCTGAAGGGTAGTACCTGAACCTGTGGATTTAAATTAAAAGAAAGGAAATGCTAACTATATATTGGGAAGACCTTTCTGATGGTATGAGCTGTTTGACAATGGGACAGATTGTTCTGGAAGGCGATAAACTAGTCTTCATTGGAGGTTTTACATGGAGATTGGATAGCCATCTATGGCCCTTTCCACACGGGGGGGGGAACACAGGGTAACATGGGGTAGGATGGCCTCACCCGGAGGTCGTCTACACTGTGGAGTGCGCTAGGGCGGCTGGAAATGTGAAGCTTCCCCACCTCAAACCGCCCTCGTGCGGCCGCAGGGGTGGCGCTGCGTGTTTTATAAAGACCACATTTCATGTGGTCTTTATGGAACGCGCGTGCTAGCCCGTTGCAGCACCCCATGGGAAATTGCAGGGGTGCACAAGTGCATCCCTGCAGAGCTGCCGGGGGCAGGCTTCCGGCTGGCGCGCTTCTCCGATTGGCTGGGAGCCTCCAGCCGCCATTTTGGGTGCTGCCGGACGCTGCCACTGTGTAGAGCGGCGAACGCACACTGCTCCCTGCGGTGACGGATCGAGGTAAGCTCCGTTCCCGCATGCACTGCCCTGTTTCCCCGCATTTCACGCCCCCCCCCGGTGTGGAAAGGGCCTATGAGACATGATTTAACCGTAGATTTCATGGATTGACAGAGCTGGATCAGATGTCCTTTGAGATCGCCCCTGTCTCTACAGTTCTGTGATTCTATGTGCCTTCTTTTTCAACAAATTACTGCAGGGGTGATTCTCTTGAAGGAAAGAGGGCATATTAGCATGTAGCAATAGTGTGTGTATTTCTATACCCCTTATCAGCTAAGTGCTCTCATATTATCAAGAGAACACGGCAGCACTCTGGTGCTCCAATCTAGTTGCACTTGGATGACAATTTGGGGCAGAATAAGGGATGGGGTTTTCCATTTGGATTTGTATCCATGTCCCTATTCTGCTTCATTGCTGTCAGGCCCAACTTAATAATGCATGATAAAAACTGAATGGGAGTTAAAGCAGTGTTGCCCATGCTGTGTGGCATACTGTATGGCAAGCCTGGAAAGGTTGGCCCAATAGCTAGGGCAATAGAAACATGTTCTTAATCAATATTCAGAGTTGAGAACATTGATCTGTTGGTGACATACCATGACATAACCAGAAGTTCTAATGCGTTTTTTGTTCCTTTCACCCCACTGTATCTGTCTATTCCTAGTTACCTGGTAGACCTAACAAACATTGAAATGAAGTTAGCCTTTCTACATTGGCAGCTCTGATGGGCTGGTATAAGAGTGTTCCTATGAAAGACTGAGTATGTGGATGCAGCTCTGTCTCAATAGAAGATTTAACTCATATATTGCTTGAATGTCCTTTTTATAATGATCTTAGGAGTAATTATATTTTTCCTTTATTCAAATCTCTTCAGGGAAGTTCCTCGTCTGTGAAAGTCTGTTTTCTGTTATCTGATGCTGTGAATTATATATTCTTTAGAAAAGCGGTTCTCAACCTGTGGGTCACGACCCCTTTGGGGGCCGAACGACCCTTTCACAGGGGTCGCCTAAGACCCTCGGAAAATAAGTATTTCCGATGGTCTTAGGCTCCATTCCCTCCTCGGTGGTGGTGCGCAAGCGCGAGCCATGTGCTCGCGTCCTCCTGCCCCCCTTGAAGTACCTTACTAAAGAAAATTTTCTTGGCATCGAGCGAGAGTGAGTTGGAAGGACAATCTCTGACCAGCCACTCTGAGGCTCAGACAAAGCTGAAAACATCTAGTATGAGGAAATCTGAGAAGGCAAGAATTAAAAAGAAAGTGAAAGGAAAATTACCTGGTAATGCAGTTAAGTCTGTTAAGGGCGGGGAAGGGCTCCCAACCCCTCCTTTAAATTCCGGCCCCCATGTTGAGAAGAGGCGTTCAGAAAGCAAGGGAGGGGGCTATGAGAGGAAAGAGCTCTCCTGACCAATCCAAGCTCACCAGCAACACAACCAATCACATTCAAGCATGCGAGCAGCCTCTGCCAGGAGAAATGGCAGCCTCCCAGTCAGCAGTAAGTGAGATTTGAAGCTCCTATGTCCTCAATGTCTTCCCAGGGGAATGTGTCTGAGTGTAGTAGGGAGGTGATAAGACAAATGATTGCTGAAGAAATGGAGGTGCATGTTAATAGGCAAACAATATTAGTGAAATGATTTTACAAAATACATAACAAGTTTAAAAAATGTATTGCAAGTTGGACAGTTCACTGAATTTGAATGTAATGTCATTATTAAGCAGTCAACAAACTACTTCCATGAATCCTTCATTTTTGCGTGATTTGCCTGATGATACAAAAGTTATTCAAGCTGAATCAAATGATGCTGGTGTGTGTTTACCAAAAAAGTCTACCTGTAGGTCCAAAGTGACTAGAGTTGAGGAATCTGCTTTGCCCTCACACTCTGAACAAATCAACATTGAATCTGAAAGTGATGAGGAACCAGATTTGGCAGATACTCATGGGGATAATGACTCTAAATCAGATGGTTCTGTTTCTGAGGAGGAGGATGCAGAAGATGATAAAAAAGTGAGATTATTTTCCTCAGATTCTTTTAAAAATTTGCTGAAAAAGGTGTTGGTAACTCTGGGACTGGACAGTCTGCAGAGTGCCACTTCAGATATTGAGAAAAACAAGAATGTTGCATCAGTTGTAAGCAATAAGCCTACAAAATCTAGTGTTATTCCCATGCCAGATTTATTTTTGGATTTAATTCAGTCTGAATGCAGTGAAACCAAATCTTCAAACTTTCTATCATTTATGGCGGACTAAATATCAGGTATTTACATTACAATTCATAACAGTAGCAAAATTACAGTTATGAAGTAGCAACGAAAATAATTTTATAGTTGGGGGTCACCACAACATGAGGAACTGTATTAAAGGGTTGCAGCGTTAGGAAGTTTGAGAACCACTGCTTTAGAATATTTAAATTTCTTGTTAAGGCCTTACAATTGCATGCTATAAAGTGTAAGGGCGGGGTACGGAAAGTGATTCATCTATGTAAATTATTTGACTTTCCTGTTCCTCTTATTATATTTCTGTATAATAGCTGGTTGCTAAAATGCAATAAACTGAAACTGAACTGAAGTCCTAACAGTGTATGCACTCTTTTGGATTTTGTAGAAGGAAGCATCCTTTTTCAAGCCCTCTCCTACTTTGTACCCCAGCTTGAGATGTGGGAGTACGCTGTCATACCCAGTCAGTGCATGGGCTGCATGGGCACCAGCTTGCTTCAGTTGTGCAGTCAGGAAAAAGGAAGAGCCATTAGCCTCCTAGATTGTCAATTTATTCTCCAGGGGATGCTGGGACATCCCCACAAACCATTGATTGGCCATGAGAGTGTACTTTGTCCCTCGAAGCAGAGATTGCACGTGGGGCAGAAAGGGAAGTCCAGTAGAGGTACACTGCCAGAGTCCTATGTTCTGCCAGTGTCTTGGTCATTGTATAGCCAAATCTGATTGGCTATGTGATTCTTATTGATTAGTCAGATTACACAGTGAACCAGTTGGTCCAAATTTAAAAAAAGAATAACAGTGTGTTGACGCAGTATTAGATTGGGGAGGTACTGGCTTTAAAAGGGTGAATGAGCTGAATGAGCAAGGCTCATTTTGTGGCTATTTCATTTCCTCAAAGCAGTAATTTTTACAATGGTCATATTTTATGATAATGATTTCTTAATGAGCTAGAATTTTCCTAGTTCAGAGACAACAATAAAGTTCAGTTAATTTATAGCAGAAGGTATATATTTCTGATCAAGGCTACACCAAATCAAAAGAAAAGAGCAAGGGTTTCAAAGGCTCACTTCTCCTTATTCATGTTAATAAACCAGTGGTTTACTGTGGCATTCCAAAAGGCCATTGTCTGAGTGCAGCTAATCATACAGAAGGAATATACATTTGTACTTATATTGTTTATATTGTTTATATTGTAACTAAAGCTCATGATCTAAACTCCCTAAATCCAGTATAGAATATCTTGAATTGTTTAGCCTTACATACTGGGACATGCCCATTTTTTCTGGATTTCTCGTCTTATGTAAACATTTATTTCCAAATATCCCCTCACCTGCCATAATGCAAATATTAAACTTAGAAAATTACACCATCTGTAATAATCTTCCTTTTATCAAGCATAAAGTCATTCCAGTTGTTGAAGTCATGGAATCAGCTTTCAAAGATAAATGAAATCACTAAAACAATGGCAATTACTTTGCAAAGTGAAATGATAATGGAGTATATTGAAAGAAGGCCAGGGTGGTGTGGTAGTCTGAATGTTGGACTAGGACTTTGGGAGAACAGGCTTTGCATTCCCATTTGGTAGTGGGAACCCACTGGGTGACCTCGGGCAAGTCACATATTCTCAGCCTCACAGGAAGGCAATGGCAAACCTTTCTGAACAAATACTGCCAAGAAAATCCATGATAGATTCACCTTAGGGTCACCATAAGCTAGAAACAACTTCAAGGCAAACAATAACAACACCCTGAGATAATCCCATTTTTCTAGTGTGAAGGGCATTATAAAAGTTTATTTTGGAATGAAACTATGTATGAGCACTACACTTAATGCTAAAGTGAATAATGCCCTGACCCCCAACTTTCACATGTTCTGCTGAACTTGGGTACAGAGCCTACATGCACATAAATGATAGCACTGTTCAGATAATAAAATGCACAGTCAATTAATGTACATTCTGTTCAAACAAGCCTGTTCAACATGCCCATATGTACTATTGGGAACATCATGAACTTAGCATGTTTAGGTACCAGAATTTAAAACATTATTTTTTAAAAGTATTTTGATTCTTGTCATTTTTTGTAAAAAGTAATGTGTTGGTCATGTTGGAGTAAAGTGTTACTTTTTAGGTTTTTAAATTTGAAAAATGGCCCCGAATCAGTCCACCTGCAGTCCCCAGCAACATGTTAAGAATAATGAGTAAATGTTTCTCATTACAGTAAAAAAAGTTGTAATGTTGCATGTTTATGGATAGCTTTGATAAAGAAATAACAGTGTAATATGTTAAAAGGAGTAACATGTAATATACAAAGTAGTATGTTAAAAGGAAATGTTACTTGTAATACATTACTTCCAAGGTCTGGTAGGTGCATTGCAGAGGCAGCACAGTTACAGTTTGTCATCGCAGTCTTGCTCCTCTCATACATATTGAAATATCTAAACAGTACTCATATGAGATTAGGCTCTGTTCATTGGACCTTGAGAAATCCAAGAACCAGGTTGCACTTACAGAGATGGTGTATGTAGTTTGAATACTCATGGGCTTTGTGCCAAGTCACCCGAGGAGTTGCATGGCATCTAGGAACAAAAGGATTCTGATATTAGTGTGTGAGGTTAATTTATTGTAACTAAAGCTCATGATCTAAACTCCTCTACCTTAATTAAGCTAAAATAGTTGCCTCTAAAAGACTGTGAATGAATTCAAATGCCTTCTGGATCACTGTGTTTCATATTTAAACATACTTTGTAATAACTGTGTTTTATCTGTAGCTAGTTTTGATCTATGCTATGAGATCTTTTGGGTACCAGATTGGGAGAAATGTGAAATACAGATTTGCCAGTGTACTCAGCCATCCTGAAAGTACTTTTAAACTGGCAAATTTGAAACATTTCAATATCAACATGGTCCGGTGACAAAGCAATCTCATCTCAAGATAGATAGCATGTTAAAGCTGCTTTTTAAGCTTATCAAGTGTTTTTTTTTTTTTTTGGTGGACAGTTGCAGTGCTACACACATCATCAAGATCTCCAGTTCTTTGTGTCCTTCCTAATGCCAGATTGTTAATCTCAGGTGGACGTCATGACTGTCACCACACCCAGAAGGCTCAGCAGCAGCCCAGTGTTAGCTCTCTCTCTCTGTTTGTATCTTGTTGTTGTTACTGTTATTATTACTATTATTAATAACAACAACAATATTTTCATTTATTTATATGGGTACATGGCACTTTGCATAGCTTGGAATTGACAGTTCCCTGCCCTCAGGTTTATAAGCAAAAAAGACATGCCCACAAGGAAGAAAGGATGGCACTGGCGGGGGGGATTAAATCCAGCACATGCTGGCTGCTCTTCTCTCCCTCTGAGGGCACAGCAGTAGCAGTTGCAATGGAAGAAGTGCCTCTCACCAGCCACTGGCACCCAGGCGTGATGGAGCTGTGCTTGCAGTTCTTCTCTCCCCTGGACGCCACAGCATTGGCAGTTGGAATGGAGTGACAGTCTTACATCTGTCGCTGGGCCTAGGCACGATGGAACTGTGCTTGACTGTCCTTTTCTCCCTCTGGCACTATAGCAGTGGGGTGGAAGCCTTTCCTCAGCTGCTATGCCTAGAGACAATGGAAATTTTGTGGGTGGTTGTTGTTTGTAAATATTATATGTTGACTTTCAAGACGTATCTTCTCCAACTAAAATTTAAATAGGTGAAATATAAAAAGGGGTTAAACATAAACTTTTCACCTCCCTTCTTCCTAGCCTTTCTCTTCCTCACAATAGATCAACCATTCTCTCCAACTGTCATCCATTTCATCTGTCTCTCTCCTTCTATTTCTTTCCTTCACTTCCATTTTGCATGTTACAGTCTCATGCTCTGACCAATTCTGATTTCCGTATATGTCTTTGCAAGACTTGTAGAGGGAGTTGTGTACCCATGTTGACATCAGTCTAGCTAAAAGGCTGCTTGGGGCTAAAGATCAAGGCAGTCAAGCAGAAAAGGCATGGGGCAAGCTGCAACACTGAGACTCATCTGAAAGTGGGTCCTGGCCCACAACTTGAGAAACATTGATTTAAATATGTACCATACTTTCTAACATTTCACTGATGGAAACTGGAACATGTGAGGTCAAGTAACATCAGAGCGTGATCAAGATGGCAAAAGTTATTAATGATGAAGACCACATAAGCTAGGAGAGGTTGCAGCAGTTTGCTTTTGTTTGAGTCTACAGGGAAGGGAAAGATTATATCTCCTATTTGAGTGCAAACTACTTCTATACTTTGAGCTCAGTTTGCAGCAATTGAAGTAAACTGAGGACAAAGGGAGAAAGTGGGAGGGGGAGTGAGAAAGTGAGATATTTTTAAAGCAACTGAAAAAGTGGGACCAACACAAGATTAATTGGGATGGTCCCTGCCAAACTGAGCCATTTGGAGAGCATGGTGTTCTGGGCATTGGATTACAATAAATTGCCATGATGACTTCAGTGTGATGCATTTTCTAAGAATGTTGGAATTTTTTTTCTTAACAAGCAATAATTCAGAAGACTGCAACAATAATTTGTTAGACCAAGCCCAGATTTTTCTCTACTTTTTCTTTCATGCCATTTTCTAGCTATAGTGTGACAAGTTTTCCCTGTTACATCTCAGCTTTAAAATAAATACTTAATTTCTGCTTTGGTTTCCTTCATTTTTATCAGTTTTAATTCATTTGTGATGATCTGTGTGTTTCTAATGGGAATATTTTTTGGTTCTTTTTTAAAAAAAATTGGCCTTGTCTTCACTTAATTGTGACTTGATAGAAATTTCAACCCTTATGACTTAAAAAAAAAAAGTTTAGCAATGGTTTATTTCAATGTTTTTCAACCTTTTTCTGACCGTGGCCCCCTGTCGATCTTGTTTCCTTCCTGTGCCCCGCTGTCCTACTGGTAGAAAGGTATTTATTTATATGTTCTGTTTGTAAACAGGACATGCTTTATTTATAATTTTTATAATTTATACAAAATACAATTACATAAAACTACAGTTACAAGAGAAAAAAGAAAGAAAGAAAGAAAGAAAGAAAGAAAGAAAGAAAGAAAGAAAAATTCTACCTGATAAAAAGGTTAAAAAAGAACTAACAAACAAACAGGTGATTAAGGTAAAAAGCAGAAGCAGACATACTACGGTTGTTCAAAGAGAGCTGCCGATGACCAGGAGAAATTAACAGGGGCAGCTTCAGTCCATCATGTTGGAAGCATCAGTTCTAAGATGAGGGACAAAACAGAAGCTGCAGCAGGAGATTTCATGGATGAGCTATAACAGCCTATAAGCAGTAGCGCTTACAGCATCCTTTGATTGTTCAGAACTAAAGGCACTGCTAGTCAGGACTGTCTGGCAGTGGAATCTGCTGCCTTGGAGTGTAGTGGAGTCTCCTTCCTTGCAGGATTTTAAGCAGAGGCTGGATGGCCATCTGTCAGGAGTGCTTTGAGGGTGTTCCTGCATGGCAGGGGGTTGGACTGGATGGCCCCTGGGGTCTCTTCCAACTCTACATTTCTATGATTCTAGTGACTACAGCCCAGCAACAGCAGTCTGTGATGGCACAGTCTGTCCAAGCTCAAAAGCCTGCAGGTATGCAGACTACAGAATGATCCGCCAGAGAAGATTATTGATCAGGTGGATCAGGGCTTCCAGCTTCAGTGCAGTCTTGAGAAGTACTTTCCTTGTACCAAGCGAAAACAAAACAGAGAGAAGTTCCCCTCTATTGTGCACACATAATCAGCCACTAATGGCTAGAAAGTTAAGGAGTCTGGGGGAAAGGAAAAAGGGCAAGGCAAAGGGCTTATTAGTGTTTTCCCCACAGTAAGAGAAGAGCAGAATATTAGATTCTTCTGGCAGCCATTTTGAGAATACAGATTCTTCCCAGAAGGGAAGGAAGGGCAGGAGCAAGGATAGCTGCAGGCCAGTTGGCAGCCATTTCAGAGGCTAAGCACAGGGGCATGACAAGGAAGCCGTACCTCAGTCTATAGAAAGGGGAGTTCTCTTGATCTGAGAGAGAGAAGGAGAAAGAAATATGGCTGTTTTAAACATAAGCCTTGCAGCGCATCAGGTCCACATCAGACTGTTATAGTGCTATTATTCCACTTTCAACATCCTATGGAATCCCGCTGTTTAGGGAGAGAACTTGTCTGTCGGGCACTTCTCTGTTTTCTTCAGTTCTCACTTCCTTCTGTGGCCCCCAAGTCTTGTGTTGTGCTCCCCCCATTTATGCAGTTTTCACCTGTGGCCCCCTTGGAATATCCTGGGGGCCCCCAGAGGGCCATATGGCACCTGGTTGAGAAACCCTGGTTTATCTAATTTCCGTTTTGCTTGTTGTTGCATTTTCCTAGATTTGAAAAATACATTTACATTTATTGTAGCAAAAGGTCATTTTTACAGCCAGATTCACCTGTCATTATCTGTGTTTTTAACCCACATAGGTGGAGAATGCAAGTTTAAGTAAAAAGGTTACATTTTAAATTGTCACAGTATAGTAAGATCTGTTTTGTACGTTATAAATATTTTCACTAAGTAAAATACATGCCTATGAATAATAAATCTATGAATCATTGTATGTTGAAGGAAAGGCCTTCAAATTTCTATAGTGGGTCAAAGCACTTCTAGCTTTGGGAACTGGGGCATAAAGCAATATTGCTTTTCTGTATGCTGGTTAAGATCTTATTATACTTGCTGTTAGTCCATTTTTTTTTCAAGTACCAGTCCTTCTTGTGACCCAAATGACGCTATCCATGTACAAGAGGTAGGTTTTTAAGAAGCCTTGTGTACTGTGTGTTCCTTTTTTTAAAAGTAGTTTTAATTATTATGATTTTTTTTTTAACAAATGTATGCTTTCTTTTATTGTTTTTCTCTGCAGTTTGTGTAATGAGTATCAGCAGGCTTGGAGGAAACAGGATGGTTGAAGAAGTACAAAAATATCAGTTGAAAAAAAAATAAGTAAGAGGGCAATGACTTTTCCAAACCTCACAATGACCTGTGTGCTTGCTCACCAGGCATAGAATGTTGACAGACTGTTGGGATGACAAGTATAAGAGGCTACTAAGAAACAATGGAATCTAAGTGTGCTTTAAATCCTATTACCCCCTTATGCTTAAGTGGTTTGAGTGACTAATAAAAGAAGGGCTTTAATAGAGAGCCAGTGTAGTGTAGTGGTTTGGATGTTGGCCTGGAATGGATTGAATCCCCACTCAGCCATGGAAACCCATTGGGTAAACTTGTATAAGCCACACTCTCCCAGTCTCACAGGAAGGCAAAGGCAACTCACCTCCAAATAAATCCTGCCAAGAAAACTTGGTGATGAGTTCACTTTTGTTCATAGAATCATAGAATCAAAGAGCTGGAAGAGACCACAGGGGCCATTGAGTCCAACTCCTTGCCATGCAGGAGCACACCTCAAAGCACTCCCAAAAGATGGCCATCCAGCCTCTGTTTAAAAACCTCCAAAGAAGGAGACTCCACCACACTCCAGGGCAGTATATTCCACCACCAGATAACTCTGACCATCAGGAAGTTCTTCCTGAGGTTCAGGTGGAATCTCTTTTCCTGTAGCTTGAATCCATTGCTTCTTGTCCTAGTTTCTGGAGCAGCGGAAAACAAGCCCGTTGGTTCTTCGATATGATAGCCTTTCAAATATTTGAACATGGCTATCATGTCCCCTCTTAACCTTCTTTTTTGCAAACTAAACGTACCCAGCTGTTGTCGTAGTGTGCTTTCAAACCATTTCCGACTTATGGTGATGTTAAGGCAAACCTGTCACAGGGTCTTCTGGGGCTGAGAGTATGTGATGTGTCCATGGTCACTCAGTGGGTTTCCATGGCTGAGTGGGGAATTGAACCCTGGTCTCCAGGGTTTAAGTCCAGTGCTGAAGCCACTATACCACAGAGGCTCAGGTCCACCTTCGGGTTGTCATAAGTCAGAAACAAAACAAAACAACACATCAGTAAATGGAGGCATACCTTCAGAATAATGCAGTTTGTTTCCAAAGCAAAGGATTTTAACATGGTGATAGAATTTTTTGCTTAGATTGTCAGATATCAAAACTTGTCCCTGAATGTCCTAATATTGGGATATAAAGCACATTGAAGAGTTTATCTTTCAAGCAAAATAAATTCTATATGAAGACTTCATATAGTCACATGAATGTGATTTGGGCTTGTGTGCTCCCTTCAACCTCTCTCCTTTCTAGCATGGTTTTAAGGAGCAGATTAGAAACTCTTGGTCCCCCCTATTTTGCTTTATTTTTGCTTACCACTGTAAGATGTTCTGTTTGAACCCCCCAAAACTGGAGTTAGTCAGTTATAGTTCCCAGAACCAAACCAATAACAGCTGGAATGGAAAATTTGATTTTGTTTGTATAACACTACAGCAGCTGAATTTTCTGTATAGTAGGAAGAATAATAGATTATAATGGTTTTTCATTTGGTGTTATTCCTAGTTTCTTTCACTGTCTTTCTGCGGCAGAAGCACATCCGCTTTATATGTGCAGGCGTTGACCCCCCTCCCAGCTTTTAAAATGTATTAATACAGTTTACAGTCAAGCAACAATCCCAACAACAATGCAGCACACTGAGTGTTCTCCACTTATTGATATCATTTTCCTGAATCCAAGCTAATAGATCTGTAAATAGATTCTTTTCAGATGATTTGGAGGAATACTTAAAATGACCGATTGGTTGCAAAAGCATGAATAGAGGTTTGAATAAGAATTTTAAGAACATTCAGTTTGTTTTTTATGTGAAAATATTGAAAATGGGTAGTATCTTTTTTATTTCATTTTTTTTCATTTAAACTTCGTTGTCTCTATTAGCTGAATTTAGGAGAATGCCTTATGCTGAGTCCAATTTAGCCACTATTGCTCCCAGTGACTCAGAGTAATTCTCTTGTGTTTCAGACAGGATTAATTCTTACCTCTGCCTAGTGATGCCAGGGTTTGAAACTGGTATACTGTAAAAGCTCCAGATCAAGCTGATCAGGTCAATCCTGTTTAGTACTTGGGCGGGAGACTGTCAGTGAATACGAGGTGCTGTAGGCTATATTTCACAGGAAGGAACTGGCAAAACCACCCCTGAGTATTTATTGCCTAAGAAAACCCTATGAAATTCATAGGGTTTCCTTATATGACAAGTGACTTGAAGGCACACATACACATGTGTGTGTACATATACCTGCAGAGCTTACACTCTGCCAAAGACCTATGCTTCCTCTCCATCATATATGCAGTTGCTGCATAAGTGGAAGGCAATTTGTCCAACCAATGTTTCTCTTCCCCTTCTCAGTCCTGCAGGCCACCATCACCTCTCCAGAAGTCAGGGGCCCTCATGAGAAAAGTGGGCTATCTTACTTGTAACTGTGGTGTCAGATTGGGAAAATAACTGAAAATCATATAGAAGGGAAAGACTGGTTGCACAAGACTTTAGTCCTATATACAATTATTTAGGAATTCCCTTGGTCCTACATGCTCACAGGGACATCTGATGGGTATGTGAAAAGGGGTCTTCTTGGGGGCTGCCTCCAGGCTTTGAAAATCCTTTTCAAAGGAGACTAATCTGGCTATCTCTTTACAGTGGCAGGTTAGATATGGAATCATAGAGCTGGAAGTAACTGCAAGAGCCATTGAGTCCAACCCCCTGCCATGCAGGAATACACAATCAAAGCATTCTGGAAAGTTGGCCATCCAGCCTCTAAGACTCCACCACACTCGGAGGCAGTTTACTGTCAGGAAGTTCTTCCTAATGTTTAGATGGAATCTCTTTTCCTGAAGTTTGAAGCCGTTGCTCTGTGTCTTAGTCTCTGGAGCAGCAGAAAACAGGCATGTCATCCCTTCAAATACTTAAACACAGTTATCCTGTCACCACTTAACCTTCTCTTCTGTAGGCTAAACATGCCCAGCTCCCTAAGCTGCTCCTCATTAAGCATGGTTTCCAGGCCTTTTACCATTTTGATTGCCCTCCTCTAAACACAATCCAACTTCTCAATATCTTTCTTGAACTCTGATGCCCAGAACTGGACACTGTATTCCAGGTGGGGTCTGACCAAAGCAGAATAGAACGGTACTATCACTTTTCTTGACCTTGGCACTTTACCCCTATTGATGCAGCCTAGAATTGCACTGGGATTTTTTAGCTGCCACATGACATTGTTAATGTTCAGCTTGTTGTCTACTAAGACTCCTAGATTTCTTTCACATGTACTGTGGTCAAGCCAGATGCCACCCATCTTATATCTGTGGATTTAATTTTTTCTGCCAAAATGTACATTTTGTACATTTCGTCTTGTTGAAATTCATTTTGTTAATTTTGGCCCAGCTCTCTAATCTGTTAAGGTCATTTTGAATTCTGATCCTGTCTTCTGAGGTGTTAGCTACCCCTCCTAATTTGCTGTCAACTGCAAATTTGATAAGTATGCCCTATATTATCCAAGTCATTGATAAAGATGTTGAATAGTACAGAGACCAGCACAGAACCCTGTGGTACCCCACTAGTCACTTCTCTCTAGAATGAAGAGGCGCTGTCGGTGGGCACCCTTTGGGTTCAGTTGGCCAACCAGTTACAAATCCACCTAACAGTAGCATTGTGTTGGTTAGCACATTTTGGGTTAAATATAACCATTGGGTTATAATTTTGTTTTGGTAGGCTTTGGGCAAGTGACTGGTTTAAGAAATGGTTGTTTGTAAGAGAAGGGTTTTAATAGTGTGATCTATTTTTATTTCTCTTTTTAAATAAATGTGTTTTAATTTTTTTACTTCTATTGACAATTTAACTGTATTTTAGCTTTTTATACATTGTTACTGATATGTGTTTTTTTCTGTTTTGTTTTTAATTCTTTTGAGTTGTCCTGTATCCTACTTTTGTTAAAATGTGGATTATAACTATAACAACAATAAATAACTGCATGGAAATTAGATTTATTGGACTTTATAGGGCTTACTTTGGAGTAAACCAATGTATTTTTATGTTAATCATGTTGTAAATTGTATAACTTGTAATTAGCAAGTTATTTAATATTAGCACTTTCTTTATTTAAAATATTTAAATTAACCCATTTTTGGGGGATTTAGTTCTGTATATAGTATAATTTTGAAAGTGTTATTCCTTTTCCAGTGTCTTTTATTTTGATTTTTATTACATATTGTGACTTAATTATGAAACATTTTTTGGATCTTTTGAAGAGCTACACATGTTCTACAAATAAAAGCTGCTACTGAACACTAGTCCATTATATTGCATTTCATTGCTATTTGCCAACATGCTTTCAAGTCAACAGACAAATTTTAATCTGGGTTTTGTTAAACCACTACTATTTTTTTTTTGTCCCTAGCAACCATTTTCCATGTAAATTAGGTATTCTCAGGCTTAATGTTCTTCATTTGTATAAAACAAATACATCATTAATCTGATTATGTTCTTGGATGGGAATGTTGTCCTCTGGTCATTGTGGATCATTTATTATTAGGCATACATCCAAAATAAGATTGAAACATGGCACTTACTATCTGGGAAATGTATTTTGTAGGGTTTTTTAAAGATAAAAAACATTTTGGAAGAACAGGAAAATGCTTATTTAACTGCAGCCATTGCTTAATACATAAGTACATTTCTTTTCCATAACTATTCAGCGATAACAAATTAAAGCATAAAATTTAGGGTGCCTTATGCTTTGATGCTCAAAGCAACTCAATTTTGGAACCAATAATTTTGAAATAGTTCTGTGTTTGACACACTGAGGCAAATTTGATCTAGTGTTTGAATTATGAATAGAGATTGGGCCATATTCTAAAACAGGGATCTGGTTGTGACAATCTACTTGCATTTAAACACCTACTATTTTGGCAAAATATTTATTTTTAAAGCTCATAGATTACAAGTGTAGAATTGTGTGGGAACTGCGCTACACACTCCTGAAATTCCATTTCTTTGAGTAGAGGTGGGCAAAGTATAGCCCTGGGGCAGCATGTGCCCCACCAAGTGATATTTGCAGCCTTTGACCCATTCAAACTCTCTTGACTGTGCTTTTTTCTGGCAAAACAAAATGAAATGAAAAGAAAAAAAGTGAATTGTTGTTTTGCCTAGAAACTTCCAGGAGTAACAACTTATTTTTGGGTGTCCAGACTCCCTGCACTATTTAATATTAAAACATCTCAATTTCTCAAAATGAGCAGGGGACTTCCACCACTTCTGTTTTTGCTTTTTCATCTTGAATGTTAATTTTGGTAGTCTGTGACTCTCCAAGGGACAGAAAATTGACTCTTTGACAATCTGCAGTTGCCTATGTTAGCTTTAACATTGCACTGAAGTTTGAATATCTTTCTGTAAAACGTTCTTTTTTAGGCTGCCATTACTTTCCATGTTCTGTGATCGGATCTCTCAGCTTCAAAACCAAGAACTAGAAGTTCAGAGCAGCCATAGGGAGAGTAATTGTGGCCATGGTTCTAGGGTGGGGTGTTTAACTCTTTTCTCTTGCTCTTTGGAGATGAGGGAAACAAACCCTGTGCAATTGCTCCAGCCCAATTCTTTACTTCCTATAAAAGCAGAGTTTTCTTAATACTTTATTTTCGGGAAAGATCTTTTATCAGAAAAAAGCCAGCATGATGTAGTGGTCTGAGTGTTGGATTAAGACTGTGGAGCTCCCTTGAAGGAGCATCACGTGATATAGGAGTTGGTCAGCAGCCTTTCAGGAGGTCTGTTCGATTCAGTGATCTCTTGCACAGAGACATCAAGAGAATTGGCTTTTGACAGTGATCAGTGGATCAGACCTGAAGAAAGAATTTAAATGAAGCATTCCAATATGAAACTGTTACAAATGTAGAAGGAGTGCTGACCATGGCTAGTGGACCTCATCTTTCAGTCGTGCTAGGAGAAAGATGCACGTAGTACATCTGTAGTACACCTGTGGAGGAATTTTGCCTCATAGCTGCCTTAGATGGAGCTGCAGTTTGCAACAATGGCAGTCTCTTGGGTAAAGTCACAGATTACAGTATACAGTAAAATAACATTAGGTGCCATCACATGGCATGATGTTTTAAAGAACAACTGGTACACACTGTTCAGTCACTCCCACTTGATTCCTTGGGCAAGCAGGGCCAGCTAAACCAAACCACAGACCTTCTATCAGGTGTTTACTATGATGCATAAGACAGGAATACTGGCCTTTCCCTCCTCTCATAATTTACAGACATGAAATATATTCTGTGGCTTGTTTAACTACTGCTACTAGAGAATTCTGGCTCATTGTGGAAAGTCCTATTCATTATTGGGCCATGGGAGCATAGCCATTGTCTTTCAGAGGTTGAATTACAGCAGAAGAGGCAGGGTATAATCTACAGTCCTTACCTCCTATCTCCCTCCAGATTTAATCAGATCGTGCCCCTGGCCTTCTAAAAAGAGTAGGCAAGGTACAAAGGTACAAAGGCTGGCCTCCCTGCCCCTTTTCTAATTTGTCTGCTTACTTCTTAACCATAAGCCTACTCTTTATTTTGTCTAACCACATTAAAGTTAACATTTCACTGTTTTATAAGTATACGCAGGTATGCAATTACAAAACACTGTACTATTAATTTGAAATAAATCTCACTACACATATAGGAATTAATTATGCTTGACAAAATACAATGGCTGTGAATGCTTAAACATTTGCTTTAAAATGTCTTTTCTTTCATATATTTATGAAATTATAAAATGCTTTGCACCAGTTTCAGCTATGCCTAAAGTAGCAATTTCATTAACTAGAGAGCTTTTATAAAAATGTACCTGTCTTGTAAGTATTGTCATTGAAATAGCTCAGTTTTGTTAGAACAATTTTTTCATTCTGTTAATCTTTTAAGAACAGGTTAAGGTGACATTTGATATTTTAATTTGTTGGGGTGTTGTGGTAATGAGCGTAGTTCTAAAATCTATGGCTAAGGCTTATATTTATAATATTTTAAGCACTATTATGATATTAAATACTTTCCAGCAAGGTAGATGCAGTGCCATAGATAATGAAATGTCACAATGTCACCCTAGATTAGGGTTTTATTTGGTTCAGTTGTTTTTAATGCTATTAAATACTTCAATTTTAACTACAGCATATAGACTGATAGTTCTTTAATCTTTATTGTATGAGACTTAACTAAAGAGATTACAGTTTTTTTTAAAAAAATGCATTGGTTGCAGTCTACTCAATGTGATTCATTTTATTAAAAATAAGAAATAATGTAAATATATTATCTGGTATATTGAGAGAACTAGACTACATTTATCAGCTAGTATATTATTTCAAACTATTATATTTTCTCAACATTTTCTCAACATGTTTGGTTCTTTGCCTTCTATTATGTTTCCTCCCCAGAGGATATGTAATTCCCTTTTTCATATGTATTCTAATTTTCATTTTTCCAATCTCAAAATAAGTTACTGATTTACTTATTAGCTCTGTTTATCTAAAAAAAAAAAAAGTATAACAGAACATGGCTCATAGAATTATTCTTCATCTTATATAACTTTAGATTTGCTAACGGGATCTAGACCAACCCTGAAACAGTTCAGGAATCTTGCAGCTGTATTGAATTAATATTCAAGTTCAGCTTTGAATAGTAATAGCAATAGCATTTCTTGATAAGGGTTAGGATGCATACTAATTGCAACCAAAACATTATTGCCCATGTCTTGAACCAATAGCTAACTCACCTCCTATCAGTTCTATGAGCCTAAGGGAACTATCCAAAAATCATGAAGTGTTGATTTGAAAATCAAATAAATTCTTCAATAATCAAAGCTGTTTCGGTCCAGATATTACAGTTATGTAGCAGTACTAGAATCCAGCACAAGTTAGAGCCTTTATTATTTATATATTGCATTTATATGCCTCCTTTCTCCCAGAGTGGGACCCAAGTTGGCTTCCAGTACAGATAAAACATTTACAATAAATTTCAAAAGCAACTAGAACCAACCAGATAAAAACAGTATAAAATCATTATAAAAACATAAAAAATAAATAAAACTTCTCAATAGAAATAAACAGCTCTTCTGCTGTCACATTAAAAGGCTACTTGAACAGAAATATTTTTGCCTGCCAGTGAAAGGAAAATAGGGAGAGAACGAACCTAACATCCTGAGGAAGAGAGTTCCACAGTGTGGGAACAGCCACTGAGAAGGCTGCCTCATGTGTCCTCACCCAAGTGATCTCCGGCTGGTAGCAGAACTGAGAGAAAGCCTTTCCCTGCAGACCGTAAAACTCTGGCAGGTTTTGTACAGGGAGATATGGTCTTTCAAATAGTCTGGACCTAAGCTGTATAGGACTTTATAGGTCATGGTCAGCACTTTGAATTGTGCTCAGAAAGGAACCAGTAGCAAGTGAAGCTGTTTTTACAAGGGAGTTATGTGCTCCCTTTAACTGGCCTTGGCCAACATTCTGGCTGCAGCATTTTGAACCCAAATAGTTTTGAAAGGCAGCTCCACGTAGAGTGTGTTACAGTAGTCCAACCGAGATGTAATCAAAGCATGTGTCATTGTAGCCAGATTTGATGTCTCAAGGAACAGGCACAGCTGGCTCACAGGTTTTAGCTGTGCAAATGCACTCCTGGCTACTGCTGAAACCTGGGCATCCAGGCTCAGAGCTGAGTCTGGGAGAACACCCAGGCTGCGAGCCTGAGATTTCAGGGAGAGTGTAGCCTCATCCAGCACAGGCAGATATGCCTTTAATGAAGTCATAGAAAATATATGTATTTCTCACTTGTGAGTACATCATTCCATCATTGTTGTTGTTTTTATTTTGTTGTTGTTGTGTTCCTTCAAGTTATTTCCTACTCCTGGTGACCCTAAGGCAACCCTATCATGGAGATTTTTTTTTGTTGGGGGGCAAGATTTATTTAGAAGGGATTTGCCATTGCATTCCTCTCAGGCTGAGACAGTGTAACTTCCTCAAGAGCACTCAGTGTGTTTCCAAGGCCAAGAGGGAATTCAAACATTCCATCTTAATGATTTGAATCTTCCTATTCCTTACTTTCATAATGTTACTGGTTTGGGTTTATGGAGTTTATAGACAAATGACAATGCATTTTCTTTCCCATGTCTTCTTTTTTCCTGCTGGATATATTCATATTTTATCAAGAATCCAGGGCAGAGATCATTCTATAACATGATGAAGCTTCTTGTATTTCTATCCCACTGGGAATCTGCTGTTCAGTCAGTTCAAGTGGAGTCATGTGGACTGTCACTTGAAGAAGAACAAAATGTTGTCCACCTTACAGCAATTTACCTCCTTTGAGGAGCATTATCCACATGACTCCAGCAATCCACTTTTCTCTTGTTGCAAAGACTCTTCTGTCTCAACAGTAATAGGAGAACAGGAGGTAAATCAATTCCTGCAGTGCCTTCTATGTCTTTTGCAGCATGATGCATGTAGAACAGATGCTGCTGTTTAAGCATCTCTATCCATAACATACAGTGCTTGTCCATACATTAGCTACAGGTCATATTCAAATGTGATGAGGAAATTGTGCTTCTCCCTTTGTCTCATTTCTGTATTTTGTAATTTTTTCTTATTACAGATGTATTTCTGTATTTAATAAATTTGTAAGGTATGCATCTGCAGGAGGCCAGTATAATAGAAGAATAAAACAACACAATAAAATGCGATGATATAACATATTAAAATATAATAATAAAAGAAATAAAGGCATGCCAAAATGTCATACTTATGTGGTAATGTTTTATATAACATTGTTCATTGCTCAAGGCTTGTAATGTAGAACTTTGAAAGTATACATATCAACCAAGTAATATGGTTAAGATGGAATCAGTTTTACCTGCCTTGTTCCTATTTGTCTCTGGATTCTAGATTCAGAGTCCGAAGAGAGAGGAGAAAAAGATCAAATGTGCTCGATGAGTCAGTGTCAAAAATTTAGTAAGGGATTAGAGATTTAGGCATAACTCCTACTGGTTAGTTCCAACTAGAATGGATTCTTTGAATCAATTGTTGAACGGTGAGTCAACATGTAGGTAAATCCCATTGATTCAGTGGAGCTAACCTGGTTGGGACAAATAATATTTTCTATTTCTATTTTTTAAGCAGAGGCTGGATGACCGTCTGTCGGGAGTGCTTTAAGGGTGTTCCTGCATGGCAGAGGGTTGGACTGGATGGCCCGTGTGGTCTCTTCCAACTCTACGATTCTATGATTCTATGATTCTAATAGTATTTAAAGCCTCAATGTGCAAACTGTGCTGTACTCTCCCATCTTCTGGCCTACTGCTTGAGCTTGCTGAGAAAGTGAAACAAAGGGCATGAGAGTTGTTGAATCAGATGCTTTAAGCAGGACCACAGGAGTAACTTTTTAAAAAGGCAATACCATTATTGGCTATGGGAATCTTCAGGGGATGCCCAATTTATATACTAATAGCTGGATCTTAAATGGCTTGGAGGGACTTCTGGAGAGCACATTTGGGGGTGAACAGTGCAGTCTTCCTGGATGCTCAGGCAGAAATGCATGTTATGCATTTGCAAGCCTTGGAATTTGCCTGCTTGACAAACCATTTTGAGCATGCTCAGCTGTAGAGTAAAGGTGAGAAAGACAGCATATATGAAAGAAAACGTGGAAAAGAGCATGCAAAGTTTACTTCTGCCTGGTATCCACCAATGGAGAAAGAGAAACAACATAGATTTAAATGACTGGAGGCTTCAGTGGTAACTTGCAAGTTGGGGGGCAGGGAAACAGTAGGGTGTCTGATCTTGGAATCCTCATTAATGGAATTTGTTCATACTATCCATACAACACAACAGTCTTTTGTGGATTGTAAAAATAACTTGAAGCATGGAGAGAGGAAATAGTAGTTGAATAATGTTTGCTATTTTCTATGAATAAAATGATTTGAATATTTAAATATAGTCAGGAATAAGAATCATTCAATGAAACTAAATATATCTAGTTGCCAAGTGTGTAAATTTTAATTAAAATAAGAAAAAATGTTCGTGTTGTCAGGTTAGCTTCAACTTGTGGTGATATGGTGAATGAGAAACCTCCCTGAACTTGGGTTGTCAGTTGTTGTGGTGGTGGTGATGGTGTACCTTTAAATCATTTCTGACTTATGATGATCCCAACATGAACCTATCATGGGGTTTTCTTGGCAAGATTTGTTAGAGGAAGTTTGCCTTTGTATGTATCTTTATTACAGTCATTAACCAGCACAAGAGGGGCATACAAATTATAAAATAAGACATTAAGATCAGTAACAAAGTAAATAAAATGATTAAAACGGTATTTAAAATGGTATAAATGAGGTGTTAAAACAGCAAATATTAGATTTAGTTTAAAATAACATTACCGCTGGTCTAAAACTACAGAGAATATAAAATACACTAAAAACAATAAAACACTCCTGAGACAAGTGCATAAAACTACATACGAATGTACCTATAATATAATATCATTAAATATCAATTATTACTATATCGCCTGGCATACTTTAATAGCTGCTGCACGGATCAACCCCCTATGGGTTATCTTGGGGTTCTTTGTGAGTAGCAAGGAAACATAGAATTGATCAGATCTACCAATATGGTTTTGAAGTACTGGCAAAATAAGCTCAAACAGTAAATCTCTGTAGAACGAACCTGAAGGAGTACATGTTCTATAGTTTCTATCTGACCAGTTTTACAAGGACAGCATCTTTCTGAGAATGTGACATTTTTATAGCGTCCATCAAGGACAGCTGAAGGGAAGAGCACGACATCGAGGCAGGGTAAAGGCCTTATGTTGTTTTGGCAGTTCTAAGTTGCTTATGTAAGCCATTGGCATTTTTAAGTACTTGTTGCATTCACTGACAATGAACGAAGGGAATCTGGCTAAATCCATTTGTGGCTCTATGTCTGTGATATGCTGTTTAATGGCTGCTTTAGCCTGGTCATACCCCAAGTGAAGCAAAGAATTGGGAGAAACCCAAGGTCACAATTTTTCTTGAGACTGCCTTGGTTCATGAGGACTGGAATTCATCCTTCAACACCAGAGAAGCCAGCCCCTTTGAAAAAAAGGCTAGCCCAATCCAGTAATAAAGTATGGACATCCATATCCTGGCTTCTATACTCAAAAAGCCTGCCTTAGTCGAGAGTAGCATTAGATACACATTTTGGAACTTGGAAAACTGACCTCCGAATTTTAATTGGACCGCTCCAAAATCACATTGTTAGGGAAGGGTCCTAGTTGGGCTCCATATAAAAGTTGGGCATTTGTTTTTGCCTCAAATAATTTTAAAGCAGCTGGTACATAATATCCACCTTTAGTTCTAAAATTTTTTTGAATGGCCATTGAGCTCTTCTGGGCATTGTTAGAGCTATATGTGCTTTCCTACTCCCTGAGGAGTGAAAGACTACACCCAGATATTTAAAGCAGGAAACCTGTTCAATCCTATGGGAATCTATCGCCAAGAGAAATGACATAATTTTAGTTTTTTGATAATTAAGCAATAAATGATTTTCTTGACAAAATTGGGACAATTCTCTCAAAACTCTTTAAGGCCATTAGGTGTTCTTGAAAGAATAACTCCCATCATCTGCATAAAGCAGTATGGAGATAGTTCTTCCTGCTAGCTTTGGTGAGTGGAATTTAATATTATGAAAACGCTCCACCATTGAGTTAATATAAAAGTTAAACAAAAGTGGAGCCAAGATGCATCCTTGTTTTACTCCCTTCTCTGTTTTAATTGCTCTAGTAAGATGTCCTTGTGGGGTACATCGAACTTTAAGGGAGGTCCCTTCATGTAACATTCGTATTAGGTGTAATAATCGCTTATTTTAGGATGCCTCCATTTTCCCCCATAATATGGAGCGTGAGGTAGAATCAAATGCTCCTTTAAAATCAATAAAAGCAGCATACAGAGCAGTAATACTACCAGAGGAATATTTCCCAATCAAATGTTGCAAAATTAAACATTGATCAATAGTCGATCGGCTTTCCCTAAAGCCAGCTTGTTCATCTGCTAGAATGTTCTCTTGTTCCAGCCAGTTCAGAAGTTTCCTATATAAATGCCTTGCATACAGCTTACTAATTATATTAAGCAGGCTAATTGGTCTGTAGTTTGCTGGGTTGTCCTTTGTCCCTTTTTAAAAATGGGCACAATGACTGCTGATCCCCAGTCAGGAGGAATATATCCATAGAAGTCAATGCAAGTGAAAAGAGAAGCTAGGAGGGGAAACCCAGAACTTAGGTTATTTTTAATGACTTCTGGTGGAATCAAATCCTCTCCTGGAGCTTTACCAGTTCTTAGTTGAGCTGCAAAAATTTTTTATTTCAGAAACTGTCACAGGGTCCATGGTGGGAAAGTCTCAATTGATTGGATACATTCTTCTTTTCCCATACGGGGATCTGAATATAAATCTTGAAAGTACATTTCCCAAATATTGGGAGTGATTGAATATTCTATCCTGTTTAGAGCTGTGCTTTGCATACCTGATATAATATGCCAGAAGAGAGATGAATCATTAGATTTAACGGCTTGAATGAGACAAGACCAACTGGTCTTCATAGCTTCTTCTTTTTGTATGCCAGTAGTTGTTTATATTGTCTCTTTTTCTGAAGCGGCTCTAATTTAGTGAATGGTGACGTACTAACTAGATATAGCTGATAGGTAGCAATAAGTTCATTTTTCGTTTTAACACAGTCCTTATCAAACCATGGTTTGGAATAAGATTTATGTAGTCTTGTTTGTGTGCTGCCATGGTATAAAAGTAACTGGCGTAAATCCTGGACGAGTGTGTTATAGTTATTAAAATGCCTCTGGGAGCCCCGGGAAAGGATCACAAGTTGCAGACACTGAAAGTGTGGGGTAGATAAAGAATCAGTTATCACTTGATTTAACTGTGGGCACCATCTAGGTCTACGGTAGGTTCTTTCATCAAGGATAATATCAGTTTAATGAAGATCTTCAGCATGAGGCTCATATGCAAAGTTAATTAGCTGCAGATTCATTGGGAGGTGATCACTGTCAAACCCTGGAATGACTTCTAAGTCCTTCACATATACAAGAAGCTCTCTGGAAGCAATAACGTAATCAATTGCACTCATTCTGGTTCCAGAGAGGTAGGTAAAACTAGCTGGGTAATCTTTGTCCATAGCACCATTTAATATATGTAGATTTAGTCTAAAAGTCATTAATGCCAGACACAGACCAGCATAGTTGGCTTTCTGGTCCTTCGAGCAATGTGTCATAAGGACTGCGCCTTCTTCAAAATATGGAGGTGGAAGTTTAAACTGCCCTATATAGGGTGCTATTATCAGGGCCCAATCTAGCATTCAGGTCACCTTCCAATATCACAAATGCATCAGGTGCTTAGTAGAAAGATCCGCCACGTATGATTCAAGTTCTGCCCACAGCGTTTTAATTTGGTTCTTCTGTCTCAGTGGAGGCATATAAACATTAATAATCAATAGGTTAATAGATTTAAATTGAATTTTAACAGCCATAGCATGCAACTTAAATGAGGGAAGTGGTATTATAAAAATCGTAATGTTGTGGAGACCAAAATTCCCAGTCCTCCTATGGCTCTACCATAGTTAGACCCTACAGCTGCCGTTAGGGAGAAAGAATGAAACCTATTTAATAGTATCTCTCTCATAACCCAAGTTTCCTGTATCAAAAGAATATCAAAGTGAGATAGGAAAGCAATAAAATTGGGGTCACTAATAGATGCAGTCCAACCTGCCACATTCCAAGATAGAAGGGAGAAACTTACTCTGACTCTTTTGTTGTCAGGCAGGTGTGCTGTCACACACAGATTGAATGTGAGATCTTATAGGAGATGAAGATGTTTCATGACGTATTAGGTCAGTTAAATGGACTCCCTTTCCAACTTCAATCAGATCCAGCTGATAGGCAGGTCTACTAACATTTAAAATTATTGGCACAGTTGTCTTCCATGGTTGTTTTACAGGATCAGCATGTTCTGTGTTTGTCCTAATTCGTGGTCCTCTAGGAGTTGCATATCCGCCCATGAGGAGGGTTTTGTCTTTAGAGCAGTTGATCTTGTGTCATTCTGCACAAGAATATTGATCTCGGTAGTACAGCCCTCACTTGGATGTGGCATCTCTGCTTTTATAGGCTCTTCTACCATCTTTAGTTGGTGTATGTTTGTGGCCTGTTTGGTTAATAGCTTTATTCTCAAATTGTCTAATCGTTTTAAGATATTGTTTTGTTCTTCATAAGGGAGAGCAGAAAATGAGTCCAGGAGACCTATTTCCTCATCACAGCATACAGACTCTAGCTTGGAGGGAACACAGTTTAAACTTTGTCTCAGCTGAGATTTTTCCTGTTTCCCCCTATAATATCATCTGGTTTTTATAATGTCCGGACCTTCACTAGATAAATCAATCAGGTTTTCACAGGGTTTTATTTGTTGAATGTGATGACTAAAAATACTTCCTTTTAGATGCAGAGGGGATGCTCGATTTTCAAAGAGTCTAGTCACAATTAGGCCAGAGTGTTCTAACTCATCCTTATTTTTCAGTATCCAGCTAGCCGTTATGCAGTCATTAAATGTGACCACTGCAGGGCACATACATAGTTAAAAAATAGATATTCTATTTGATTTATATCCTTAATACTGCAGAAGTTGATGGAGGACTGTCTCAATAACTCTACAAAATGAGCTTTACGTTCATACTAGAAAAAAAACCCTATTGGTTTAGGATAGTTCTGAAAAAACAGTTTTTGACGGGATAACATGAGTTTCCATCTAGTGTCCTTGCTATTTCTCTTCTTTGCTTCTTTTTCTTGGAGTGCCATCACTGACCAGGGGTCTGGAGGGCCAGAGTCTGAAACTGATCTACCTGGCTGGCCTTTCCTCCTCTTAATTCCTTTGGATCAGCAGAAGATTTATGCAGCTGACTTACAGGCTGAGGTGTTAATAGTTTAGGCAAGTTGCTGACTTAGTGCTGACGCCGCTGTTGTCATTAGGCTTTTATTATTTTTTTAGGTAGCTTTGTCTCTAGTTTTATCTCCTTATCTAGCAGATCGAAAAGCTTCTTAAAGTTCATCTTAGAGGCATACTTCCATTGTTAACGTTCTTTATATTTTTACTTTTTTTAGATTATTTGTAGCCTTCTTAATCATTCTTTTCCTTGGATATTCTTATTTGATTTAGCAAGTAGACAAGAATTGCCTGGTTTATTTGGTTGCTGCTTATCGGCATTTAAGGCCTTATCAACTTGCTTGTCTATGTTCAATATTTTATAAACCTTCACAAATAAAGTCAATAACTCAGTACACTCATTTAGGAAGGATTTAATAAACTGTATATCTTTGACGAGGACAAAGCCATTCTTCAATCCACATGATGTCTCCAGTATACAATTCATTGTTACTATGTGGCTTTTCCAAGCTTGCTTCTTCCTTATGTTCACCTGGCCCTAGCCCAAAGGCTTGTTCTGGCTTTACTTTTCTCTGCTCTCTGTCAGCCTCACCAATTTGGGGTCTTCATTTAATAGCTTAGTCTCAGCAAGAGCAATTTCTACTGCCAGGTTCAAGGGAGGGGAATCTTCCTTTGTATTCCTCTTAGATTTATGTAGTTGCTTTTGCTTAAAAGAAGACAAATCAGCCTGGGTGCTTGAAGCTAATATGTTGTTTTTTAATAGCTGATTCTTCTCCCTCCCCCATGTTGGGGGAGAAGTATGTCCCTTTTCTGTTCTTTCCGTTTACGTCCAGCCAGAGGAATATTTTCAAGAGCCTCTTGCCATTCTTGTATACACCATTGTTAATATAGCACAGAAGTAGGGCAGTTAGGTCTCCACAAGTTACCAAATCCCAACAGTCTGCCAAAGCTATATTAATATTAGAGTTAACAATAAACTCCGCTGTAATTATCTTCCCATCACTTCCAGTTCTCTCAAAACAAACTTACTTGAGGTCTTTCTGTCCTTGGCAGACTTCGTGGTTTATCCAAAGCAGATAAAATTATAAACTCTTGTTTCACTTCCACGGTTTATGATCATTAGCAATTCCAAAAGAGAATTTAGAAGCTTAGAAGGTTTCTAAAAGAATTTCTAGGAGTTTAAACAACAAACTTGCACGGGAACTCTTTTACTACGTGTCTGCCTCTGACGCCATCTTCTCAGCCCACCAGTTTGCCTTTGTCTTCCTCTGAGTCTGAGAGAATGTGACTTACCCAAGGTCAGCCAGTGGGTTTCCATGGCCAAACAGAGATTCAGACTCTGATCTCCAGAGTTATCAGTAGCTCTCCTCAAACTCAAGATCATGACTTCTTTAATGGAGTCAATCCTTTTGTAAAATCTTCTTCTTCTTTGCTTCTGCCTTCCCCTTTTAACAGCATTATTGTCTTTTCCAATGAGTCATTTTGTCTCATGATGTGTCCAAAGCACGATTGTTTAGTCACTTTGGTTCTACTAAGAATTCAGGCTCGATTTGCTCCCTGACTGATTCATTTGTGTTTTCTTTAGTCTGTGGTCTCTATAGAATTCTCCTCTGATAGTATATTTCAAATGAATTGGTTTTCTCCCTCTCAGCTTTCTTTGCTGTTCAGCTTTCAGATCCATGCATAGTAAATGAAAACACTATGGCACGAAGGATCCTGACTTTGTTTTATGATTATATATATTTACACTTGAGGATCTTATCTAGCTCCTTTATAGCTGCAGTTCCAAGTCTTAGTCTTCTTTCAGTTTGTTGACTACAGTCTCTATTTTGATTAATGATTGAGCCAAAGTATTGAAAATCCTTAACAATTTTGATGTCTTCATTATCCACTTTAAAGTTATGTAAATCTTTTGTGATATTTTTAAGCATCCAACTGGAACCCTGCTTTTGTATTTTCTTCCTTAATTTTCTTCAGTGGTCATTGAAAGACTTTACTATTTTCTGTTAGTAATATGGTGTCATCTGCATATCTTAAATCTTTAATGAGTCTTCCTCCAGTTTTCATGTCTTCCTCAGAGTTTAATTCCACTTTCTGTACAATATACATAACTTTGCTTGTACGGCACATAACTGGAATGGTTTGACAGACACATCGAATCCTTGGTGTCTTCTTTTTGGGGGAATGGAATGCATATTAAGCATTTTCATCTGTGGGCCATTCTTCTGTTTTCCATGTTTATTGGCAGATTTTTGTTGGATGAATTCTGTCCCTAAAGTTTGAAGCAGCTGTGTTGGTGTGCCATCTGTGCATGGTGATTTATTTCTCCCAACTGCTCTGAAAGCATCTTTCGCCTCACTTTCTAAAAAATAAGAAAATATACAATACATAAACTAATCTCACATTCCCATTTTCCATTCAAGGTAGCAGTCCATCCACACATATACAAAGTGAAATTGCTGCATTAGTTGCCTGTTCATAGAATCATAAAATTGTAGATCCTAAGGGCCATCTAATGTAAACCCTTATTGGCATCATTCACAGATGGCCATCCAATCTTTCTTTCAAAACCACCAGTGAAGGAGAATGTCAAACAGGTGCTATTATGAGGACATTCGAGGGAGCCCTTCAAATATATGAAGCAGGCTATCATAACTTCTGTTCAGTCTTTCCTTCCGCAAGGTAAAGATACTCAGTTTTCTTCAACTGAGTTCCTCACAAGGTGTGGTGTTCATACCCTTGCCATCTTAGTTGTCCTCCTCTAAATGCCTTCAAGTCTGTTAATATCCTTCCTGAACTGTTATGCCCAGACCTGGATACAATGTTCCAGGTGAGGTCTGACCGAAGCAGAATAGAGTTGCACTATTACTTCTTTTGATCTGGACGCTATGTTTTCTTGAAGAGAACTCAGGTTTTTTTTTCTGTCATCTTTTCCTATTGATTGGATATATTTAAAATGGGGGAATCATCATCATCATCATCATCATCATCATCATCATCATCATCATCGAAATAAAGGTTGAGTATTCCTTACCCAAAATGCTTGGGACCAGAAGTGTTTTGGATTTTGAAATACCTGTATTTCCATATATGTATATAATGAAATAATTTTGAGATTTCAAGGACTCAAGGCTAAACATAAATTTCAATTATGTTTCATATATACCTTATACACATAGCTGGAGAGTAATTTTATACAATATTTTTAATAATTTTGTGCATGAAACAAAGTTTGTGTACACTGAACCATCAGAAAGCAAAGCCATCACTATCTCAGCCACCCATATTTCAGATTTTAGAGTATTTGGAATTCTGGATTTCTGGATAAGGGTGCTTAACCTGTAATAATATTTTTTTACCTGCTTCTCCCTGTGCGTTGAGAGGTGTGTTCCAGGGTCAAAGATGGACATCTTTTTCTCCTGTTGCCCCAGAACCTTTGGGTCCACTGCATACATTTTTCATACACTATTATTTTTTGCTGCAATTTTCTTTGAGTAAGAGTCCCGGATTCTGCCTCCTATTTTGATAGTGGCTGTCACCATGACACATCTATTTCCTCGTAAAAGGAACAAAATGAGTGAATTCCTCCATGGTTGCTGTCAGCTGAGCATTGAGCTCTGGAGGTATTCTCAAAGATTCTGTTCTGTTTCATAAAAATGCATCTTCCTTTTAAAGACTCAAGACGTCACCCCTGATACCTGTTTTGACAAGGATCCATTTAGATTGCTCCCAGTTCTGGTTCTCTTGCATGACTGGACAATATGCTACTGCCACACCATTTCACAGAATAAGTGGTGGTATCCCGTAATTCTTTTTTTTTTTTAAATATCCTAATTTACCATCACTTCAGTCATTGATAGATCCTTCTTTTTATCCCTTTAAAAACAGGAGAGTATTTCAAGTTAATAGAATAAAAAAGCTTTGCTCTTGAGTATTAAGAAAGACTACCTGACATTTATTTATTGCATATACTGGATCTATATATGTTAGGCATTTATTAATATTTCTAAATCATTTATTTTACTAAGACAGGTCATACACTCAAACAGTCCTCTCAGAGTGATTCCAGATATAGTCATGTGGAGGAATGAACAATAATTTAGTGCTGATATGAATAATAGTTCACATAGACTTATCTACAGGAGTAATGTGTTACTTCTTTCACATGTTAACCACCAGTCAGATCAGTATGGGGGATTTAAATGCAATCCAGGTAATGCCAGTTCAGAAGTTTGTTTAGCCTTAGTACTTGACTTGCTCTTTGTGTAAGATATGACTTGTTTTTTGGACTTAGTTTGCAATCCTGTTCACACTTGTCTGTGAGGAGGGATAATTAAATTCACTGGGAATTACTCGTGGAAGCTGCCATGCTTAGGATTGCACAGTAAGGGACAATTCCAAGATAATGCCAGTAACATAATGAAATATAAGCCACAAATAATGTTAGTTAACATAGATACATCTCTGTTGTAGATGCCTGACTGATAACAACATCCATAGAATATCACTATGCAAGAGATGACTTGTGAAGTAAAATGAGGTACAAGGGAATGGCTTAATGTGGCATATAATGCAGTAGTTCTGCTGAAGTTAAGCAGACCTCCTCAGTGCCTAGCTAGGCAGCTGCTTTATATTCTGTCATGAAAAAACAATGTCAAGCATTAGTGCGATAAACTCCTTCTTTATCTCATCTTCAGCCTCATTCACTGGTATATTACAGCTCTGAACTAACTCTGAAAATTGTGCAATTTAGTAGTGAAATTTAGCAGTGATATCTGTATATAGACTTTGAAGTTTTGATATGGGTTTTATACTCCATTGTTGCTTCTTTCAGGAGTCAGAATGAGCTCAAGTAGTGACCTGAGTAATCCTTTCTATCTGTAAATATTTTTGGTGAAATAAAATGAGGATTGTTTTTCAAAAATGCTAATCCTTTTCTGTTTTTCCCAGTTCATATTATTGTATTTCACTTGTTTTATTGTCTGTAGTCTTCCTTTATTGGAGTGAGGAGAAGAAAATAATCTTTCCCTTCCCTGTAGACTAAGACACAAGGAAACTGCTGCAGCCTCTCTCCTAACTTGTGTTTTCCTCCTTATCAATAACTTTTGCCATGTTGACCACACTGATTGTGCTTGGCCCCCTGTTTTAATTTTCATTTATGAAATGTTGGAGAGTATGTCATGGATGTAGAGAGTAAAATGGACATCTTGCATGGGAGATGTTCAGGGAGAGGTCAGCAGTGCTGGGTCATCACCATGAAGAGACATAGACAGTGAAGCAGCTGCTATGTCCTGTGGCATCTGTTACTTGATTTTTTCTTTCCTTATCTGAGGATGTAAGAAAGTACATATGCAGCAAATGCAAGCTGGAAGAGTCTGAGACCTGCATCTCCCCACTTTAGGCCATCAGGGAAGATGAAGTATTTCAGGCTACAGCAGAGATGACTGCCAATAAGTGTTTCAGAGGAGGGATGTGTTTGAAGGGGATACCAAGTGAACAATGCACATACTTGGAGGGATATGATGCAGAGAGGAGAAGAAAGAGTATCAGAAAACCATGGTGTGTCTTTGGCACTATCCAATTAGAATCAGATCCTTCTCAGCCACTGGAACAAGGACAGCAGTTGATAGGATGTAGAGACTATAGAAGTGACCATCTAGGGCTGCGTGGACAGAAATATTGTTTGTGCTTCTCAGAGGAGAGTGATAAGTGGCCTCCTACTGAGGGAACAGGTCCACTGGTCTTTGGATTAGAGATGTGAAGGCCTGGAAAAATTCAGAAAAAACTTTTTTTTCTGTTTTTTTCCCTGAAGCCTTTTTTGCTTTTTCCAAAAGATTGGAAAAATTGAGAAAAGGAAGAAAATCGATTATGGAATGTTTTATTTTAGCATGATGAATAAAATCTTTAAGACAGGGTGTTCATATAATATCCAGATCATTTCTAAAAACTATGTGCAGTATGTTACTAATGCTGATGGTTTCTTCTGGTTTCTTAAAATTGTTTTTTTTGCCTGCTCCATAAACTAGCAAAACCAAAGAGGTTCCCTACAGTTCAGGAGATTGTTGCTCCATTTGTTACGAATAAAAATTAAAAAAGAATAGTAAATTCCATTTGTAATAATTGTTTGAATACATTGTATTTTTAATATACCAACTGTGTACATAGTCACATTTTATGTTCCTAAAGTAACAGAGTGACTTTCAATTGGCTAATGTTGCATTTTTTTCAATTTTTCCAAAAATTTTCCATTTTTTTTCTGAAAAAAACCAGAAAAAAAACCCATTTTTTTTCCCATGGCTTCAAAATTTCAGAAAATTTTACGTCTCTAATTTGGACCGACAGCATGTCTCACGAGCTGTGCAGTGTTCCTGACAGGAGGATTTTTTTTTATTAAGTTTCCAGGTATTAAAATACATAACTGACAAGTCTCAAACATAACACAAAACATACATATTACAAAGTATATAACATAAAATAACACATTACAATATAGAACATCAACAAACAAAATACTCACTTGGTCCATCTTGTTGATATATCATCTGTTTTTTAACAAGATCTAAATTATTTTCATTTGATCTACTAAAGCACATCCTCTTATTTCTTTTAAATTCATAAGATACAAATCTTATCCTTGAGAATAAGCTAAATAGATGTATATACATATTCAATTCATTATCCCTTTTATCTTTCCATTCTAAAATCCTTCTGCAAATATTTTATCTTTCCACTTTTCTTTAAGAAAAGATATGAGCGGCTCCCAAGTTTTCTTAAATTCCGCTAAATTCTTGTTACTAAGGAGAAGAGTCAATTTATCCATAATCATCATATCCCACAAAGCTTTTTCCCATTCATCTTCCATGGGAATTTCATGAGATTTCCAATATCTTGCGAAAACTATTCTGGCACAGACTATCATATAAAAAGCAATCTTTCCAAATTTTTTCTCCATTTCATCACCCACAACATTCAATAAGTACATTTCTGGAAGCATTCCATATTTAACCCCCAAGATTTTCTCCATAGTCAAATGGATATACTTCCAATATCTCTGTGCATAACTACTTCCAATATCTCTGTGCATAACAGGTGATAAAAAATGCCTTTCTCCATTCGACATTTCCAACATCTATCATCACATTTATACATCTTTGCCAGTCTTTCGGGTGGGAGATACCATCTCAAATGCATTTTATAGACATTCTCACGTAAATTTTGGCACACAGTATGTTTCAATCTTTTTTGCCAAGTTTTTTTCCATTGATCCAGACTTGTCTCCCTACCCACATTCTTAGCCCACGTATCATTGATTCTTTCACAACCTCCTCTTCAGTGAACCATTCTAATAAATGTTGGTATATTATGGAGATTGATCCTTTATTCTTCTCAAGCATCACCAGATCAACCCGACAGGAGGATTTTTAATGTGACAGAAAGCTTGTGGAAGTCCTTTGATCATAAACTTTTCCTTCTTCATGGGAGAATAATATTGCCAAGTACAGCCTTCAATGTGTTACCTGTTAGTATGAGTTCCTGAAGAGGAAGGCAAAAGGAAATATGGTTTAATAGGCATTACTGAAACATAGGAGAATGAGATCCATGACTAGGATGTGGTAAATGTGGGACATAAATTAATGTAAATGAATAGATTAATCTCAAAGGGAGGAAAAGTGGTATTGTATATAAAAGATGAGTACACCAAGATGGATACACCTGTGAGGACATCTCTGATTTACAGCACAGAAAACTGGTTGAGCGTATTTTGATAAAAATGATAGAAGACCAGTGACATTGCTGTGCGGGTCTGCTGTACATACATACATACATACATACATACATATATATATATAGCAGTTATTTCTGTACTGCCTATCAACTAGTGTTATCTAAGCGGTTTACAATGTATTTTAGCTAATTGCCCCCAACAAGCTGGGTACTCATTTTACCGACCTGCGAAAGGATGGAAGGCTGAGTCAACATCTTCAAGCCAGGCTGAAGATTTGGATGATGCCTTCCTAGATCAAATTATCAAACGTTTTCAAAAGAGAAGCATAAATTCTTCACTTTCTTGTCTCACAATTTCATGTATCAGAAGATGGAGAAACAACAAGGGGATTGAGTATCTTGATCCTCATTAATGGGAAGGAAGTGGTGAATGAACCCTGTGGCCTCCCACTTGTTACTTCTTCCCAGAATGATGTGAAACCTTTGGTGAGCCCTTTTTGGGTTTGGTCTGTGAACCAGCTACAAATCTACTTAAAAAGTAGCAAAGTTTAGCCCTCATGTTGCCAACTTGACTACAAGAGTATAATGGAGGACTTTGCCAAAAGACTAGTGAATCTATATGTATAGCATCCACATCATTTGCCTGATTTATCTAGTCTTTAACTTTTAAAGATATATTTAAAGAAATAAGATCAACCAGGCATGACTTGTTTTTGAGAAACCTGTGCTAGCTAGTAATTACAGTATTTTCTAAGTGTTCACAGTCCTGTTAATGTTTTAGAACTTCCTGACAGCAAGAGCTGTTCGTCAATGGAACAAACTAACAGAAAGTGATGTCTCTCCTTTACTAGAGGTTTTTAAACAGGGATTGAAAGGCCACATGTCAGGGATCTTTAGCTGAAGAATTCTGCATTGGTTGGGGGTTGGACTAGATGATCATTAGGATCTCTTCTAGGTCTACAGTCCTATGATTTTTTGAAAATTTCAGTGATCTTCCAAGCTAGAGCCATTTTCTGTATCTGATTCCAAGAATCACATAATCCCAATAGAGCTCCAAAATGAGTAAGTACATCTGACTGCTTCTGTAAGATGTTCAGAAAAGTGTAGAACAATGGGGTTTCTCCTGCCTATGTAAGAGTGGTTTGCAGATGTGCAAAGATGTGATATATATGTCGGATAATGAAAAAAGAAACTTCAAAAACTGAATGGTTAACAGTTTTCAAAGGTGTAGCCATTTTAGTCTGTTGTCAGAAAAACAACAGTTTCCTGGGACACCGTCAAGAATTCTGTTGGTTAGTTCCATCTAGAGCAGACCCACTAAATCAGTGTCTGAATGGTGAGTCAACACAAAGGTAAATGACATGGTTTCAGTGGTTCTACTGTAATCAGGATTAATAACCTTATTTTAGCATGAGCTTTCCTGTATTATTGTCTACATAATCAGATACATGGACTATTATTCAGAATTTTAACTATATGTATAATAAATTTGGTTAGGTTTATGTAAACTTCTCCCTCAATCATGTGTGCAGTTTGTGTGTGTGTGAGACAGAGAGTGCATGTATGTCCACATCTCTGTCTATCTATCTATATGAGGAATTCTGGACAATACTCCTTTGATCTAATGAAAGTGGGTTGTAGTCCACAAAAGCTCATGCTATAATCAATTTATTATAGACCCAAAGAATCAAATAACTCTTTGCTAATAGTAAACAATGAATGAGTAAATAAACTTTATTGTGCAAGCTTCTTTGCATGCTGAATAGAGTTGTACTGGAATTTCAAAAAACAATAATAAAACACACAATTATTAATTTTAAGAACACTTTTATGGAAAATCAGTATTATTTTAATGCTCATTTTTTTGAAAAACAATATTATTGTAAGTTTGCACCATAGGACACTACATGTTTGTTGAAGAAGCTTGAAGTACTTGGCTGTTCACACTAGTCTTGGAAACTAACCAAGCACTAGCTTACTAAATGATAATTTTAAAGCACTGTCAGAGGTACTACATAATATAAATGGAGAGGTTCTACATGTCAAAAGCTAACAAGAAACCAAGTTAAGGGAGGATTTTCAACTTGAAAATATTCATTTGGTTTTTAAATGTTTAATCGCTTTTATGTAGGCAATACCAAATAAATGAAGTATTTGGAAGAATATAGAATTAAGCTCATTCAGATGTGAAGAAGCATATCAAAGAAAACCAGAGAAATGTATGTGCTAGCATCTGGTGTATTTTAAGTAATATGATTTAATTAACTTTTTTTGATTGAAATTTGATTGAAAAAGCAACAATGTGACCATTGCTTTTTCTGTATTTCAATCTCATGAATAGATACAACCCAGTTGACTGTCTACGTTCTTACTGTTCTTGGCAAGAGGAACGAATTATTGCTTTTTCCTCCTGAAACGAGCTCAAAAACTTTCTGGGTTAAGCGATTTCTACGTGTGTGTGTGTGTGTGTGTGTGTGTGTGTGTTTTGAGTTTACACTTTTTTTTTAAAAAAAAAAAAAATCTTCTGCGTATAGATGTTCTCCAAAACATTTGTATATTTAAATCCTGTTCTGTTTGGTCATTTAGTGAAGGCTTCTACGTTAAGAGGGGGAAAATGGAGTGAAGGTGGCTCTTGAAGAAAATATTAAGACCTGTGATAAGCAGGGGTGTACTCAAGTGGCATGAATACCTCAGTTCCAGATGGGTCAGCTTTAGGGGTCAAGTTGTGAAGAGAAAGCCATCACACACACTTCATCAACACTGTGGAATGAGAGACCAGTGCATTTACTGAGCAATGGATTTCCAGTGAACATATAAACTAATTGGTGGATGAACATGCCCCAGGAGCAATGATTTTAAGGTCATAGCAGGCTCAGTGAATTGTGCTGACTTACACTTGTGCCTCACTGATAGCTGATCTTACCAATGAGCGGTTTAGAGGCATTCAAGCCTGAACTCTCTTCCATGCGCCTTGAATGGCATGTCAGCGGTCACTGTTTCTGACATCCTTTATATTTGTCCAGTCAGCTCTAAATCTTTAGGTTGGGCTTCAGTGTACTCAGGAAAGAAAAGAGAGAAGCAATTATTTTCAGTCATTGAATTCTGAAGACCTTTGTGTTAATTATGCCAAACACAGCCAGTTCATCAACAAACTAGAAATGTGAAAATGAGATCGAAAGATAAGTTGAATATGGATATTTATACAATACATTTTATGTGCTGGTTTAAAGTTAACCTCTTTAAATATATTCTTCCTGGTATTTTTGCAGTCCTCAGTTAAAGGACTCTCTACTTTAACGAAGGCTGATTTAAATGTGAATGGGGTGAGGAAAAATGTATCCCTGTGGCATTCCATGCATCTAGTATTTATTTTAAAGTGAGCCATTCTACTTGCAGAAGAAATCTCAACAGAGATGCTGAATGTGTGCATACAGGCAAGGCTATCTGCTTTAAATGAGATACTGGATAAAATTGCGTGTTAACAATTTTGTGCACATCCATAGTCACTTTTAAACTGGGTCTAAGTTTTATGCAGAATTGTGTACGTTCATATATATATATGTATAGGTAAAGATCCAGTGGTGTACTTCATTGTTTGATGCCGCTGGAATTCATGCTTTCTGCCCCCCTGCAGCATGCTGTAGTGCCAAAAATCTGTGGCAAAGGGTTTCCTCATCTTCCAGGGCAGGTGTTAAAGATGTACAGGGATCTGTAGGATGATATGTGTTGCTGATTCTGGCAGAAACAGGGGATCAAGGAGATGTATACCACTGAATTCTGGCCATAATTCTTGCATGGTTTAATGTACAGATTTGATAACAGGATGTTAATTAGCTGCAGATTTGCTGTTAAATAAATTGAACTCTTTTCTTTTTTTGTAAGGAGCAACTTACTTTTTCTAATCAAGATAAGACAAATATGGCCTGTCAGTGCTAAGACAGATCAGGGAATAGGGATTTAGCCTGGTCTGGGTGATGTTACATACCTCCTGAAATCTCAGGTTCACAGCTCCTGGATTCAACTCTGAGCTTGGATGCTCAGGTTTCAGCAGTGCCCAGGAGTGCGTTTGTGTGATTAAAACTACTGTGCCAGCTGCATATAAAAAGGCTTGTCCTCCTTTGACCATCCTTTTTGGGGAGACAGGGAAGGAGTAATGCAAGTAATAAAAGTGAAACTGTCATGCCCCTCCTGTTTCTCTCCTATTATCTTAAAGCACATTTGACAATGTCCTAAGTATAGTGAAGCGGGCCTAAGTCTAATATAAGTTGTTTCAAATTATCAATAGCATAGTGTGTGCTAAATGTAGTCAACATTTGTTCACATTGCTTCCTGAGCCTGTTCATAAAAGTGTGAACGTTTCTTATATTGATATTTAGCATGTTCTTATGAACCTGGTATAATAACTCATTTCCTGAATTGCTCAAACAACACCACATCATTTTTAAAAGGTCCCAATTACATTAGTAGGATTTCAACAATTGGATGGATCTTTATTTAATTGAATAGGATCCTACATGAATCCATTAGGACAATCGGTGCTCATAGTTGGGCATTTTAATCTTATTCCTGTTAATTTTGCAAAATGATGTCCTTAGTATCCTTATTTATCCTCGACTAGCTTAGTCAAACATAATCATAGACCAGATCAAATATGAAATTGATTGAATCATTATAAGAAGAAACAATTTTGTAATTAAAAGCTTTTTTCCAGAATTTTGTAAATATTACAAAAAGGATGTTTACTGTCATATGATTTCACAGTTATCTTTTCAAATCCTCTTTGTCACTGTTTGTATCAGCTTTATTATAAAATAGCATGGTGAAATCTAATCAAAGTTAAGCACATTTAAAGTAGAAAAAAAATAAAGAGTGCACTTTTAAAGTTATGATTCAAATCATGGGACTAAGATTTTTTGACCTTTGGCTAGGTTAGTGCAGAGCTTAGAAAGATATTATTAAAAATTGGGTTTCCATTGCTCATTACAGTATTTAAAAATAGTTCATTAACTTTACTTATTACAGTGTTTAAAAAGTAACGTATGTTACTTATTGCACTGAGTATTGCTTTTTGTTATCTTTTTGGGAGGGCAGTACTATAGGATGGATAGAAAAGGGCAAGATATTTGGAAAAATTCTTGTCACACTATGTGTTAAATAATCCTTAAATAATGAGACTAAAATAAGTTACTTGCTACACCAATAAAGTAAGTTTGTTCCCACTCCCTATTTTACTTTTATATGCAATTCGTTAGACCTTTGAATGTAATTATGCTACTGCTGTGGCCTCAGAAGGACAGTAGAAGCAGTCATTATTTGCTACACTTAATTCTGTCTTCTGCTGCCTTCCCCTTTTCTGCTTGTGTTGTCTCTTATTTACATTATAAGCCTGAGGGTAGGGAACTATAAAGCTAACTGTTTGTAAACAGCTTTGGGAGTGTAGTGGTTTGAGCACTGGATTTCAACCCTGGAGACCAGAGTTTGATTCCTTGCTTGGCCAGGGAAACCCACTGGGTGACTGTGGGCACATCAAATACTCTCAGCCCCAGGAAACCCTGTGATAGTTTCACCTTAGAGTTGCTGCAAGTAGTAAATGACCTGAAGGCACACAACAACAATACATACTCAAATAAATAAATAAATAAATAAATAAATAAATAAATAAATGAATGAATGAATGAATGAATGAATGAATGAATGAATGAATGTTACAAAAGGTAACTATGTTACTTTTAATTAATTACTTCTAAATGCTGCCTTTGTGTTTATTTTAAAAAATGAACATTCAAACCATGAAATTTGGCCCAGTTTGAACAACTGTTTCAACTTTAGTAAAGTTGAGCTGAGAATAAGTATTGGGCATGCTTGCTCTTCTCTAATATTTCCCTTCCTGACTCCTGTAAAACATGCACTTCAAGACAAAGAACTGGATTTATTTTAAGACAGAGTTCTTCACAGTGCCCAAAACAGAAGACTCTGGCTTCATGTTGGTTACCAAACCAAGAAGAGGAGGCAAGATCCAATATTTTCATGTTGGCTTGTTGGTGTGAGAATCACAACATGCTGTGATGAGGCAAATGAAAGTAAAAGCATCTGAATTCTTGCTTGGGCCACATTGGAAGGGAGGAGATGAGTGGGAGCCTGATGTTCGCTGTGGTTCACTTTTTTCATGCTAAATGATTTGTTGATATGATATCCGAATGTCGTCAATATTTGAGATTGCTCAGAATTGCAGTAGGGACAGCATCTGTTTCTTTTCAAGGTAACATGTTGACAGAGAAAGTGAGACTGGGGTTTTCTTTGTTCCTTTTTGTAATTATGTCACTTGTTGTTGTGTGTCTTCAAGTCATCTCTGACTTGTGGCAACCTTAACAGAACTCTATCACTGGGTTTTCTGGAGCCAAGAGTGTGTAATGCACACAAAGTCAGCCAGTGGGTTTCCATGGCCGAGTGGGGAATCAAATCCTGGTCTTCAGGGTTGTAGTCCAATGCTGAAACCACCACACCATTATGGCTTGTATAAATCTTTTTTTTCCTGATTCTGTGATACTGTTGGGTCTTTCTGTATACTTTAAAGGTAATGTAAGAGGTGTTTTACTTCATACTTTGTATATTTGCTTTACTTGAGAAAAAATTTAAACACTGGAAATTATGATTGTGTGTTGAGTGTATGATGGTTGTTTACTGTTTGTATGACCCACAATGAGGTGTGTGTAATTTTCACAGTGATATTAAATAGCTTAGCTTTTTTTTAAAAAAAAACCCTTTTGACTTTTGCTTAATGTTCTCAAGATATAAGTGTAAATTACTTCTTTACACTGCAGTGTTAAAAGCCACTCTTTCCACTTGATGTTGTGACTAGCACACCTTATACAATTTATCATTCCATCTTTTCATTCTATCAAGGCAGAACATACCTAGCTAATCCATCAGAAATCCTTATCCTTATCAGACACTCATGAATGCTTATACTGTAGGGTATGACAGCCCAGAGATCATTTTCCTTTTATAAACTTCCAGGCACAGGGAAGAAAATGCTTTTTCTATTTTCAGATATACCTCTGGTTTTGTAGATGCTGCATTCATTCTTTTTTCCTCCTATGTTTTCCTTTGTGGAAAACAAGCATGTTTTAAAAGCAAAGTAGTCAGAATTCATTTTAAAAAAATGAATAGTATAGTGTCCTTGCAGCTCAAAAGTCTTGCATTTTCTTGTACAAACTCTCTGTGCCTTTCCCCTTCAGAGCATTATACTTTATTCAGAATTCAATGGTAGTTCTATTTTTTAAAAAGGCAACACAAAGGCAAATTGTTGTATTTTTCCTCACTTTTTGAGCTTTCTCTTTTTAAGATATTTTTATGGTATCAGTATCATCAAGTACAGGGGTCTCAGTATATCTTGATATCTCCTCTAAGAATACAGTGGAATTGAGTTTTTTAAACTCTTGATCCTCTCGATTATAGCTGCCTCTCTGGGAGTCTTATGATGTATTGTGTCAGATTCTAATGTGGAGTAGTTAACAGATCAGAGATTACATTGGATATCATGACAATGTTCACTATCACAGACGCATTGTGAATCACCCAAGAAATGTATTACATCAGTTTGTGAAATTGCTTGCTGTTACAACAGTCAGTCATAGTGCTACACTTGTTTGCAGGATTTTAAGATCCAGCCCATCAGCTGTTCTAATACTATTACTAAAAACACCAGCTAGGTAAAGCGGGGGATGCGGGAAACATTAAATAATTACGTGTTGTTCCTTATTATACCATTTTGTCTGGAGGTTTGCAGCAATAATACCCATCTATTACATTTTTATTCTGCCATCCGTCTAAGCAGCTCAGGGTGGTTTATGTAGCCTCCCTAACAATTTTGTCCTTACAACAACTCACCGAGGTCAATTATGCTAAGAGTAATTGCAGAGGTCACCCAGTCAGCATTATGTCTGAGCAGGGATAATAGAGACAAATGAAGGTGGCAAATCTCATACACATTTATCTGTATTTACTTTGTGTTAGTTCTGTGTGAGCACCTGTAGCAGACATGGAAAAGGTAAAACCTGTGGGCTGGCTGTGGCTAATGGGTCCATGGTGTGGCCATCTGATCCCAAAATCGATGACCCTTGCAAATTGGGCCAAAATTAACAAATCTGGGGTATATGGATGTAATTCATCATCAGAGCCTTATCTAGCATAAACATCACTCAGGGCAAGAATGGAAATTATACCCCTCCCCCTGGGGCCACTTCCTCCTCCTGCTCTTCTCTGCTAAATCTTCTGGCATGGCTTTTTTGCACTCCCTGGCATTGGTACCCAGGGCACGTGCCCTACTTGCCCCACCCTAGATATGCCTGTGATCATCAATTTATTTGATTTTTCCATTGGGTAGGAAACAAGTCTTTTTTGTGAACACTAAGTGATTGTCTTATTGCTTCCACTTTTGTGGGAGGGGGATGGAGAAATTGCATTAAGATGTAATGCCCCATTACATAAAAAATGGTTTATTGCCTCACGCCCATTTTTCTCAGGGTGTTGAGATGTCAGAGGACTATGAGGCCCTCCAAAGTTCATGGGAGGGCAAAAATGGTTACCCACACATAGGACTGGGAGGCTAATGATAGTAAGCATTCCTTGGTATGAAATTAGTGAAATTCCACTGCATGTGTGTTGGGATAGGAGTGAAGGTCAATAAAATCATATCTTGAATTACTAGATTTTGATGAGGAAGAGACCATCTTTAAGCAAATGTAATTAGTTCCACGTCATTTTGCTCTCAACTCCTACATGTAATGGGAAGAAAAGAAAATCAAAAGGACTGAATTAGATACAGTGTGAGAATCTACAAGTGGATCTGTTAACGTCTTTTAACTTTGTTAAAATCAGTCCTATGAGTTGATTTTTGGATCATGATTTAACTCTCTTTTCCCATTATTTGTCTAATTTAATTTACCCAGCACTCCAGAGTTGGTATTAGCCCCAGAAACGAATACAGACAGGCACTGTTGTTTAGCTCACTGTTAAAGATGTTGTCTACTTTTCTTTCATTCTCTTGACTATATTACATGTTGCTTCATCTTTCTCTTCATGCAGACTTCCAAGCAAACAGATACAAGACATCTACAATATACTTTCCTCTCAAGAAAACTGATTCAGTAAAGCTGCCTCTAGAATTCTCTTCTGCTAAAGCACACAAACAGCATGAAACACAACTTTTGTTTTTCCTGATGTGAGTTTAGATTCAGCTTCAGAACTGTAACTGATGAAAGAAAAACTTGTGTTTGTTTATACTGCCTCATTCTTTTCTCATTCTTTTCACATTCTTTTAAAAGCCACATATTCATACCTCCACATTCATACAAGGTTTTGAAGAGATCATTGTTAACAAACAGTGAAATTTGGATGGCACGCACCTGAGAGTTTTTAAAGAATTCAAATGAGAAATTGGTAATGTTATATTTATACTGTCTGTACAGTGTGAGTTCAGATTGTCTTAGTAGATCAGGGAAGTGCTATGGATATGCATATCCTGATTTCAGTAAGGCTTTGTGACAACGTCTCCCCGTGATATTCTTGCAGGCAAGTTGGTGGGGTAGACAGTGCTATTGTTAGCTAGATTTGTAATTGGGAGACATGCTGAACCCAAAGAGTGCTCTACAGTGATACCTGGACCCAGTGTTGTTCAACACTCTTCTAAATGGCTGAGATGGTGGAATAGAAGACATTCTTACCACATTTCAGATTACCCTACAGGAAGAGAGGTAACTAATACCCCAGAGGACAGGATCAGGATTCAAATTAATTTTGACAGATTGGATTTCTGGGCCAAAGCTAACATAATGAATTTTAGCAAGGATAACTATAAAGTACAACGTTTAGGTGGGGAAGATGGCATGCACAAACATAGGATTGGTGACACCTGCCTTGAAAGCAGCACACATGAAAAGGATCTAGGGCTTTTAGCTGAACACAAGCTGCACATGAATCAGCAATGTGATGTGGCAGCCAAAAAATCCAATGCAATTCTTGGCTGCATCAACAGGAGTATAATGTCCAAATCAAGGGAAATAGTAGTGCCACTCTGTTCTGCTTAGGCTAGGCCTAACCTGGAATACTTTTCTAGGCACCACAGTTAAAGAAGGATATTGACAATTTGGGACGTGTCCAGAGAAGGGCAACCAAGATAATTAAAGCTTTGTGAGGAACACCTTGAGGAGCAGAGTATGTTTAGCTTGGAGAAGAGAAGATCAAGAGGCAACATGATCACCATCTTTAAATATCTGCTGGGGTGTCATGTATAAGATGGAGTGAATTTGTTTTCTGCTGCTCCAGAGACTAGAAGATGAACCTATGGATTCAAATTCTACCTAAACATTAGGAAGAACTTCTTGATTGTAGGACCTGTTCAACAGTGGAATAGACTGCCTCAGGTAGTGGTGGGGTTTCCTTCTTTGGGGCTCTTTAAACAGAGGTTGGATAGACATTTATCATAAGTGTTTTAGTTGTGTCTTCCTGCATAGCAGGGGATTGGACTAGCTCCTTCCAGTTCCTAAGAGTCTGTGATTCCTGTGAAAGTCTGTATCTCTAAATATGTGTCTGCTTACATTTTGAGATCTTCTGGGTAAAGCTTTCTGTAGGTCCCACTGCTATCACAAGCCTGTTTGGTGGGGAGATGCTTATTGGCTTTGTCATGAGATGCTAGTCTAGATGGACAATTGATCTGATCCAGGTTTCTACAGTTTACTATTGCAAGCATTCTGCCTGTTTCTTTATTTGCAGTGAATATACAAGTGTCTGTAACATTGAATGTACAAGTTAAACAATTCAACACAGTATTTAAAAAAAGGAAATTTTCAAACTTTTAGAATGTCCAAATTTAGTTTTGCCTAACTAACTCACAATAGCAGGAATCCTATTGATGACTTACGCTGTTTTAAAACTGTTACAGAAGTTATTGTACTTTCTGGAAGAAGGCACAAGGGTGGCATCCTGATTGGGATTGCACAAATGCCAATAAAGGGACATCGCCACCTGTTGCATGATAGGTTATACAATGGTGAGACCCCATAAGGCAGAGCTTTCCAAACTGCATGTTGTAGCACGTTAGTGTGTTGGCTGTAGTGTGTAGGTGTGTTGGTGAATGTAATGGATGGAGGGACTGCCTCTCTCACGGCAGTGGCAGACAGGCCCAGGTGAAGGGGCTGCCTTTGCTGTCACTGTACTGGGGTGAGGAAGACCCTGGTGAGGATGGCAGCGGCATCAGGCCAGGCTGAGGTGGGGGAGCTGCCTCTCCCACCACTGCTGCCCTGGGCCGAGGAAGACCCCAGCAAGGGCAATGGCGGGGACAGGCCATGCTCAGGTGGAGGGGCTGCCTCCACTCACTGAATTACTTACTGAATTATTTTGTCGCAAAATGATGCATGTCTAAAAAATGTGTAACCAAGATGAAAAGTTTGGAAAGCTGTGCTGTACAGCTTCAGCATACTGTAACTCAGGCATAGATACATTAATATTAACCCACCCTATGCAACTGCTGAATGGGATCTCAATCTGTAGAGGGGTCCTTTATGACAAAATGGATGTACTGAAATAGGCAGATGTTAATGACTATATCCATTCCATGGCAGATTTTATCTACTTGTTTCTGCATGTTAAATTGCTGCCAGTTTCTTCTAGTAAGCTGGCAATATTGCTCCACACTCTTAAATTGCATTCCACAGCCAGTGTCAAAATATTTTATTTTTTGAACTTCATTCATTGATACTAGCACTAACAAGACTTTTTTTAGACTTTGCTCAAGTTGGTTCACAACAGTAATGGTCTAGAGGCTTCCATTATCTCTTGCATATCTTCACACAGAGGAGGCTTTCAGAATCTAAGATTGTTTTTATTTTCTATAGTTTGGCTTCTGCAATTACATTACAGCTGCCCATGTTAATAAAATAAAACTAACTGCAAGCAAGAAAGTCAATAATCTGGTCCTGGAATTCATTAGACAAATTTGCGAGTCATCTGTGATCATTTTGGTAACTGCATCTCTTTGATATCCTTAAGCTATTCTGGCATGCTATTGCTCTCGTGATACCCTGCTGTGTAAGGATGCTACAGCTGCAGGTTTTAGATGCCTTTTGGTAGTTAATCACAACATTCTACACTAAATGATACAGTGACTTAATTCAGTTTATTTATTATTGTATAAGTTGTCTAATTGATTTGCCACACTTATATCAGTGCAAATGTGCTTCTGGCATGATTCCTCCCCCATACACCTAATACTCAATTATGTATTCACAGAGTTAATATTTATTCATACTCTTGGGAATATTATTCAATTTGGTTTCATTTTTATAAGTCACATAAGTCATTTTAAAAGTCGTATTTTTATAATGCATACATGAAAGCAAAACACAAACTTTAGAGGTGCTCAGCGCATGCATTTGGTAAATCTCTTGTCTTCTACTAATGTCCAAATTAATTGGGCACAAATATGTACTAGCTTTAAATCTAAAAGAAAATTGAGTTTAATTTAGTTCAAGTCAACCGTCTTGTTTAAAATTAGCCTGGGGTCTTGTAAATAATGCTAGCAATCTAAATGTAATAATGCACATTGCCCAATTGTTTCTGTGTATGATATAGGTTCAGTGCTGTAGTGCTTTGACAGCCCATTACTGAATGTAATGAACAGCTATTTTTAAACAGAAGAAATTCAAGTTGACAGCTTGGCAATGAAATTCAGCTAGTGGCATAATTTTTGCTGTCTTCAGTGTACAGAGTAGATTTCAGTTTGGTTTAAAGAAATTTGTATCATAGACTTTATAGGGCAAATGGGGTTGGGGGGAGGGTATTTTATTTATTTATTTATTTGTTTTCCATTCAGCTTAACTACTCAGTTTTTTCACTGGCTGTTTTGGAAGCTGCATTTTTGTGAGAGCTAGAGTAGCATGGAATATGTATTTGGTGAAAAGTTGGTGCTCTCTGAAGACTATTCAGAACCTCAGTTGGAAACCAGTTAAGATACCCATAATATTTTGTAAATGACAATTACTTTTATCACATACATTGGTGTTCAGACTATATGATGTCAATAAAGGTATCTATATAATGTTCAATCCAAATTGTATTATTAGTGGAAAGTCCTGAAACATCTGTATAGAACACTGGGAATAACCATTATGTGGGAACAAAAGCTATAGCAGACAGTTTTAGTGAATTGCCCAATTATGCATCAACGACTACTCAACGCTGGCTACAGTTTCTCAAAAATTTAATTTTGTTCGCAAAACCCTCTTCCATGATTCATAAATCATGAAATATATGGTCTATAGACCTCATTAAAATTATTCTATGTGATGGAGTATGCTACCTCTCATGCATCTTTGTGTCAGTACTACAGGATACATTTGGATGTGACAGATATTTTTATTTGTGTTGAACTGAAGATCAACAGCACTTTTGTAGGCAAGCAACAAGCAAAGTCCAAAAAACATACATTATTTGTCTGTTAGAATGAGATTTCTACTTGGTGGCACTTGTGCATCAGACTGGTGATCATCATGTGATAGGTGATACAATGCCATAATTTCCTCAAGTAGCAAACTGGGATGGTTGAGTGCCTCTCAGTTTGAAAGCAAGATATTGCAGTCCCCCCACAACAAATTGGGCACATTTACACAGTATGGTAACCCAGGGATCTGTGGAATTTAGACTTAACAGGGATGAGTACTGTGTTGAGGCACACTGTTTTATTGCTTCATTTGAATGGGGAGCAGCTAAACAAGCCAAGAGCATTACTCCATTATTTATTGTGTTGTGCAAATCTGGAAACATCTGTTTTATTCGTAGCAAACCAGAAATGGAGTTTATGAGTAAAGCTAAAACAAACTGTGGGTTCTATCTCTGGTTACTTGGGAGAGAAATAAATCAGAGCAGCAGCTATTCCCAGGTCTACACAATGTGGAAAATAAATCACAAGGCAATGTTCCATAATTTGTTTGGCTGCTTCTGCTACAAACAGAGTGATCAGGTTGTGAGTACCACACCTGTTAACAAGCCAGGCTTCCTACAGATAGCCGACCTTTCATGTTGTGTGGACACACCCATTTTGCCTACACAATTGGGAGACTTACTAGGTATACAGAAGTTCATAACCTTAATGAATTTATATATGAGATCCAGTTTTTGTTAACCCTAATCCTCTTTTGAGCTTCCAGGAATATTGAGAATATTGAGGGCACAAAAATAAAATTCTAGAGCAACTCATCTAATTATCTGAAAAAGAAAAATACTGGTTCATGTTGTGCAGCAAAAACAGAAATATCTGTGTCTCTGATACATTTCTTTTGTAGTTGGCAACATGCCCCATGCGTCTCTTGCAGTAATAGCTACGATAAGATCTTAGGACACCCCCACCCCACTTTTTAATGTGCAACCCTCATTCTTCTCTTGAGAGAGTGGGAAAAAACCACTAAAGGCACTAAAGGCACTAAAATCAGACAGGCTCTGTTACATCAGAACAGAGTCTATAGTCCTCTCTACCTGTGTGGCAATAGCGTATGTGGGTTCGGTACCATACCCTCCAACATTTCATAGATGGAAACTGGGACATATGTTGTGGCCAAGCAACATCAGAGCATTGTCACGATAGCAAAAGTTGTTAATGAAAAGGAATACCGAAGCTAGCAGAGGCTGTGGCAATTTGCTTTTGCCTAAACCTATAGAAAGGGCAAAATTCCACCCCACTCTCCTGCCAAGTAAATTGAGTGCAAAATACTTCTGCATTTGAATTCAGTTTTTAGCAGTTGAACTAAGCGGAGGACAAAGGAGAAAAGTGTGGGAAAGAGAGAAAAACTGGGACATTTTAAGTCCCTGAAAAAAACAGAATGACAGTATTAACTGACAGTCTCCCTGCCAAATCAAGGCCTTTGGAAGATATTAATGACTGGTAGCCAGCTCTGATCCTGAGTCATTTTGCAGGTTATAGCAATGTGTGGGAAGGTTCCAGGGAAGCGAAAAAGGGAAAAATACCTAGACTTCAAATGATTCTACAAAGCTCCTATTCTAGGAAGGATGGAGCCCTGAACAGAAATCCTTCAGTTTGGGACTTGAGAACTGTAGGATTACATTTGCAATAAATCTTATTAAAGCATGGCTAATGTTGTCAGTTTTTTATATCCAATGTGGTTCCCAATGTTGGGCAGTAGACTGTCCTGATTTTTTTTTAAAAAAAACACGCCTGTTATATCAGGCTTAAGTGTCTGTTTCCTAGAGTGACTAGATGGATGTCTCTGGCAATACCAGAAGTTGGGTTTGAAAATAATAGCTCTCCCTGTTGTTGTTCCCTAGCAACTTATATTCAGTGTCATACTACCTCTTAAGACAGAGGTTCCAGTTAAATGTTACGGTGTACAAATAATGGTCATCATCATATTTTATGGCAGCGAACTCCATATACACTTATGGGTTGTGTGAAGAGGTAGTTCTTTCTGCCTCTCTAAAGTAATGGCTGGCTGTTTCACTTGGTGATCCCAAGTTCTACCATTATGAAAGATGTCTATCCATTTTCTTACCAACATGCATAATGCTGTAAGAGTCCATAATGTCTTTACTGGGTCATTTTTTAAAAATTAAACAGCCCCAGATACTTTAGCTTGGGAAGGTTCTTCAACTCCATCATTTATAATGCCCTTTCTGCAGCATTTTCTTTTCTAGAATAGTGCCTTTAATGTAATTGACTTTTATCCTGCTTTTCTCCCTCCAATGGGATTACAAGTATTTGGTTTCCTATGGGGTTTGGTCTCTGCAGTGCAGCATCTTTTAAAGATGCTTCATGGGTTCTCCATAGGTGATTTGAATGATGATGAAGATGATAGGTGATTTGAAGGCACGCCCACATACACATGCACACACACACACACACACACACATGCACTTTTCTTTGCTTTCATGAGTTACCTATTGGTGAACAGAACTATAAGAACATGGTCCCCTGGTTGCATATCCAAACATCTTTTAGCACAGTATAGAGAATAATGGTACAATCAGAATGAAATGAGAAAGCTCTCTGTGATTCAGTCATGCCTTGTTTTCCTGACTCTGTTGCACAGTCCTAATCTTAACAAGCCTCTGTCTTAGATCTGTACATCTTCTGAGCAGCACTAGTTTTGTTTTCTTTAGAGGACAGATTGGGTTACAATAGCGTAGGTCAGCAGTTCTTAATCTGTGGTCTGCAGACCCAGTGGCAGTGGTAACGTCCTCACAGGGCACCAGGAAAACTTTGAAGAACTGTTGTGAGTTTTTACAGGTAAAATAGAAAGAAAGAATGAAAGGGAGGGAGGGAGGGAGACGGACAGACAGATGGATGATCATACATTGATCTCAAGGAGCAGGAGTCTTTTACTGGTGATAGACATCATTTGTACAAATTTTCATTACAGTATCTCAAACTTGGAAAGTTATGAAAAATAACAAAAAATGTACTAAGCACTTGTTAGTTCTACATGCAGGTGAATGAGGCTAAGTGGCTGAGAGAAAGCATGTGACATTTCTTGCTACCACGCATACAGCCAGAAGGTGCCTTTGTAGCTGCACCAAATTTGAAGACCCTTGATAAGCATTTTTAAATAAATATTTGATGTGCTTTAGGTTTTTAAATCTTGAGTTAAGTGTTAGTGGTCCATGGCAACAAAACATATTTAAAGGTGGTCCATGGTAAAGAAAATTGTAAGAACTGCTAATGCTGGTAATTATTCAAGAATTTTTCACTAAGAATAATTGCTTATACTCAGTAGTGCAGTTTCTCCATGTTCACTGAAAATTATTTCAAGCCACATTCAGGCTGGAAGGGGCTGACACATGAATTGCTTGGGAATGTACATGTTCTCTAGTAACTTGTGCTTTATAGTATTCAGACCTTTCTCCCACCAAGCTCGTTGGGCCACCTGGAAAAGCTTCTGGCTTCTATTCTGGGAACTGTTGGCTTAAATAGCAAGGGCTACTTTGCCACTTGGTTCTGATGAACAATAAGATGTACCTGGCTCAAGTACTTCACAGGCAGAATTCTAGTTGGGTGCTCAAAATGAAAGAGATTTCAGTTGTGGCCCATAGTATTCTTTAACAAAAACTTCAAGCATGCTTATATTTAAACCTTCTCTATACTTCTAGATAAGTGCTGCCCTGTGCTTTGGCCTGTGATATTCAGAATGTGTGAGCTTCCTGCCGAGAAGCTGTCTGTCATGGTCATGAATATGAAATATCCTCTATGCCAGTGGTTCTCAACCTGTGGGTCCCCAGATGTTTTTGGACTTCAGCTCCCAGAAGCCCTGAGCATTGACTATAGTGGCTGGGGCTTCTGGGAGCTGAAGTCCACAAACATCTGAGAACCGCTGCTCTATGCCATCCCTGCTAGCAGTGTGAAACTTGGGCTAAGTAATGTTGTAAATGAAAAAAAAAAAAGTACAGGAAAACTCCTTAAATATATTGTATTTGACTGTCAGAAATTTGTTTTAGAAAGTGACATTGACAGCAAGTTGTACAGATGTCTGAGTGATGCTTTGGGGCCCACAGTTTTTTCTTCATTTCTCATGTTCTTCATTTCTCATGTGGAACAGAGGCTTTGCATTCAGTCTTGAAATAACACCTCTGTTCACATAACTGGTTGTAGTTTTGTCTCCTCCTCATCTCTTGTTGAAGAAAGTTCTTACTAATTCTTTTAAGTAACACCTTTTTAGTTATGATACCAAGCACTATGATGATGGGTCTGCAGCCCTCTTACCTTTCTGAAGATCTAGTACCAATTCCACTTGAAAGTTTAGCTAGCAGGAATAGGGGGAGAGAGACAGAGAGAGAGAGGCTGCTGTCACTTTGCCCTACAGCATACTTAGCTGGTACTAAACTACTGCATAATACTATTGCTTGACTTGGCTTTGTGTAGCTGATAGAACAAAAGCAGGGCTGTGGTTCCGGAGAACTAAAACAAATGAAGCTTCTTTTGTAAAGAATCTGAACTCTGTGTGTGTGCGTGTGTGTGTGCGTGCATGCATGTGTATGTTTGTAATAACTGTGAAAAATAATAATAACTTAGGCTTGACTATAAGCCTCTGCAGTTTACAGGCAAGTATTTATTCATACAGTTTTGTACAAATGATCTAAGGAAGTGCTAAAGAGAGACATCTAATTTGGAAAGACTGATATTCACATGTGTGCTCTCTCTCTTTCTCTCACACACACACGCACAGAGCCCTATTATAAAAATATACCAAAGTGGTGTCGGAGTAGGTGATCTAACCTGTGCCAAGTATCTCAATTTTACAGTGACCATAAAGGTTCCCTTTCCTTTTTCTCTGACAGCAAAAATAGAATACTTTTATGAATGGTTAGATGATACATTTGGTTTCTGCACATTGGCACTAATCTACTCAAAAAGATACCTTAGAAAGTTACAATGCCCAATTTACCTGGAAAGTGGTGTAAGTGAGCAGCATTGCTATATTCTGGAGCAGTGCTTAAGCCAGGATGCGAAGGGAAACTGATGAGCCATTCTAAAGATTAAGGCAGGATGCTCTTTCTTTTGATCGTTTGTTAATGAGAAATAATTCAAAATGAGTAGTAATTCTAGAAACATTAAATTCTGTGCTGGTGAAATATGGTTCTTGTTTAATACAGTGAAGAAATAGTGTCTTCAACCTCCTATGGATGTTCAGTGAGAAGTGTAAGCAGCATTCTAAAGATATCATGTGCTAAATAAATAAATAAGTGAAGCAGCACTCTTCTAAATGAAGAGAGTCCTAAGTGATTTTTCTCCTTCCTACCCCTACTTATAGCCATTGTAGGCATTCTTGCTAAGTGGACCTAACGCAGTAGTAGTATATTTTATGCTAGCAAGCCTTGATAGAAAAGTGCTTGAAGTTCAGGGGGCATTTGTCTCCTTTCTCACAAATTCATTTAAGTACCAGTCTTGCCATAGCTTTAACTGGGGCAGACAACCATACAAATGACTTGAGATAAAATGAAAATAATGGACTGAGCTGGGTGCCGGGGGTGGTAGTTACACTGCATGCACATCAATAAGCATCGAGTGTTATTCTATGCTAATGTAAGCCTGATGGATCAGCTTTCGCTTTTAGCCTAGAGGACCATTAAGCACTGGAAGCTGGGTCAAACTGATATAGTAAGGCAGATGTACCCCAATGGTTGGCAACAGTAGTTAACAAGCAGTAATTCAGTGAGCAAGACTAATACTGCTTAAAATCTTTGTGATGAGGCTGGATCAGAGAGGAGATAATACGTTTTGCTTATTAGAGCTGTTTTGATTTTGCAAAGCATAATTAGCATGCAAAACAGAACAAACCATCAACCCAGTAATACTGGATGCTTCTGAATATTCTCATTATGTTTCCAAATATTGAATTGTTGAAGAAATTGTTTCCATAAAAATGTAAATAAATTGTTCTAGCAGAATAATGTATAATTGAGAGATCTCACATGCAATCTCAACTGAAGTAAATGCGATGTGTAGCTGCTAAGGTTATTTAATGACCTTGAGAGTGCAAAAGTATAATAGGAAAATGAAAGCTGCTATGGTATGAAGTCAACTTAAAAAAATAACAGTATCATGTAAGACTTGAGAAGGGAGTTCCAGGTATTGCATTTTCACCCTTGTGCATTGACAATTCATCTTTTTATTGTGTTTTAGGTACACTTGCTCATTAGGTGTAGCCACAGCCACAGCTGTATGGATTTTAGAGATACGTACATGGCCCTTGACTGAGAGCTGTTCGGATGCTCCAAAGCACATATGCAGATCCTTTATGAGTAAGCTTCCCCATTTATTCAAATGGAGTGGTTAGTTCCAAATGCCTTACCCTTTTGTGTGTACTGAACTGCTCTCTTGATGAAAATGAAGAAATCTTGCATGTGCACAGTTTTTGCAGTATACATAGGCTAGAATCCTGTTGGTGGCATGTGCCGACATAAGTATCCCTACATGGTCATAATTACCCTTGTGGAGGATGCATTTTGTAAGACATTTTGTAGGGCTTTTATCCTGATTGTGTTTTCACAGTCAGCATAACCCCTGAACAAATGCCTGCACTTCTTAAAGTGTTGCATAAGTACATCCTGTACTACACTTTAACTAGTGGTCCATTGGCTATTACACAACAGGAGTATACAGTCCTTCCTCCACATTCATGGGGCAGACTTTGACAAATTTGATTATTTGCAAGGCATGTGTGTGCCTTCCCTCCTTCTCCTCCCCTTTTGTTTTGTTGTGCATGGAAGAGGAAAGCAAACACCTAGACAAAAAGCAAGGAAATGGAGAGGGGGAAGGCATGCGCACACCTTCCTTGTCCCCTCTGGATCTCTCCTCCCATTCTCTTTCCTCTGGCCTCAGCACTGAGAACTCACACTGAGGCAAAAGGCAGAGGAAAGGGGAGAAAGCTCACGCGTGGTTTCCTTCTTCCCTCTGGAACCTCCCCCTCTGATTCCCTTGCCCTTGGCTCTGGCGCTGAGAACTCATACCAAGACAAAAGGCAAGGTAATGGATGGGAAGTCTTGTGCATGCCTTCCTTCTCCTCTCTGGAGGTCCTCCTCCCATTTTCCTGCCTTTGGCCTCAGTGTGCAAAAGGCAAGGGAATAGGAAGAAGGAGCCCTGGAAAGGAATGGGAAGAGGATCGTGAAAGGAGTTATTCATGGTTTTTCCACTTTTGCAATGATTCCACATCCCAAACATCTGTGAAAGTGGAACGGCCACTGTACACTGGTGTAATGTGAGTTGCACGATCTATTATGCGGTGGTGTGATTCAGTATATGAGTGGGGTAGTCCATCAGCAGTGTGACTACACTGATGTAACTTTATACTAGACAGTGTCTCTGTGGAATCTTGGCCACAGATAATCCAGCTACTCTATGACTATTTAAAAGTGTGTTTAATAATTACACAGTCCTATGAATTCTATCTTTAAGAAAGGAATGATAAGCATAACTGACATTATAATATCTAAGCATAATAGATATTGAATGAAAGATGGACGTTGTGTCTTCAAAGTAGCAGCTACTACAGTCCTAGCATTAAAAAAAAAATCTGTAAATGCAATGGTCGTATGAGCCACAGTAAAATCAATATGGACTCCAAATACTCTAAAAACTTTGCTACACATTTCTTTATTGGGGAATACGACAGTCACTCTATGCTTGCAGGATCTTGTGCCTTTAGTGAGAAGAAATCACAGCATACTTTTTAAAAATTCATTTAATTATTCTCAGATAAAAAGCAAGTTATAGGAAATAGACTCCAGTTCTGGTGGCTTTACCTTGCCTTTGACTTCCTCAAAGTAGATACCCTTTTCAGTGGATTAGTTAAATAAGAGACAATAATAAATAAAGTAAAAACAAATCTTTGAAAGGTAGTAATGTATTCTATCATGTTGTAACTGATAGTGCAAACAAATTCCATTTTGAAGTGATGGTTAAAAGAAAAGTTTGGACATCCTAGATGGTGATCCTAGAGAAACCCTAATTTTAATTCTATTCAAATTGACACACAATGGACTCCATGACCAATGCTTCTTGACCAACAAAGGGAAATCAAGTATGTTTCATGAGGTTTGGACTCTTTCAGCTGAATTCCAACTGTCACTCGATGGCGACAGCAACAGTCAATGCAAATGGGAAAATAGGTTTGAGTTAATTCATCCTATCTGGATTTAATCCTGGAAATAACATTTGATTCAGATCTTGTTTCCATCCTTGGGTCTTATGAAAACTCCATAATTGATTGTTACTGTCAGAAGATGTTCTTTTTTTGAATAGTAGTTAGAATCTGGGACAGGATGTAAGTATTTCTGTACCAGATGCTGACCATAGGTGAGCAGCTGTTGTTGGCCTTTGTGAGATGGGCACAAAGCCTGCTATGTCTGTAATTCAGCACCTATATTCCCTAAAGCTATTCATTCTGTTCTCAGCTAGGAGCATGTGAGTTTTGGTATAGCCTGGTGTTATGTCAATTATAAAGTGCCTCAGACTGCAAAAGGGCAAATGTTGCTGTTTCTATGTCCCTTGCTGCAGAATGGGTATTTGAGCAGAAATTTAGAATATTAGCTGGCAGGAGTAGCATACATGTCTATTCTACCCAGGATGAAAAGGTCAGATTGGTAAGGTTCTGCTCAAACTCAGACCAAGTGTTGTTATGGGCAATAAATCAAAAGAAGCAAGATTTTTAAACAATAGCTGGTGATGTGGTCTTCTGCACATGCGTGCAGGATTTTTAACCTGCCTTTCTGTTGCATTTCCCATTTCTGTTGCTCCAGAAAAGAAATAGACCAGAGTTGGCATTCCATCAGGTGTGAGGGGCAGTCACCAGGAGGGAAAAACTGGCATCTGTCTGTGAGGAGATGCTTTCAAATTTTAAAGTTTAAATTGTGCTTTCAAATCCAACATTTAAATAAATGCAAAAGCCTCTTTGAAGACTATCCAATTGTGTGATTCTCACTGAAGAACTTAAATGTGTTAGAAAAATCCTAGAAATATTGTAGTTATTTCTCTTAGTTAGAAGTGGCTGACACACTGAAAAACAAAATACTAAAGCAGGTCAACCCAAATGAAACTCAGTCCAGAAATAGCAGCAAAAAGATAGAAGCAAGGACCACAATTCCAATTTAATGGTAGTGGAGTGAAAGCAACCACTAATGCAATTGTACTGAATTCCACATTTGCACAGGAAGTAACACAAGTGCTTTGCACAGTCACTTGTACAATAAAACCTGTATATACCACCCTTGCACTAAATTTGAACCTGCACAACCAGTAGTGCAACAGCCTTGTGCTAGCACATTGGCTTAAATGATGGCCTATGGAATTAGCAGAAGGTCATAGGATCTGAGAGAGGTCTGCAAAATTAAAGCAATATGTTGTTGTTGTTGTGTGTCTTGAAGTTGTTTCTGTTTTTTTTCTTCAAGAAGGGGAAAAAAGAGGACCCAAATAATTATTGCCCGGTCAACCTGACATCAATACCCAGAAAGATCCTGGAGCAGATCGTTAAGCAGTCAGTTTCTAAACACTTAGAAAGCAGCGTGGTAATCACGAGAAGTCAACATGGATTTCTCAAAAATAAGTCATGCCAGACTAATCTTATCTCTTTTTATGATAGAGTTACTAGCTTGATAGATGAAGGGAATGCTGTGGATGTAGCATATCTCGATTTCAGTAAAGCCTTTGACAAAGTTCCCCATGACATTCTTGCAAAGAAGCTAGTAAAATGTGGGCTGGACAGGGCTACTGTTAATTGGATTTGTAATTGGTTGACCGACCGAACCCAAAGAGTGAACACGAATGGCTGCTTTTCATCCTGGAGAGAAGTGACTAGCGGGGTGCCACAGGGTTCTGTCCTGGGCCCAGTGCTGTTCAATATTTTTATCAATGACTTGGATGAAGGAGTAGAGGGCATGCTCATCAAATTTGCAGATGACACCAAATTGGGAGGAGTTGCTAATACACCAGAGGACAGGATCAAAATTCAAAATGACCTGGATAGAGTGGAAAGCTGGGCCAAGGCTAACAAAATGAAATTCAACAGAGAGAAGTGTAAGATCCTACAAACAGAATACAGAAATATAGGATGGGGGACACGTGGCTGGATAGCAGTATGTGTGAAAGGGATCTAGGAGTCTTCATAGACCACAAGCTGAACATGAGTTGGCAGTGTGATGCGGCAACCAAGAAAACCAATGCAATTCTCAGCTGCATCAATAGGAGTATGGTGTCTAGATCAAGGGAGGTACTGGTACCACTCCACTCTGTTTTGGTTAGACCTCATCTTGAATACTGTGTCCAGTTCTGGGCACCCTAATTCAAGAAGGACATGGTTAAGCTGGAGCAAGTCCAGAGGAGGGCGACCAAAATGGTGAGAGGCCTGGAAGCCATGCCCTATGAGGATAGACTTAGGGAGCTGGGTATGTTTAGTCTGCAGAACAGAAGGTTAAGAGGGGACATGATAGCCATGTTTAAATATTTGAAGGGATGCCATGTAGAGGGAGGAGAGGGCTTGTTTTCTGCTGCTCCAGAGACCAGGACAAGGAGCAATGGATTCAAACTGCAGGAAAGGAGATTCCACCTGAACCTCAGGAAGAACTTCCTGATGATCAGGGCTGTCCGGCAGTGGAATCTGCTGCCTCGGAGTGTAATGGAGTCTCCTTCCTTGGAGGTTTTTAAGCAGAGGCTAGATAGCCATCTGTTGGGAGTGCTTTGAGGGTGTTTCTGCATGGCAGGGGGTTGGACTGGATGGCCTGTGTGGTCTCTTCCAACTCTACATTTCTATGATTCTATGATTCTATGACTTACACAACACTAAGGTTAACATATCACGGGGTTTGCTGGGAGCTGAGAGTATGTGACATACCCAAAGTCATGGCTGAACAAGGAATCGAGTCCTGGTCTCCAGGGGCATAATCCAATGCTCAAACCACTAGATGATGCCAGCTCAAAACCAATCTACTTGATGCCAAAGTGACAAAAATATAGTACCAGGCAGGCATTTCTTGGGATGATATTCCATGACAGAGAAGCTGCCACAGTAAAGTCTCAATCTCAGGTCATCACCTGCTTAATCTTTCAAGGAACCACAGCTAGAGAAAGGTCTCAGATGATATTCTTTTCAAGTCATTTCGTTTCTATGGCAGAAGATATAGTTATTTTCAGAGAGATAGTTTATGCTTTTATTTTCAATAGAAGGAAACATTATAAACCAATTTGAACACTGCTGACTACATTTAGCCTGAACAAATGTTCCTAATATAGTATAGTAAACAAAAAAGCTTAAGGCAATTTAGACAATAAGAATTTAAATAGAGTTTCAATCCCACTCCCCAAAACAAAAGAAAACAAAAACCAGAATGAAATTTGTTGATAAATTAAAAACTCATAAAAATTATGTGAAATAAAAATGTTTTCAATGCCTTCTCAAAAATTTTCAGAAATACAGAGGAGAAACTAATCCTTGAATGTCAACAGAAAATGCACTGGGCAACTGACAGTCTTTTGATCTGGGAGATGGAGAATATCAATGGTTTACACATCCCTTGAATGAAATCTAGTGCCAATATACCTAAAGTTAATGTTTCATGTTTGCAACCATCATCTTGAGACTTTGGTTTTACTATAGATCCTGTGGCGTCAAGACCTAGGCAAGGTAATTTTGGGACTTTTCTGTATCTCTCTCTGTGCCTGATCAAGTCTTCTGAAGGACCTGAAAGCTCACCTTTTTAGTTATCTTTTATTAGCCCAGTAAAGGTATTCGCAAAGCTGGCTTTGGATTCCTGGAGAGGTAATTTCCATTACTGGTGTGCTACTGCAACAAACAAAAAACAAAAACAAAACCTCTTTTCTCATCAACTTGAACCTCTTTTGGTCTTGAGGCATATAAAAAGTCCCCAGAAGATCACGGCAACTTATGGGCAGGTTTATACAGGAGGATGTGGTTTTCTAAAATGTTGGAAAAACTGGCACTTTGAATTACACCGAGTGGTGTACCAAGACTCAACAGTGCCCAGGGCAAGGGGGTGGGGAGAGCAGTGGTAGCGGGGTGAGTGGCAGTGGGTGGGAGAGGGGGAGTGGCGGTGGATGGGGAGGGGCAAGTAGCGATGGGTAGGGATAGGGCGAGTGGCAGCAGGTGGTGAGGGGTGAGTGGTGGTGAGGGGTGAGGGGTGAGTGGCGGTGGGGGAGGCCAGGCAGAAGGTTCCTCTTTTTTGCATCCCCCAACACAGTTGCCCCATGCTAGATCTGCCCCTGATTACACCAGGAAACAATTTAAGAGCCAATGTAAGTCTTTCAGCACACTTAAAATAAGTGGAAAATAGGATGCAATTCCAGTTAGCATTTTAGTTTTAGGCAGATTCTGGTCATCTTTTCTCTGGATGGTATGAAATGAGGCAACACAAACTATCAGAGAGAGAAACTCAGTTACAGTGCGGACATGGCATGGAATTCTTTTGGAAATCCAATGAGCAGAAAATGGCCTACTGCTTTGTTTCAGTTACCAGTCAAACCTTTTAGCTGCTTGGGCTTAGTGCAGTAGATGCAGAAGTCCATTTTAGCAGTCTAGAACTCAACATACTTGCAGAGCTAGACAGTGCTGTGTTTGATCAATAGTTAACGTATGAACTCTTTGAAAAGGAATGTCTGTATTTCATTTTCATTTCCAAAATATCAGTTTTAAAACTCTGTTTGGAAGATCAAAGGATCATAGTTATTATTTCTATTCATTGAGAATAGATGAATAGGAGGACCTGATTCAGGGAAATACATACTCTGACTCATTATTTGTGTTCAAAATAAGAACTTAATAAAGAAAAATGCTGTTTAGGCTTTTGCATTATGGCTTAAAAGGGGGAAAATACTTCCTATTAGTATGTTTAAGGGGTTTCAAATGCATTCTGGCCTTAGGGTAGCTCTGTACTTTTGCAGTTCTTGAGCAGATGTTGTAATTTAACATTACACCTACAAAGCAAATTATAGTTTTTTTTCAGCTGTTTATACTAAGTGCTTTTAAATGAAGAGACTGTGAAATTCTAAAAGTATCTTGTTGTATAACTGAAGTAGGGATGTTTATAAATCATTGTAGGTCAAGAATCTTGCAAATGCAAATGATCTGCAACTTATCCAATAGGTGGTCTTTATGCAGCTTTTCATATGATAATATCATTTGAAGAGACCTACATTAGGAGGTGGTCATGTTAATAATGTGTATTTGCAATAGATTTGCTTCTCTCTTAATTTTCAGTGGTAGAGCAATTTCACCTTTTAAGCCCCTATACATAAAACCTCTATTATAATAAAATAGGGGAGATTAACAATAATTGATTTTACAAATATTTTTTGAAGATCTAGAGCTTCCAATAACATAAGAATATTAGTGATGACCTAGCTTTGCACCTAAATTAAATAATCATGTCTATATTGTTTAATTATATGATCTCCTTAAACCAGACATTCATTTTTTATAAAATGAAAGTTACATTGTGGGCAGTGCAATGTACTTCTTTTTCCTTGGAAGTAGATATCAAACTGAACAAACGGATTAAGCCTTTGGTGGTCTAGGAGGCGATACAGAAATGCTTTAAAGAAATAATTTGGCAATTTCAGCTAAAATGCAACCCGATAGTCTATTACACAATATCATAATATCATAGAGTTGGAAGAGACCACAGGGGCCATCCAGTCCAACCCTCTGCCATGAAGGAACCCACATCAAAGCACTCCCAAAAGATGGCCATCCAGCCTCTGCTTAAAAACCTCTAAAGATGGAGACTCCATCACATTCCCAGGCAGAGGAATAACAAAGAAAAGAACATTTTCAGCTGTAGGACACTTGGCCACTGGTATTACATGTGCGTCACCATACTGGAGAAACACATTGGAAATGCATATTAGAGGACATCCCCGCATATGTTTCATGCCCTTTGTAATTCAGAATTGCTTGATACCTGTTTTTATTCAAATCTTTAGAGCATTTTTTCCCAGTGAACATGTGATATGTTTTGAAAAAAAATCCTGTCCAACTCTATCCCCTAAGAATCTGACTGAGAAACCAGCTGGAGTAATATTATATTCTTACCAGTGATGGACAAGCAGTCATGTCCTTCCTGTAACAATGCTTTGTGCCATTTGAGTGGTAAAGCTGAGTACTCAGAACTCCACAAAGGGATTCTCTGAGCACTGAACTTACTGCACAGGGGATGCAACACTAGCCCTCCTCTGCCTTCTATGAACTGCCTGCTCACCTTTTGGGGGAAAGGAGAGTATGTAGTAAGTAAGAGGAGGCTCTAGCAATGATGGAAAACCCTCTTCACTATTTGCATTATGAGACGCTGAAAATGTCACTGTCCATGGCAGCACATGGATGCGCCTCTGCTGTCATTGCTGGAGCATTTCCTTGCTCCCTCCTCTGCCTCCCAAAAGGTGAGTTTTTTTGTTATTGTTACTGTGGAAGTCGGACGAGATATTAAGGAGGGAGGGCTGGGTGGAAGGTAGCAGAGATATGGCAGAATCAAGACAGAGGGGCCTCTGGGCTGTGGAATATGCCTGTCTTAATTTGGCTTGTAGCAGTCTGGACAGGCATACTTGCATACTTTAGCACCCTTGCACTGAGCTAACCCCATCCTCTTATCTTTTGTATACTCTATATATGTGTCACTGAATTCGTTTGGGTTTAATTCCAAATTAGTAAATGCTCCTGGAAAACTAGCACTTGTTCTAGACCTGCCTTCATCTGTCAGTATCATGTAGGCAGTAACGTTACTTTTGCATAAAAATGCGTAGTGTATGCAACTCTTGAATGCTCTCTGGTAGTTGCTGAAACTTGGGGTGGTTGAAAGCAATTGTGGCACAGTGTTGGGCCAACTAGTGTTTTTCCAGCAGCTTTTACTGTGGTAAAAACATAAAAGCAGTAAGTGGAGTTACAATAATCAAGTTGGCATGTGCTATGGAGATGCAGTCCATTATGATCAATGACTTGGGTCCACTGCCTTCTCCTTGGTACCTGGAGATGGATATTTTTTTATTTCTTCCAACTCTGTGATTCTGCCTGCTTTGTGAATGTCTGTCAGCCAATACCAGTACCATAAAGGGTGAAGCAGCTGTAGGAGCCACTGTAGTGTTTGCTTTGGATGTAAGAAGCTCAGGTTTGAATCCCTGAGTAGTCACTGAATTCACTAGTTGGTTTGGATCTCATTTGTGAGATCTTGCACAGAAATACTGAGTGATTGCAAGCTCCAGTTAAGTTGTAGTTTAAAAAGAGCCGGTGAAATCAATGTGGCTTAACTGATCTCAATGAGTTTGTTTCAAAGGGTTAGTGTCAATCAGATCCAATTTATTATACTTTAGGAGTAATGATGAAAATATAACCATGCAAATGCTACATAAATGAAGCTAATATATAGATGTAGTTATAGATGAAGAATCCGGTTCCATCCTTCCCATTTCATGTTTAATTTATGTGTTTATCCAACTATTTGTGAAGCATGTTTTACGATTCATATAACCAAAGATTTTAGTATTGTTTTGCTTTATTTCTGTTCATTTGCTCTTTGTTTCTGTAGTTCTTCCTTATTGTATTACTATAGTAATGGATGGAGAATTGAAATGTGATGTTTGATACATGCTGCTATTGAACTCAAGTCTCCCATTTCACTGCATAGCTTTTCTTATTTTGACAGTCAGAGTGCTACTTGACTCTAGTCAAATGGGCCTCTGTTATGAGATTCTCTATGGCAGAAAACTACTTTACCTTGGCTTGCAAATACATTAAAGCCCTGGAAATCTGCACTTTGTTTTAGCATCCTTTCTGTGCATCATTTCCAATAATCTGTGGACTTTCACACATAGAACAGAAATAAAACAGTATACAGTTAATCAACAGTGGCATAATAAAATGCAGTAGAGATAGAAACCATTGTGCCAGAAAAATTCACAGTGTGTTGTTGAACAGGTGTGTAAGTTAAGCCATATCACTTGTTTACTTCATTTAGAACAATATCTTGTTATTCCAATGATGGGTCTTCAAAAAAAAAAAAAAAGATGTAGAAATACATAGCTTATAAGTTGCACAGTACCAACAGTTGGAACATCCAAAGAGCCATAATTTTATAATGTCAACAGTAGTGATCAGACATTCCTGTATTTTATATTGGTGATGGTCTGATCTGGAAATAGGCTGATGCTTTCATTAGCCATTTGGCTGTTAACATCTTGAATGTGTGATTACTTGGAACTAAGTGCAATGAATTTCAGGGGAATTTTACTTCCCTGAAGTAAATTTTACTTTATTTACTAAGTTAGTGGGGTTAGGATTTCACTTACTGCAGGGGTGGGTGGTGGATCTGTGCTGTAGAAGCAACAAATTTATTCTTGATTTTACCAGCGCTCTTTCTTCAGCTGCTCTGAGTTGAATGGGAGGTCTCTTGGTGTTAGACCCTACTGCTTCCGAGGTGCTCCACCGAGACATTCCTGTGTAAGTTGAAGCAACTGTTGGAGGAATGGCAATAAAATGAAGAGCAGGATTGTTGCCCCATAGCAGTGGGTGTAATGGCTGCCTTGACAGTGTCTCTTGTCGTTTAGAAATGTTTGAAAGATGAACTTTATGGGTTTTTTTTTAATTTTTAAGAGTAAATTCCTGTCCAGAAGCTCTTTCATGACTGTTTAGCTTAAACAGAAGTTGTTCTGTCCCAATTAATCTGTCAGTCTCCCTCGTTCCCCATCTTCCTCTTTTCTTTTCATTTATGCCTGCTCAGAAGAATGTCCTTTCTAGTCATAGAGCTCTCCAGATAACATTGTTATGAGATAAAATTGTACCAGCAAATGGGGAAGTCTTTGCTCTTCTGCAAAATTGCATTTATTGAACTGAATTAGTAGAGTTCAAGGCCTGATATGTTTTTCCCAGGCCAGACTTCCTGCTTTACCTCTGAGCAGAAGTTGGAGTTTGTTTTACAAGACACGAAAAAGCTTTTAAACTAATGTGTTCAAGAGAAATCGGCAGCAAATGTGGGGACACCTGCTGTTAAGAAAAGTGCTTGCACATTCAGCACACTTAGGTCCCCAATAGAGGGAACTGCTGAGTAAAATGATGACCACTATTGTTCAGATCCTATAGGTGGCAGCAGTTACTACAATTTAAGAACATAACAATGAAATGATTTGTGGGTATGAGAATAAAACTGTCATGAGTTAAACTAATGGGATCTTTATTCTGTAAAGTGTTCTTCTTTGAAATATGATACCTGAGAAAAATACCATTAGTTTTTCTGGTTTCCCTTTTAAGATTTAAGTAGCTTATCTTTCTTTTAAGTTCTATTTATACTTTCAATCTTGTCCCCAGCCATGTTTCAAAAGAGCCATAATTTTATGGTGTCACATTATGAAGTACCTGTCTTTAAGTAACCTAAGAGAAAAGACCCTCTGACATGCTATTTTAAAATCATATAATAGTCTGTCGTTAGTTCTGAATGCAGCTACCTGTGTTGCAAAATATTGAATAAGTTTTAGCCTAGTGCTTGAGTTGCCACGTTCAAAGCACTCTCCAGCTGCATTTTGAAAAGCCAGTCTAGATCTAGTCGCTACTGTTCCATAAGAAACGCTGAGAATTGCCTTGTTCTTTAAAATGTCTCGCTTTAAAAATGTCATTCTTCGTTGCAAAGAAGTCTGCAGACTTAACCCACTGTGTTTACTGAATCACTAATCTCTAGGGAGATCAGGGTAACTTTCTTACTTCCATGGATCCATGTGGGAAGCTACGACTTTCTAATATATGTGACACTTAAGCAGCTAGTTTGCTGACTAAACAAAAGTGCATTGAGCTAGTCAGGCTTAGAGCAAACTTGCTGAAATCAACAGGACTTAATAACTGAATAATTAAGTGCCATTCATTTCAAGGGATCTGCTCTATGACTAAATTCGGACACATCTTTATCTGTAAAATTACTTTTAAACTGATGTACATCAAAAGCAAAGTTCTACCTTTCTTCCCCCCTTTATTTCTTTTCTTTTCTTTTACTTGTTGTTATTGTTGTTGTTGTTAGAAGGTCCATTCAAACAGACTGGAAAAGCTAGAAAGCTCCTGGTTTTGTTCCTGTCCTTTCTGATTTTTTTTTTTTTTTTTTTTTTTTAGATCTACATGACATTTTCTTTATTTCAAGTATTCCCATGGAACTCCTAGCAGTTACAAATACTTTTTATTCCCATTCTCCAGGCCAGTTTAAATTAAACCAGTATTTCCCAAAATGAAATGTGGCTCCCCATGGGAATGTTTACTGTTATCCTGGATACAGCCAAGATGGCCACTGCCAAGAAACCTAGCACCTGTTCCCAGGACAGCAGATTCAACAGAAATCAAGGGGTTTATCACACCAGCCTGTTGTCTCGAACCAATTGTGTTGTTTAAGCAAACAGAAATATACTGGGATGCATGGAAACAACCACTTCCACACCTTCTCTGCAATTATACTATGGTGCCACTTTGGTAATGCATGTTCCCACAATCTGCACTGCCACGCTGACCCTGCTTTCCTACTTGTGTCCATGCTACGTAGCACATGCATGCTGTTTATTTTTTTTGCTTTTTTTCCCTGCAATTGTATAATTCAATTCCCTGACATATACCTCTTTTTTTGGTGACTGCCATGGCAGCACAATTGTGCGATTACAGCAAAACAAATAATAATAATAAAGAAATACATACTGGGGAAAAGAGTAAAAGCAACGTTGTCCCTGTGCACCATGCCCGAACACTGAAAGTGGAATGAATTGACTTGGCTTAGGGATAAGGATAGGGAGAAGAGGAAAACCACACCCACTCACACCACAAGACTGCCAGAATATTGGAACTGCAGCGGAACAAAATGATTGCACCAAGAAGCAATATAGAAGCAGCACTGGAGCCATTAATGGGTTCTTCCTGTCGATGAAAAGATGTGATCCAATAACAATGGAAATGCAGGTAACAATGGGAGAGCCACTATTTTGTGAGATAAGGAAAGATCAAACACAGAACTAAGCCAGTGCAGTCATGCAACAAATCTATTGTGTGATGAAGTCTCAAGGGAGGGAAAGAGAAATGCTAGCAACAAAAGAAAATGGTCCCAGTGCTTAACTAGTGCAATATGGCTAAAGCATTTTAGCACTTTAACTATAACTGCTGAATGTAATTAAAAAGAGCTTAATGGAAACTGGGGAAAGTTAATTTCTGAAACATTACCTGAATCTAGCTGTGACAGGTGATCAATGGGAGGGAGAGGAAGAAGAACACAAAGGAGTGTGGACTGAAGCCATGGATATTTCAGAAAAAAAATCTGGATGCAAAACTGTGAATATGCAGGAAAAGTCAAAACAAAAAGAATGAGAAAGTCACAATACTTCTTGGGATTTTTTCCCTAAGTGGATAAGCCCTCGGTTCCATACCACATCACTGAGAACTTGAAGGACTTACTGCCAGTATGGAGTGGGAAAGACATTGGGTTTTCCAGGAAAAGCTTATATTTGTGACTTGCATGCAGAAAGCAAAAGATTGGATATATCTTCCTGTATACCTTGAGATTCCATGCATATGCCAATATGTGAAATGGCTATTTCTAATGTGTGATTTCTCTCTATTGTATTGAGATATTGTATATTATGTCTAGACTGAAGCAAATGTATAGGTAATCTTAAAAAGAAAATGTGAGAAGGTAGGTCCAACTGGTATTTTACATCTTGGAGCAGTTTTTTTTTTTTAACAAATTGCAAAGATCTTTGGACCTTGGAAAAGTGCTTTTTAAACTGCAGGTCCTAGAATACCCCACTCAACTTAGTCAACTCCCTATTTTGGGAATTGTAGTTCAGAAAGCAACCTTTTCAGGCTCTGCAGAGTATTAGAGAGTTGGGTGTGGAGAGGTGATACATTATTTCCATTTTTTCAGGGCAAACAAATAGGAATTGCATACACTGAATTAGATTAAAAATAGACTGTAGTGTTATTGCTTGAAGTTACAAAATCCCTATTTGTTTTCTTGGAAATATACACCATGAGAAGCAAGTCAGTTTTCTTCATCTCAGACATCACAGAATACTTTAAGATAGACAACATGAAAACAAATGGTATTGTTTTGGAAGCAGAATTGGTTCTACCACCCTTTGATTGGAATGAGATCATCTGTCCCTCTAAGTGTCCTCCCTTCTCCTTCTCAGTTAGTGCAGAAACTGAATGGTATGTTGCAGTAGCTCTTTAATATTATGATACTCAGTGGCCACATTCTGACTGAATTAGTAATATGGCATTATTTGGGGGTTGCTGTAGTAACAAATGATTCATACATTATCCTTAGTGGGCTGCTTCTCATGGAAGTAGTGAAGGAAGAGTAAAAATCTTATGCACAGCGTTTGTATGAGCTTCTGTATAAAAGTACAGAACCACCCTTGGCACTTGGAGAAATGCATCAGTAATGAAGGACAAAACAGTACTAGTTCTTCCTTCCCTGGATAGTCATCTGTTCTCCAGTTCCTCTGGCATCCGATTGTTTGTTAATACCTGGTGGCTTTTTGATGTCATGCGACCCCTGGATTCCTAGTGCAACTTGTTTTGATTCCTGGAAGATGCTTGTCCTGTACACAAAGGACAGTATATTTACCCAATGCCCACTTACTGGAGCAGGTGTGTCAGTATTGCCAAAAGGTGGGCAAACTCTGTTTGTTGAGGACTACATTCTCTTGGCATTAATCTGTTGGGAGCTGCATTCTCAGGGTATATAAGCCTGAACTTAATTGTCAATGAGGCTGGGCCAAGAGCTAAAAGCGGTGAGTCTGCTCATGTACTGTTTCTTCATGCATTCTTTTCTTCCTGTTCTACGTCACCCACCAAGATGCTGAAGAAGGAGCAAGCTTGTAGAAGCTTGCTGAGGGCTTTTAAAATCAGTTCAAGGGCAGCATAGGATCAGGGCCATTTCCGCACTAGCCTGTTATAGTGCTATTGTAACAGGCTAGTGCGGAAATGGCCCAGGCCAAAGTCCAGAGGTTGCCCACGCCTGGTTAAAGTTAACATTCTTTTTGTTTTGGACTTGGAGGCTATTGTTAAGCCCTAATACTTCCCAAACTGACTGTAACCTGCCACCCAGATCCATTAGCTCAGTTAATAACAAAGAAGGGCAAACATGGGATCATTGGATCCAGTTAGACTTGAAAAGTTAAACAGAAATAAGTGGTTTCTGTATATTTCAGTGAGCCTCTCATAAAACTTCTTTGCTCTCATCTCTTCACCCCCAAATATTCCTCTGGGCAATGTCTGAGAATGCTAACTGTATGTTACAAACAACTGTTTGTAAGCTGTAAAGTTCATTCATGTGAACATTCACAGAGATAAGGCCTGTTCGTTACTTCTCAATCTGCCTCTGTTCATAACTGAAAAAGAGCGACATCCTCTTTTTACAATACAGTATCCTTTTTTGAATGCGGAGACTGAGATATCCTGACATAGCGTCGTTTAACATGATTCTCCTGGTGTGAAAAAAAAGATTTGTGTGTAAAATGTGGGGACAAGGAAAAAAGGGGGAGGGATTTCAACTGAAGGACTGAGCATACTTTCTGTTTGTTCATGTGAAAACAGTCCAAGAATAGCAACTGAATTATCAGTATGCTGGAATGGCATTTCCCTTTATGAAAGCAACATGATTGGTGGTAATTCCTAAGTAATATTTTGGAATTTTGAGGCTTGAAGCCACCTATAAATCCACGTATTGGCTACCCAAGATTTATTGCTCCCATCTGACACACCATTCCATGAGCCTGAAATGTAACAAAACACAGTAGACAGCTACTGAGTGTGGGCAGTAGTTTAAGGGCCTTTCCGCACTACATTGTTATAGCGCTATTATTCTACTTTCAACATCCTGTGGAATTCTGGGGTTTGTAGTTTACTTGAGGCCAAAGAGCTCTCTGGCTGAGAATTCTAAATGCCCCTCTCTAAACTGCAAACCTCAGGATTCCATAGGATGTTGTAAGTAGAATAATAGCACTATAACAGTGTAGTTCAGAAAGACCCTAAGCCTCTAAGCCAGAACGTTACTTTGTACTCGCCAGCAAGTATGTGGTTTCAGCGACTCCATTTGATCCTAGACTTTTCTGAAAATATTTTGCTTTCTGCCTTGGAGATTTCCGTTAACCTCTTCTAGTTGTGCTGGATTGCTCAGTACATCATTGCGCCTTGCTTCGAGCATAGGCTGTTACCACTTATTTGCTAATTTTACCTTTCACTGTTGTACATCTCCTTTCTTATGATCACTTTCCTCCATCTTACTTAATCTCTAGTGTGTTCTCCTATTCCAAATGGGTACATGATCACTTGTGGTGGGTGGGAAGGACAGCTGAATGATGATACCATATCTCCCAAGCTCACAAAGTTTTAGAATTCCTTCCCTCCTTCCTTTTCTTTCTTTCTTTCTTTCTTTCTTTCTTTCTTTCTTTCTTTCTTTCTTTCTTTCTGCCTCCTCTGTTCCTTTTCATGTCTGTTAAACCTACATCTAACAATTCCAGTTTCATCTTGTTGACTTTATAACTCTAGGTCTCCACATAGGAATGAATCAAATTCCACCTAGGAGTTTGGTATTTCTTTTGGTATTTCTCTTAAAAGCTCTACAGGTGGCTCACATGGCTGCATCTGATGCATTGATGGGTTCATTCAGTAAAATTTTGCCCTGCTTTGATAGTTTTATTAATCACCCTTCTGAATTTTTCTTCATTTATGGTTTTTTTGAGATACATAGTTTTACAGAATAAATCTCATAAATTCCCATATAATGTTTTTTGAACATTTGTTGTTATACCATCATCTCTCTCTCTCAATAAACAGAACCATTTTGACATTTTCTTTCTGAGTGGCCGTACATTTCAAAAATCTCTCTGTGGTATTGCCTTTTCGAAAATCTAGTTTCCTTACAAAATACAACTCTTTTTCAACTTGATCCATTATGGAAAGATCAGACTTTCCATGAACTAACCAACTTTCTTTCTTTCTTTCTTTCTTTCTTTCTTTCTTTCTTTCTTTCTTTCTTTCTTTCTTTCTTTTTGGATTAAGATTTTTATGCTGCTCTTTAAAAATGCTACAGTTCATTGATTAGCCCATTCATATTTTTCATTAATTGTCTACCTTTATGTGAAGCCAAATCAATAAAAGGACCCTTCAGTGCCACTTTTACTGCATTCCAAAATAGTTTCTTTATTAATAGTCTTCCTGAACATAAAAGGGTTTAATAGTGGAGTTCTTATGGGTAGTGGACAGATTGCCTTTTAAACCTGGCTTTTAATGTTCTTTTTATTGTTCCATTTCTGTGTGATTTTTGAACTTTTTATACACTGCCTTGGTGGGTTTTAGAAGGATGGTATAGAAATGTGTTAAATAAAATGGTAAACAGATTATTTTTGTGTGTTAACACATGGAGCGGCACACTGATACTCAGCTGTAATGTGTTTTTTTATGCATTGAACCAAAACAAAATGTTGTAACATATTATATTCACCTTGGATTATTTTCAGCATGTTAGGATTTACAGCATCAGCCCTTGACTATATCAGTCTGGCTTTGCACTGAGTCTTGAAACTGAGACTACAATATTTGTCCTGATGGACAGTCTTCAGTTACAAATAGACACATGTAATGAAGCAATCCTTATATTTCTGGACCTCTCACCAGAGAAAAGCCATATATTTTAGTGGGTGCCTGGCAGGCATATGTGGTACCTGGCAGGGTTACAACGCTTGTCTCTGAAATGGATTGAATTATTCTGCGGGAATGCTGACATATTGAAAAACCGCTTCCGTGGCTTGTGGCATCCTAGGGAGAGCTGCCTTATTTCTGCTACTATTTAATATCTGTAAAAAGCTGCCGTGTGGGTCTGTGTAGGTTTGGAGTATAGTATCATCGATATACTGATAACAACTATGGCTCTTCCCCCCTCCCCCCAAGCTGGCGGTGGTAGCCTCAGACTTAAATTGATATTTAGTTGCCATGGTCAATTGGATAGAAACCGATACGGCTCTTCTAGACAACAAGGAAGTGGTGATGGTGATTGGAAATGATCACTACACCTGCCTGGGAAAAGCAGGTGGGGCCAATATTGTCCATTGTGACCACTGGTGTGTCAGTTTGTCTGCAAGACAGATTCACCAGCAGTATGCTGCTCAATTTAATGCTATTTTTAGAGTTTCAAGCTGGAGCCAAATATTGGCTCAAAATCAATGCACAGTTGCATAGGGTTACATCTCATTACTTTTAAAATGACTTGAGCATGTATAGCTGCGCTCATGGCTGAGGGCTTTGTGAAACATTTCCTCAATGTTTTAGGTAGGTTCAAGGTCTGTGTGAGTACAAATTTGCAGGCAATTAATGAGGTTTAAATTAAATGTAACATAGTAGTTTCACAACCAGAGTCTTCTACAGTTAAAAAAAAAAAAAGCTAAGATGGGCTTTAGAAGCTCCAAAACCAGATGGGGACTGCTTGGGGAAAGTCCTTTTCTTTTCTTTTCTTCTCTTCTCTTCTCTTCTCTTCTCTTCTCTTCTCTTCTCTTCTCACTTCTCCTCATTTCTTTTTCCCAGTTAAAATTAGACCCAAAAGAAAAAAAATTGCAAGGTACCATAGAGGAACAGATACTAACTAGCTTTGGAGGGAATGGGGAAGATGTTATATCCAGTCTCTGCAGCCTGCATTGGGGACTTCAAAGCTGCTATTGCCATCACCTTCACCATCACTAGCAATTGGAGGAAGTCCTGACTGAGGATCTGTTTTCATCGCCTCTACTCATTCATTGAATGTATGGTCATCTATCCCTATCCCATTTCCTTATCCCTCTCTAAGACAAACAATAATCATGAAAACTAAGCAGGGAAAGAAAACACATTAGCAGTAGTGCTGCTGCTGTCTTTGCCTCTCAGTGGATAGAGTATCAGGTACGCACCCACCATAGAAAAGGAAAGGACAGTCTCTGTGTCCTAGTCTCTGGAGCAGCAGAAAACAGGCTTGGTCCATCTTCCATATGACATTCCTTCAAATATTTAAACATAGCTATCATGTCCCCTGGTAACCTTCTCTTCTCCAGGCTAAACATACCCAGCTCCCTAAGCACTCCTCATAGGGTGTGGTTTCCAGACCCATTTTGGTCACCCTCCTCTGGACACGTTCCAGGTTGTCAATACCTTTCCTGAACTGTGGTGCCCAGAACTGCGCACAGTATTCCAAGTGGGGTCTGACCAAAGCAGACTAGAGTGGTACTATTACTTCCCTTGAAGTAAATATTATACTCCTATACAGAATTGCATTGGCTTTTTTATCTGGCACATCACACTGCTGACTCAGTTCAGCTTGTGGTCTTCTAAAGCTCCTAGATCCCTTTCACATGTCCTGTGGTCAAGTCAGATCTGTCTGTTTCATTTTTTTTTCTGCACAGCCTTACACTTCTCCCTGCTGAAATTCATTCTGTTAGTTTTGGCCCAGCTCTGTAATCTGTTAAGGTCATTTTGAATTCTGATCCTGTCCTCTGGGGTGTTAGCTACCCCTCGTAATTTGGTGTCATCTGCAAACTTGATATGAAGGCCAGTGATCCCCAAGACTAGAGTTATTTCTTCTTAAGAACCTTCTGTCATATCTAACAAAAATATATTCCAGACGTTATAATTTCATAGACAACTTTTGTTTTTATGAAGTATGATAGGATTTATTCTATCAGACCTCAGATATTTTGATGTATGACAGGTGCTTCTTCCATAATTTGATACTTAACTTATATGATGATATAAATATTTTGGATCTGTTCCTGATGAATTACAAAAATGCTGTATTAGAGAAAATAAAGAATTGAATTGCATTTGGAAATTGCAAACAAAGGGTATTTGAATGATCAGAATAACTGGCTGCCTAACTTAAATGAGATTAAACCGATGAAATCTGTTATGTCTAGCCTGAGGGAAGCAGTGAGGCTATACGATTGAGTTCTACAAATACATCAAAGGTTTTAATACAACAGAGTGCAGAATTGTTTAGGTTAAGAAAGAGATCGATGCAAAAGCTGTCTAATAATATATTTGGGTTTCAAATGGAAGAAGTTTTAGAGGAATGAATTTCTGAAAGAATCACCTCAAAGTAACAAGATTCTCTGGTACTTTAAAAATTAATGGATTTAATGTGGATTACAGGGCACATGATTCAATGCATAACATGTTATCTTCTTTTGGCAACTATGTAATATTTTCCCTGTATCAATGTTTATTATTGATTTACTAGAAGACTGTGCTGTCATTTAAAACAAAAAATCACAAAGGTAGGTAGGTCATTAATTTAGGTAAAACATAGCATATCTTAAGATACGCTGGGCAATAGTAAAATCAGTCAGGATACCAGCTATTACCTAATGTAGTTTCAGAAAAGAGTTCAAGTGTACGGATAACAGAAAGAGAGGGAAATAATTTGATCTTTTACTCTTGAAGATGACATAAGAGTCTTCATTTGTTCTGAAAACTGTATATTTGATGAATGGAAATAAAAATATTTTCTTAATTCAGTTCTCGAAAGGTGACGTTACATATGCCCCTGTGCCATGAATTCATCTATATTTGTGGCAAAAACTTAAGTGAGCTCTACTCCTCCTTGTGTGTGAGTGCATGCATGTACAGACATACACAAAGCTAATTTCTGGTATTAGTCAATCTGATCTTTTACTAGAATTAAAACTAAGCCATACTCTATCATCTGAGATAGCCTTAGATCAAAGATTGTGGTGTTCAATAAACAACCTAATTTTGAAGAATGGCATTATTGTCAAAGAGTTCTACATGGTCTTTCCTTAGTTATTCAACTGAGATTAATCCAATAAATAGACTGTACAGCATGTTTTGATTACAAAATGACCTGTCTGTAGAGGAATTATGCTATTTGATCCATAATAGTGATGCGAGTGAGTCGCATAAAACTACTTTAGCGTGTACATTTTGGGATTATCCTTAAATACAACCATTCTGGGACTAGGTTCATGTCCTGGGAACAATCCATACATTTTCTCCTCTTAATGTAATATTGAGCTTTTCTGTCTATCTTGGATCTTACAAAACTCTGACAATTTTAGTAGCGCTGAAGCTTTGTACTTGCTAAGATACTGCTCTTTCACTTTTCAAGGTCAAAATTTTCCTCATAGAATTGGGTGAAAGATTAAGCAACCTGGTTTTCCCTGTAGACCATCTTCCATTATAAATGTTTTTATAGCCTTTCCTGTGTGACATCTTTCTTCCAACATCTTATTATTGTTGTTTAAGACATTATTCATTTAGAAGCATTTAAAGCAGTGGTTCTCAACCTTCCTAACGCCGCGACCCTTTAATACAGTTCCTCATGTTGTGGTGACCCCCAACCATAAAATTATTTTCGTTGCTACTTCATAACTGTAATTTTGCTACTGTTATGAATCGTAATGTAAATATCTGATATTTAGTCCACCATAAGTGATAGAAAGTTTGAAGATTTGGTTTCACTGCATTCAGACTGAATTAAATCCAAAAATAAATCTGGCATGGGAATAACACTAGATTTTGTAGGCTTATTCCTTACAATTGATGCAAGATTCTTGTTTTTCTCAATATCTGAAGTGGCACTCTGCAGACTGTCCAGTCCTAGAGTTACCAACACCTTTTTCAGCAAATTTTTAAAAGAATCTGAGGAAAATAATCTCACTTTATTATCATCTTCTGCGTCCTCCTCCTCCTTGGAAATAGAACCATCTGATTTAGAGTCATTATCCCCATGAGTATCTGCCAAATCTGGTTCCTCATCACTTTCAGATTCAGTGTTGATTTGTTCAGAGTGTGACAAAGCAGATTCCTCAACTCTAGTCACTTTGGACCTACAGGTAGACTTTTTTGGTAAACACACACCAGCATCATTTGATTCAGCTTGAATAACCTTTGTATCATTGGGAAAATCACGTGAAAATGAAGGATTCATTGAAGTAGTTTGTTGACTGCTTAATAATGACATTACATTCAAATTCAATGAACTGTCCAACTTGCAATACATTTTTTAAACTTGTTATGTATTTTGTGAAATCTTTTCACTAATATTGTTTGCCTATTAACATGGACCTCCATTTCTTCAGCAATCATTTGTCTTATCACCTCCCTACTACACTCAGACACATTCCCCTGGGAAGACATTGAGGACACAGGAGGTTCAAATCTTACTTCTTTACGTTCCACAGGCATTGCAGTTTGACTCCTAGTGAATAATGACACCATACACAATGCTAAATTGCCCTGCGCTACTGCATTCACTAACATAGAAGGGCAAGGAACTGCTGACTGAGAGGCTGCCATTCCTCCTGGCAGAGGCTGCTCGTGTGCTTGAGTGCGATTGGTTGTGTTGCTGACAAGCTTGGATTGGTCAGGAGAGCTCCTTCCTCTCATAGCCCCCTCCCTTGCTTTCTGAACGCCTCTTCTCAACATGGCGGCCGGAAGTTAAAGGAGCGGTTGGGAGCCCTTCTCCGCCCTTAACAGACTTAACTGCATTACCAGGTAATTTTCCTTTCACCTTCTTTTTAATTCTTGCCTTCTCAGACTTCCTTATACTAGATGTTTTTAGCTTTGTTTGAACCTCAGAGTGGCTGGTCAGAAATTGCCCTTCCAACTCACTCTCGCTGGATGCCAAGAAAATTTTCTTTAGTAAGGTACTTCAAAGGGGGCAGGAGGATGCGAGTGCATGGCTCGCGCTTGCGCACCACCACCGAGGAGGGAATGGAGCCTAAGACCATCGGAAATACTTCTTTTCCAAGGGTCTTAGGCGACCCCTGTGAAAGGGTTGTTCAACCCCCAAAGGGGTCGTGACCCACAGGTTGAGAACCGCTGATTTAAAGTTTACTAAATGCTATACAAAGATTATGAACAGAAAATAGTATCGTTTTTGACTAGCTTGAATAAGAAGGTATGCAATTGTGATTGTTTTATTTCCTGTACATCCTGGGTTGATTATGTTGCGTACCTTCTAATGTTGACCTAGACTTCTCTGGTTCAGTATGACACACATGGACACTTACAGAAACACATGAACAAAACATGATGATAATGACCTATTTGCATCCAGCATTTTGTTTAGCATGACAAGATGGTGGTTCTAAGCAGCAATTAGAGCTAAAAATGGTTGTTGGTATGTTTATCTTCTGCACCAAATGAACTGATTTTTTTAAAAACACCAAATCACTACTGTACATGGCTATAATCTGGGGCTGTGCATTCAATAAATGAACTATATTAGGTAAGAACAAGATGTCATTTTACTTGTCCTTCACTACTGCCGGTCCTTTTAATTAACATAGCTATGAACAGTATTGGGCTAGGTCAGGGGAGGGTACCTATGGAAGGTTACAGGGCTGCATTAGCCCCTTAAGGATACCTTGGATGGTTGCATTCTCCACCTTACCCACTCCCTCCCCCCAAAGGCTCCCAAAGACTCTCTAGGGAACATTCTTGCAATATTTTGTAGTCTTCCTGGGCCCTAGAGGATGCATTGCGGCATCTTTTTTTAAAAAAAAATGCAGAGATTTGTTTTGATTCCTTTAGGGGCAGGGGACCTCAAAATGTGGTAGAAATCCCCTCCACATCTCCTAGAGATAATTTTGGAGCAAATAATATTTTTTGTTGAAATTTTGAAGCTTGTTTTTGCTGCTCCAGAGACTAGGGCATGGAGCAGTGGATTCAAACTACAGGAAAAAAGATTTTACCTGAATATCAGGAAGTTAAAAACCTCCAAAGAAGGTGACTCCACCACACTCTGAGGCAGCATATTCCACTGTTGAACTGCTCTTACCATCAGGAAGGTCTTGTGGTAGAGTCACCTTCTTTGGAGGTATTTAAATAGAGGCTGGATGGCTATTTGCTGGGGGTGCTTTGAGTGTTTGTTCCTACATGGCAGGGGGTTGGACTTGATGGCTGTTGTGCTCTTTCTAACTCTATAATTCTATGATTCCGTTTTAATTTTTTTTTACTCTTGGGGCCACAAAAATGGCCTTGGGAGGGCATATGCAGATTGTGAGCTACACTTTGCTCATCCCTAGAAGAAATTGATTAAAAGTTTTACATTAAAAACTGGTTTCACATGTTTATATTGTGGAATTCATGGCTATACACCTTTTCCCAATTTGTTTCTCTTGAGACTATGTACCTTTACAAGGTCCTCTTTCACAAAGTTTGAGCAATTTCCCTTTACGGCTGTCAGCAAAAACGGATGATTCAGTAATCAGAGTTTCTGTCATTAAAATTATTCAGACATTAACGGGGTAAGTTATTATGGACTCAGAAAAGAACTAAATATATCATTGCCTACATTAATTTTCTTTGTCCTATTTTAGAGGCAACATTGCCTTCTGAGGCATTTAGTTCTTTTTCAGTTTGTATTTACGATTTTGTTTATTTAAGGCATGTGGCATTGTTGTTGCTAGGTTTCTTTTATTGTGACATTTTCTTTTCTTATAAAGCAAACATGTTTTTAAATCTATGGATAAGGAAAGTAATTGTAGGATACTGTTAACTACAGGAATAATTAACTACAGAAGATTGCTGGAAACGGTATTCATACTGAGCAAATTTCCAAGTGCCAGGGACAAGCTGTTGTATTTGGATCTGTTTGTATCCTTGTGGGAGAAAATTCTTGATAACACCTGCCATTTGTTGCAATCTTTTCCCCTGAAAAAACACAAAAATGCTCCTCAAGAGCATTTGAGACAGAAATAAATCTCATTTCATGAAATGTCTCAGGGGCAGAGCAGGGAAGGAAAATAAACCAAACCAAGAAAACTAGTCCAAGCATCCTGTGCAACTGAAATTTGAATGCCAAAGTTTAAAGATATTTCAAAAACATTCATAAAAATACATTAAAAAGCAATGGTTGTTTTAGAGGTTGATGTTGATTAACAAAAATGTGTTGCTTTAGGAACCAGCAGGCTAAACAAAAGAGGCTGAGACAATTTTGGTGGACCCATGCTGAACAATTCGGTGGTCTTCTGGTAAAACTACCCCCTTCTGTCCTTATCTTGAGTAGTTAGAGCTGATGTACAGATGCAGAAAACCATGTAGTAAATTCCTTCCAAGACAATTCCATTTGTGTGATTCTGTGTTTGAGTGGCCACTGCGACAAAAATGTTGAATGCACACGCACACACACAAACACGCACAGAGAGAGGGAGACCCATTGGGTTCTAGCTCACCCCCTTTGACGGGCATTCCGTTCAAATTTTAATCAGGCAATCAATTAATCAGGATTGGCCTTTCCCTAGAAGTGAGACTCAGAACACCAGTAAAAACCCTTTCCTCATAAACAGCTCCCCAAAGACTATTGGAACTTTTTTTAAAATATATATCTTCACCAGCTCATAAGGGCACAAGAAGGGGGGTACCAGTGTAACCTTTGTAAGAGGGGAGTTCCAGAGTCTGGAAGCAGCCAACGAGAAGGCCTGATAATGTTTGCGGATGAGTTTTATTATTTTGGCTCATAAAGCAGTAGAATTCTATTTTGTCACAAAGTACCCTTTTTTAAAAACCCCAAATTCATTTATTTACTACTGTATTTTTGCTTCCTGCTCTCTGTCTTGCAAAGGAAATGTTTGAAGTTATTTTATTGTATTTATATTCTGAATTTGTCCCAATAAGGCACCAAAGGTGACCTACAATATAAGTTAAACCAAAGCGTAGCTAATATAATATACAATGCAAAAGTTTTTTAAAAACCCAGACAATCCCATTTAAACATTTAAAGCAGTTTAAAACACTCAAAGCATAGTAAAGGTAAAAATGTAGCATACCTCATTAAAAGATCCTTCTGTTTTGTTATTATTGTGTGCTTTCAAGTCATTTCTGAGTCATGGGGAACTTAAGACAGACCTATCATGGGGCTTTCCTGACAAGCTTTGTTCAGAAAGGGTTGGCCATTGCCTTCTTCTGCAGCTAAGGGAGTAGGACTTTCCCAACATCATCCAGTGGTTTTCCATGGTTGCATGGGTATTTGAACTGGTCTCCGTAGTCCACCAGTTAAAAGTCAAAGGCCTATTTAATTAAAAGTGGTCTTTCCCTGCCAGTGAAAAGAGAGCAGAGAGGGATCAACCAACTGTCCAGTGGGAGAGAATTTCATAACCTGGGAGCAGCCACTGAAAAGGTTGTCTTCAATGTCTTAACCAGACCCACATGAGGGGGTGGGCAGATTATAGACTCAGAAAGTCTAAGCTTGTATAGCACTTCATATTTCATAACCAACATTGGTTATGGCTGGAAAGATGTACTCGGAATTATGCCAGGAAATGGTCCAATAGCCAGTGAAGCAAGGGAGCTATATGTTCCCTAAAACCAGCCCCAGCCTGGTTATAGCATTTTGGATGCACTGAAGTTTCTGAACAGCTTCATCTGTTTCCAAAGGCAGCCCCATCTAGAATATGTTAGTGTAATCCAAATGGGATGTTATCAAGGCATATATGTTACTTTGGCCAGATCTGACGTCTCAAGGAATGCTCATCTATGCTCGTGCATAGATTTAACTGTGCAAATACACTCCTGGTCATACCAAAATGTGACCATTCAAGCTCAAGGGGGAGTCCAGAAGAATAGCCAAGCTGTGAACCTGAGATTTCAGGGGGAGTGTCACCCCATCTGCCTTTTGATTGATTAGGAACATCTCTGTCTTGTCTGACTTAAGCTTCAATTTGTTCTCCCTCATCTAGTCAGTTCATTACTGAGAAAAAGCATCCATTTACTAGTGAAGCCACTACCCTGGAGTTGGTTGGAAAGGAGAGACAGTAGCTGATTGTCATTGGCATATGGGTGATACTGAACATCAAATAGCATGGGGGACATAAATGAACCCAGGGAAATGCCAAAGGCCAACAGACAGGGCATTAAACAGGCATCCTGCAGCAGCACCTTCTCAGTATATCCTTCCAGGAAGAACCAGAGCCTTTGTAGGACAGTGTCCCCGAGTTCCATCCCACAGAGGTGGCCCAGAAGGGTACCATGATTTGTGATATGGAAGACTGCTGAGAGGTCAAGCAGAATCAACAGGGACACATCCCTTGTTCAGTTCTTGTTGTAGGCTATCCAGCAAGGCAACCAAAGCCATGCCTGTCCCATAACCAGGCCTGAAACGTAATTGAAATGAATCTTGATGATGTTTCTTCCAGGAACTCTGAGTCTGGGAGGTTACCACATGCTCTGGAACCTTGCTTAAAAAAATCACTTTTCTTTTCCTGTATGATTTTTAAAATCTTCACCTGGTGAATAAGCCAATGAAGCTTTGAAAGTTTGCATGGTATATTTTGTGCACTTTGGTTAGCCACTAAAGGTACCATTCTTTTACTGATTTTGGATTTAGTTGTATTTTGCTCAAAAAAGGAATGTTAGTAATAATTTAATAGGGTTCAGGGAGTCCCCCCACCCCAGTAAAGTCCTCACTATAGCCTCTTTGGAGAAGGATGCAACCCAGTAAGGAATTCACCACTGGCTTCGCCCACTCAGCCAGTCCCTTTCTGGCTGCTTTTATGAACCAAGGAGGGTACAGGTCCAGCACAAATGTGGTGGTTGTTAGATCTCTTAAGGATCCTGTCTGTATCCCCAGGCTGTACATATCCAATAATACAGGACAATCAGGATTCAAAGTTACATCTACTACAACTATTATCTTTTAAAGTCAACATAAACTAAAGAAGCATAGTAAAAACAGGCCAAATATAATGCTTAATGTAACAAACAGCAAAGTATAAACATTGTGGGCAGATAAAATCTTTATCTATAACCAGAAATTTATGACAAGAGTCACAGGGTGTAAAGAATCGGGGAGTTCATTCCAAAATGCACGTATAAATCTGTTGACACTTGCTGAATTTAGAGAAAGCCTTACTAGACTCAAGCAAATAAATCTAGAAAAGGATTTTGCCATATGATCTCAAAACATAGGCAAGTTTGCATAGGAACAGAGAAATACAAGTCTTTGATACATGGTCACAGCAGTGAGAAATTATGCTTGAATGTCAATGGGTCAATTCAGATACAGACCGAACTATGGCTTGGCATGAATAGAACCGGCCAACCAGGATGGGAAACCAGTTTGATCCTGGTTTTCTTTCCTGGTTTGCAAGTCTTGTTCATACCATAATTTGCTGGTTAGGATGCAAAGGTTAGGATTGCAAAGGCAATAGGAAGATTAATAATTAAGGAGGACAGGAGGGTATTTACAGTATTTTCATGAGTGCAGGACTTGTTCATATCAATTCAGTCATAGTTTGAACATTCTTTTTTCATAATCATTATCATTTATGTCTATCTATGAAATGAGTTCAAGATGCCATCAAGTTAGTGAGGATCTCTTCCAAGAACTTTGGAATTCAACGTCCTTTTACTTTGATGCTTGATCTAGCCCAAATCTAGGAATGTACAGAAAAGTATATGTACAAGGGAGAGCCAGTGTTGTGTAGTGGTTTGAGTGTGTACTGTGATGCTGAAGGTCAGGGTTTGATTCTCTGCTCAGCCATGGAAACTCACTGGCTGACCTTGGGAGCATCAGACACTCTCAGCTGCAGAAAACCCCACAAAATGTTCACCTTAGGGTCACCATAAGTCAGAAACTACTTGAAAGCACACAACAACTATTTATACAGAAATATATGGAAAAATGCCATTGGAAATTGTAATGAGTGAGGTGACTGAACTGGATGTGTAGAGGTCTCCTGAATGAAAGGCGAGATGGGAACTGAATATGAATGTGTCTTGGTCATTCACTTCTAAAATTAAATCGGCTGTCTCTGATGATAGTATTGCCTTAAGTTGAAAATGCAAGTAGGACTCACTTTATTTGGATACCTACTACATCCCTCTGTATGGTATCCATTATATTCAGACAGTTCCCAAATCCTCAATAGCAGTTTTGTTTTCTTTTGTTTTGTTTTTGGAAGCAGCCCAGGTGAGGTGTTAAATATACAGGGCTGATCAGAAAAAAAATGTGTTCACTGATCTATACAAGCAGAATTACCTTCTGCAAAGGTAAAGACACTATCTGTGTGTTTCAGTTTCTGATTTTAAAGATAAACCAAACAAGTGAGAAGTATTATTGAAACTTAATAAATTCTCAGACACTAGTACGTTAAAGTTCAGTTTAAAAGACTGTGACTTGAACATGTAGTTGTGCTCCAGAAGGACTTCTGTAGATTGCAAAGCCATGTTAAAGACCATAAGAGAAAATTGGACAAGAAGATATATATCTTTTTTTAACCTGAAAGATTTGGGTAATATAAGTCAAGATTTCTAAATTATTTAGTCATTTGGTTTCATTTTTAACACAAAATAACAGCTTTTCAAACATTTCATACAAAGTTCAAACTACATATGTTTTAACACTGCCAAATAAGAAGAAATGTGTTACATTAAAGTGCATGCTGTTTGTGCATTTGGAAATACCAATCATTTTATAGCAATTTTGAGTTATTTTTCTGTCACTTTACATTCCCATTCAGAGAGACACACAAAAACCTTCACTCAGAACAAGTCCCTTAGGGTTTACTCATGGATGTCAGCAGCCATGAACAGGAGGTGTAGCGTACAAGCGAAGGTCATAAGAATGTTAACTTTTAGCAAGTTGCATGGATTATTATTCTCTCTGTATTGTGTGGTCTTGTAAATCCTGAAAGCGCAATTTGGTTCTACTTTGGAGAGAAGAAATCATTTAGGAGGTAAAAGAGAGAAGTGCTAGTATGCTTTTTTTCTTTTCTGGATTTTATAAAGAACTAAATGATTCCTTCAGAATGGCTGTTAAGTATCACAGTGACCAGATGAATGGGTAGTGTATTTGACAAAATGAATACTAATCAGTGAAAGAGAGCATGCAGCATAAATTTTAGTCTCCTCAGAATATTTTTACTTTGTTTGTTGCTTAGATCTCTGACTAGCTGCTCTTTGAGCTAGACTACTACTAATTGTGGTCACAAGATGCTTTGCCACTAGCTGATATGGAGATGAGGGCTGCAGTGTTGTGTAGGCAAATCAGTCCTTACTTGGACTTCCAACAGAACATACGTTTTATAGTCTTCTGAACATGCTTTGGGTACTTACATTGGGTTTATCTATTTTCTGTTGAACAGATTCCCTCTCTCCCCAATTATATTTATAGATTGTTCCATTTTGAAGTCTTGGGGCTGATTACAAAAACAAAATATTAGCAAAACAAAATGGCATGTCCACAAATGCAGTGGAATTTCTAAAACTACTCACAACTTACCAGGTAATTCATGGAGTTGGAAAGCTGATCAAGTTTGGACCAGCCTGAATCCTTCAGTGGAGGGTTTCTTCTGTGTAAAACCAGGGGATGAGAAACATCTTATTAGTTAGATTTTAATAGCCTGTGTCCTAAGAAGGGCTAAT